>JACJUM010002809.1:9689549-10282361 GCA_020976665.1 Heortia vitessoides
TAATATTTTTAGATGCATACTTAATATTTTTAGATGCATACTTAATATTTTTAGATGCATACTTAGAATAATTAATTATCACGCCGTATACGTTATTGTCATTATTTAACCGCCTATTTTGTAACTTCATAAAGCTTTATTTTTATTAAGTCTCTTGTCAATCCTAATTAATAAATAAATAGATTTGTGTGCAGATTGTATACAGAGAATCGAGCACATGCACTTACTCAATCATTCATTATGTCCTAAGTTATATAATAAATGCATATGTTTGTTTGTTTGTTTGAACTTTGTGAAATATAATAAGGAAACTTTTCATTTCTATAAGATTACTGTTTCTATGGGGAAATCACGCGGGCGAAGCTACGACTAAAGTTGTGAATCCCTCATTACTGTTACTTAAACAAGCTAAAGTTATGCAAACTAACTTCGTGATTACCTGTATATGCCGAATAGAAGGTAAACTCCACGTGTTATCGACTAATACCTAAATATACTTTTCGACGAAATTAATCGAAAACGCTTCCGCGATTGCTTTCGAATGCTATTAAAACAGAAAAGTATCTATTCAATTATAAATGCGTTCACGATATTAAAAAATATAGATCTGCATTACCTAATATCACGAGAAGCGTAACACGAACGCTGCTTCAATGGAAATGTCAGTTGATATAAAGTTACATAACAGAATGATGATGCAGCGGTTGTTGGTGCGGAGACGATAGTTTGCTGACCCTTAATCGACTTACAAACCATACGAACATTGAACATTCTAAGAAGAATACATTGATAATTTTATGGATACAAAATGTTTTATTATTAAATCGTGCAATAGAATAATTATAACTGCATATTTATTTATTATAGTATATTCTACAGTTACTTATAAAATTAAAACTAAGTTACGGTGTCTGTCCGGGATGATCATCTAAACTACTAAACCCATTCTCATAAAATTTTGCTTACTGCGAGCAGTTTAATCCAAATTGAGAGATAGGATAAATTTGTTAAGTGACAGGTATAGACTTAAACCATAGGGAAGAACATATACTCCTTTTAATCGCGATAGAGTTCCCGTGGAAAAATAAAATCCACGCAATCGCGGATGGATAGCTATAAAAACATACATATAAAGATGAACAATTTATTTGTTTGTTTGTTTCAACGCGCTAAACTCTGCTTAAAAATATTTAGGAAGGGAAACAAATATTTAAAGAAGTCGATAACTTCAAACCTATATTGTCTGACACATTTTACAACCTCACTGAATATTAACACGCATATAAAATACATTTATGGTATACTTTAGAATACAAATGACATCCAAACAATCCAAGCAAGAGACCTTTAACTAAGCCGGCATAAGGAAGCATCTTGCAAGTACTATAACAAAACATCTCTACCAACAACATCAATATAATACAACAAAAAAGTACAAAGTAAATCAATATTTATATTATGCATTCGGAGAAAAATAAAATATGCAATATTCCATTGATTGTTAATTAGAGAACACGACAAGCAAGCGTAATTTATGACACGAACTTATAACAATTCGAGTCATTTAAATGCGAACCCGTCTTTTTTCGTTTAGCGATATTTGCCGCATTTAATATGTGTATGTATATTATACTGTGAAATTTTAAAGATACAAAAATAGATATTTAAATCTTGATCATTATCATCTTGACGCCAGCCGTACGACGTCTACTGAAGGATATGTCTAGCAGCCTTATCCATAGTTTTATATAAATCACTAACTGAAATAAAATAAAAATTTACACTGCACATAAAACTTCATGGACCTTCTTAGAAATGAGAGCTCGAAAATTAGATTTTCTTTTCATCCGTAGGCGTACATCTGTCTCTAAAATGCAAGTTAAGTAAACCAATCGAATATTATGAGTACGCACTACAAACAATGCTTGGTTAAAACATCTACCATCCAGTAATACTATCTCAATATAGCTTACTAAGGCATTATCATCATCATAGTAGCCGTAAACCGTCAACGGCTGAATATAGGCATTACCAAAAAAGGAGGTTTTTTCCCATAATTGGGCAGGCGTATGTACAATCTCAGATTTGAAATGGAACTGTTTTGGGTTATATACCGACATCTTTTGGTTCTGGGACCTTAATCGCCTCTTGCATCACCAGATACAAGGAAGCTACCTACTATTCTACTCTGACGGTAACCCACGGCAACTAAGAAATTGACAAAGATTCTTGTCATGTGATCGTGCAACAGAAATTACTAAATTTATATAATTACCTGAAAAAAAAACACTTACATATGGTAATTTTATCCATTGTATTTCTTCAAAGTATGTTTCTTGTATTCGTGATTCTGGTTTATAAACAATCATCATCATCTAAGCAGTCATAGGACGTCCTCTATAAGACAGGTCAGCTCAAAAAAGGGGGAACATTGCCATAGTTGACAGGCACGGTACTAATCGCACAGCGTAGCCCCACGACGCAATGTAGCATTTGAGCTACGCTGTGTCGACACTTCGACTCTTGGTATATGGAGGTACCATTATACTCTGCCCCTATCGAATTTATAAATATTCCTTTTAAATTGTACTAGTAAATCATTACTTATATATGTTTGTACTCACAACCCTTGTTACGAATAAAAAAATAGCCTATGTCCTTTCTAAGGGTCTAAAGATTGCTGTGCCAAATTTCATCAAAATCGGTTTAGAGGGTTAAGCAGGAAAGCGTAACAGACAGACAGACACACAGAGTTACTTTCGCATTTATAATATACTAGCTGTGCCCGCGACTTCGTCCGCGTGGAATAGTTTTTTGGGTACCATACCTATTTACTTCAAATTATATAAACTTTGAATGTCACGTTTATTTATATCGAATCAATGGCCTGAAAAATAAGTTTTAAGTTTCTAGCTCTAAAAATAGCGATCCATGCAAACAACTTTTCATCCCCCCTTGCAACCCCTTACAACCCTTATTTCGAGTTCAAAAATAGCCTATGTCCTTTCTTAAGGTCTAAAGATTGTCTATGCCAGATTTCATCAAAATCGGTTGAGAGGTTTAACCGGGAAAGCGTAACAGACAGACAGACAGACAGACAGACAGACAGAGTTACTTTCACATTTATAATATTAGTAGGGAAGTAGGGATAGGGATATAGGGGTAGGGATATTAATAAGTTGAAGTGGCAGTAGGCTTTTAGTACGCAGAAATTCAGGAATAAAGATCACATAGAGGCAAGCGTAACGTTAGACGCCCACCCACAACGATGTTACTAAAACCACAGGATCGCGCTCGACACAGGCCGCATACAACCGGTCGTATTCGAGATATTTTGAGGATTATTTTTCAGGTCATTATGCACAGCAGTGAACGTCCTGCGGCTGATATAATTGATGATGATTTATACACAACTTCGTTCAGTATCCTAAGAAGTAATGTTACACTGAAAACATAGCTAATTTTATTGTATTTTCAAGGTATTAATTAAAGTAAAGATTCGCGCTTCCAATAACTATATTAAGTTATAATAAAACTACTCTTTTAACGGCTTTTTAAAGCGTTTTATATGTTCGGTTACCTTTCGGCAATCGTTTTTATAATGGTCATTATTCATTAAAAATAATGTAATACAAGAAATAAACCTTAGCTAGCCATTAAAAGAGTAGTTTTATTATGACAAGTCACGTTGAGTTTGTGTTTATTCCACACATTCGTCATCAATACAAACAATAAAATATCTATTAAGCTGCGGGCTACTAGTTATTAACATATTGAAAACGCGAACGAGGTGGGTCGCTTGTTCGTAATAGAATCAAAAATGGCCGTCGTCATTGGAAAATTCGTCTATTGTTTCCCGTGAAAGTTTTCCTTTGTCCAGTGCACGTAGCTTCTGTGCACCATTATTATTGTATTCGTTACCGGGGCACACAATATAACACTTTGGATTACTACTGTCCGAGTGTACTGGTTGCATAACATGTTCACTTTGTGGTCGTATTATTATTTTTGTGTGCTACAAGTGTCGGTGCTCACACTTTTTATTGCCCGATACGTACTTGTACGTCAATAAGAAATAAATCGATATACTCCTTTTACATCTAAAACTGTAAGATGGATATCTAAAACATTAAAATTGTATTAATTGTTACTGTTAGTTTTTTATGCTAGTCGTCAGCCAGTGATTTTTTTTTTTTTTTTTGGTGAAATTTTGACATTGTGACTGGAGCTTATAAACAATTAATATTTACTTTATTTAAGTTATGATGTGTCATGTACAAAATAAATATATGATATATATATACATATATATATATATATATATATATATATATATATATATATATATATATATATATCGTACTTAATCATTAATTATTTGAAATTATAAATTACATAATTAAAATCCGGGTTACAAGGAGTGCCTGCTGCATGCGATTTAACGGTGACAACGCGCGTGCAATTGTTTAAATGCCAAGCACAAATGAGATTTGTATCCAAATCGTGCGGCCGCACACGAACGTCTAAGTTTCAACCAGCCATTTTACCGTATGTCAGACATATTCACAAAACAAAAAACGTTAACTCAATTACCCGTAATTGTCTCGGACGAGGTACAGTAAAACAGTCTTGTTATCCATTTTCTATACAATTGCGGTGTCATTACAACCACTCAGAGTAACAAGAGGTAATGAGATGTAAAATATAGTTCGACATTTAGAAAAAGGCCGCGCCACCAAATGCAATGTTTGGAAGGCATATTTAGAAAGCACCTCACTCAAATTACTGTTCAAGTAATGTGTTCAAAAATCTATTTGTGTCTAGTGTAATTATCAGAAAGGTACGCATTTAAAAAAGGATTTCAAGGAAGTAAATATAGCCTTTAGGTTGATATTTACATATTATCATCAACTTCATCATTACAGCCACTAGAAGTCCACTGCTTGACATAGGCCTCCCCAAGAACGGAGGAATTTCGCCCATAATTGCCGCGCGTGTTGACAATCGCAGAGCGTAAATTTCGCGATAGGGATACTGCTGCCCATCCTCGCATGTGCATTTGAGTAACACTGTCTCGGATAAACATACCGCCATCTGTCGGTGCTGGTACCTTAGTCGCCTCTAAGGACACCTGGTACCGAGGGAGATACTATTCTACTCTGCCGGTACCTCACCGCCGATACATATTATCCCTAAAGTCAACAGAGGAATGTCTTCTGGAATAAATAAAAGAGGAACCTAGTTTTGGACTATTCGACAGTCGATTATCCTAGCGTCATAGCAGGGATAGGCATTTATTGAATCGGATTGGGACAGTCATTATTGAGCGACCATATGCCGCCGCGGTGTACGCAAGAGCCGCAAGTCAGGTCCGAATGAGCTACATGCGTGGCGGCATCCCCCGCGGAATTTGTGAAAATGGAACCTTAAAGTGATTATAAAGCTTAAGTAAGTAAGTGTCTAATTAAATATACATTTAAGTTTACAGTTGTGATTAATCTGTTATCTGAAATTCATAACACATGCGCTTCAACAGACTTAAATATAGTCATGTCAATAAAAAAAAATATAGACCGCGGAAGATGTAGGCTGACCAAACTCAAAATATATTTTACTAGGTTTTTTTTTATTAAACCAGCTCGAAAAACAAGCATATAGTCTAAGTGATAGTAAGCGTCACTGCAGCCTATAGACGCTCATAATATCACAAGGATAACACTAACGCGTTGCTAACCTTGCGACTTGAGGATATTATGCCCGATTACCGAGTAAACTGACTGCCTCTCTCACCCTTAAGATTAGAACACGCGAAAATGCGAACTCTGCTATTTGGCGGTAGAAATAAGTAAGAGTGAGGTACCAATGCAGATGACTTTTCGAAACAAAAGCGAATCGAAATTAACTTACCAGTAAGGTACTGTTCCCAAATTAAACGTAGAATACGTTTAAAGATTGTATAACAAGTGGTTACTCTGTTAAAAGTTAGGTTGAACACTTAATTATAATATTAAATATGACCTAGTATAAAGTATGCCGCCGGACACATAAAAAACGGTTTTCACGTACTATTTAACATCTGCGGTTGAACAAATTTAGGTACATAAAAACAAGCCGAGAGGTACCGACAAAGTACAATAGTATCTCCATCTGTACCAGGTGTCGTAAATGACGAATCATATACCAGAACCGACAGATGGCGGCCAACACGCTTTCCCAGCACGATAATTATGGGCAAAATTCCCGTTTTCTTGGGGAGGCTTCTACCCAGCAGTGGACTTCCAATGGTTTTAATGATGATGATGGTGAACAACAGCTCATTATCTACTTAATGTTTAACAGTCTATTAATGTCTGCTAGTATTTCTGTTGCCTCTTTACACGCGTAGACTATAGACCCGATTCTGTTGAAAGTTGCTAATAACATCATATTTAAAATTAAAGCGAATATTCTAATCTTAATGTAGATATATTGATGTATGTATAAAGACAATATAAAATTTGGTACAAATAATATTTAATTAATTAAAACAATATTTTACACTTTAACATAGCTTTAAAATATGTAAGCTGTAATATGTATATATTTGTGTTACGGACATCGGACAACACAGAAATTATAATTTAACAATCAGGACAAAAGCAAATGCTTATAATTAAAGTTTGTCCTGGTCTGGAACCAAACCCATGACCCTTGACGCACAAGACAGGGACACTTCAGAGTTGAAAACAGAGCCATATATTTTGTCCAATACCACGTGAACATATCTATTCTATTAAGAATAGCAATAGAAATCCCATAATATTACCATAATATGCCAATAAAAACGTCCCTAACGCAGTCAATATACAGTCTACAATCTGCATAATGCGCGCGCGCATGCATTATTTTCTCTCAGCCTCTTGCTTCAATAATATTATGCTTGCAAGTGTTGCGCAAGGGATGAACGTTGGTGATGTAACATTTAAAGTATTTATAGAATCGGTTGACTTTCATTACAACCATACAAGGGTTTTGGTTGCGTTCATTGAATTGAATGAGTTCACGTGTTAATGCATCCGTTCTTTGATGTGCAATTACTTATACTGACTATTTAAGGAAATAAATGGTGCGCAATAAACATCCGTGTCGTGGGGTACCCGCGGAGTAAAACCTCTGTACAAGCTGTCGAAGGAGGTGATTATGGTCACCGAATTTAGTAACTAATTCTGATAATTATAATAACATAAGACTGTTTATAAATGGCAACCCTCACAATCTCCAAACTAAGAATAAAGTGCAACTATCAGCACCTACAACTCACTATGAAAAGAAGACTGTACTGTTAGGAGCTACACAGGTATTCAACAAGCTACCTAACACCGTAAAAGTGTGTGAAAATATGAATATATTTAAAAATAAGTTAAATTGTATTTAGAGTCGAGTACCGGCTAATTGTATATTTTTTTTATTAGAACTACGATATCGCATTATAAATGAAATGTAATTTCGTATGAGAATAAAGATCTTTAAACACAACACAATTGACATAGCCGTATCTCAACATAGCGGCAGCGGGCAGCATTGGGCAGCAACCCTGTCGCGAAGTTACGTTCTATGATTGCCACCACGGCTACCTAGTGCAACGATATGGAGCATGTCCAACAGGCCAGGCAGACAGATGATGATAATGACGAATAACCAGTGGATTCCAAGGAAGGAGGACATTATATCTACATTCCCATTTAATATAAGAGAACAATATTTAAACATTGTTCAATTAAACCATTGTAACCGCAAAATCATGGATAGAATCTTGCAGAAGAAAAATAATGATGTGTTGGTAACAACTTGAAAAATTCAGGGTTAATTTTAAATAATAAAAACAGCACAGTAGTGAGATCATTAGAAGGGGATTGAGTTGATGGCAATATAAATAATGATATGAAAGGTATGCCTATTCTATTAAGCAGCTGTAAATCATTAATTGTTACATAAATAAAGCGAACTCATCCGAATGTTAATGTACTTTTAATGATTAATTATGACAAGTTTTACTACCAAAACAAATGATTGTTAATATTTGGTACAAACGAACCGCTTCTCCGAAATAATAAATAAAATAAAATAGCCCTTATTGGTGGTTTCTTGAGTAATCAAAACGAAAATCTGTATTTATGTATTAAAAGAGAAGCTGACGGAGTGACCAACTAATTGACTTTCTGATAAATCCAAGCAGGGTCTAAACCATAAGGGTTACAAACTTAAATTTTTGTAAATTCACCCCCTAAAAGGGTAAAATGGAGTAGCAAAGTTGGTATGAAACTTGACCGTTTCTGAAGTTATTCGAATGAAATTCAGTATGAAGGTTCTTTATTGAAAGTTATAAAACGCGTGTCATATATTTTTTCGAAAATCATCCTTTAAGGGAAAAAGAGTAGTATCAAAGTTCTATAACTTAATGCGATTGAAACCGCGGGACGCTGCTAGTCTACAACTTGCCTAATATCACCATTCTAGAAATATGTAAAACTTTAAATGATATTTCTATGCAATCGGTAAACGATTACTTTTTAATTTCATTCTTTGTTCATGTCTTTCAGTTTAATTACCTATTGTTCTCCTTTTTCTAATTTTATTATACAAATGGTGGTTCCGTATCCCTTGAATACCGTACGGATATCACCTAGGCCCATTTCTCTTTCTCATGTGTTATTGTAACGCTATTTTGCTATTTACATTTGTATTCATTTATTTCCTCACACTTCAATGTATAAGTCTACATGTTAGGTTTAGTAAAACGAACCAAACAAGATTACGGTATATTTTTTCCTTTAACTAAGTTCAGCTGCATAGAATTAATAGTGCAAATTATACCAAAGCCTGTCCAGACAATTCATACTTTCTAAACCATACGATGTTCAATTAAGAATAACTCATATGCATGCGACCGGCCATTTATCAAAATCAATAACAACAATCAATTTGGCTTAAAATCATATTAAAAAAACGGTTTTACTGTCCAATAGATTATGTCCATTGAATAATGTTCGCAGATCAAATAGGTCATTCAAAACCAGTTTTACAAATTGTGGAGAAATGGATTCAGACTATATTAATTTGTACTGGTTGAGACTATATTTTTGATGCACTTAAGATCTGTCGAGTAACGGCAAACTAAATAATAATAAAAAAAATAACGGACTTTAAAAACGGTCTATTTTTCTTTTGTTTTGCGTTGAATATAGCATTTAAATAAACCGCTTTTCAAAGCCGTTAAAAAGCATTTTATTTTTTAGTAGTAAACGCGTAAATGTAAAAAAATATATTTAAGCACACTATTAGCTCGCAGATATTAAGTGATTATTTTTATTAAAATAATTAGAATGGTGGATAAAATTATGATTTACCTACAACAACTTACAATGAATCTTTTAATTGAGGCTATAGGGAATTACAAACTTAAAAATCTAACTTTTCTTTACAAAGATCCCTGTTAAAATTATTATGCACACATATATAATTCTATTTTATCCGATAACCGATTCACTGTTTAAATTATACTCACTCTTATGTTATTAATTTAAAAAAAAACAAAATTATATATAATCTATGCTATATCTCAATTTGGATCAAACTGAACACAGTTAGCATTAGATAATTCAATAGTAATCTGTTCAATATGATGATGGGATGATCTTCTAAACGAAGATCATCCCGGATAAACACCGTGACACAATTTATTTATATATTAAAGAAGAAGAAGCAGAAATAGAAATCAATAGTATTAAAGTGTCTACTTGTAGCAAAATAAGCGTGAGTTTATAAATGTGTGTAAAAGTAGGTAATAGCATAAAGATTCAAGTTTGGCCTTATAACATACTGCAGTTAGAAATCAACTGTCCCGATACAACCATAGACAATCTGTAAGTAGTGTTATAAATACTAGTTTCGCAGTAAAAGCTAGATTGTGAAAGGAGATACCATGCCCAGGAGGACTTGTTTGCAAATACCTTGTTTTCCCTCGTATTATAAACAGTGAAGCAATGGTACCAGGAAACTGAAATTAATATTTGTGTCTGTTTTGTGCCTAATGCCCACAACACAAATGCCTTAAGCGACTTATCTCTGAGTCAGGTGTATGTATAAGTTGTGTGTAAATTTATTGTAATGTAATATATTATCACTGATTCTGAAATGGGTGTGAGAGGATTTTTATTTATCGAGCTTAAAAATAAGGTTC
This sequence comes from Heortia vitessoides, assembly GCA_020976665.1. Taxonomy (NCBI): domain Eukaryota; kingdom Metazoa; phylum Arthropoda; class Insecta; order Lepidoptera; family Crambidae; genus Heortia; species Heortia vitessoides. The sequence goes on from JACJUM010002809.1 coordinate 9,699,769, forward strand.
TAGAATGGAGACAGCATAGGACGTCCACCAGCAAGGTTTTCAAACAATCTGACTAAAACCGCAGGCACACGCTGGATGCAAGCCACAATATCAAGCAGTCACACTGTTACACTTTCACAGGTGAATTTTAGTAATTAGATAGTTTGAAAGTTAGGTAGAATCATATTAGTTTTGATCGCAGTTGGGTTCCTGATGGACCTCAAGCTGGAGCTCAAAAATACAAAGTAATGCGTACAAAACTATTTCTGTATATTAAGCATATCCCACGAATAATTATATAGACACATAGGAACGTATAAAAGGAAGTAGAAATATTAAAACGATGTTAATTATAAGCAACACTTGAAGTGCAGCCTTCACATATAATTAGTGAGTAATTTAAATTGCCGGTGAAAGTACAACTTAACATGAAACACATAGACGGATGACAGTGAAGCCTCATCTGACTCTAACCGCCCTTGACGCTCGCCAGGGGACATACAAATGCAAGCGGATGCACGACCGTAAGCGGATGTCATTCCGACCTAATCATAATGAGATACGATGACAGCATAAGAAAAGGAGGATTGTGCCCACAACTTACCTAGAATCCTCCCCCCCCACCCCTATAGCTTTTGAGCTACGTTGCTTCGTGTTGATATACCGCTATCTGTCGGTTCTGGTACCTCATTCACCTTTACGACATCTACTACAGGGCCAAATAGAGTGGCTAGACTTTAAAAATACTTAACAATAATATAACTCTTGCATCGGTAAAACACAAAATTATGACGAAAAATAAATACTGTACCTATTAACAAATATTGTTTGAATATTCGTTTTCTTATGATGATGCACGCGGAAACATCTACATTCAGAGAGATCAACTTAATTCTACACTTTAAACACACATAATATTATACCAGAAACAAACGGCTAGCCAAAAATGTGATTTTAAGATACATTGCGCGCCCCTATCCATAGAAATGACGACAGGGTTGTGCATAAACGTTTAAAGATTTAACCGCGAATCGCTGACCGCTGTTAATCGTAGTACAGGCACGATCATTAATTCTGAGCGCCCGTGCCCGCGTTCTCTATACACTATATGAAAGCTTTAAAGGTCGCAGATCAAGTTTACAAATCCGAAGTGGCACCTGACGGTAAATGATATATAATGGAATACAATCTTATGATGTGATTGATCATCATTTCATTAACGCGAATGTTTGATATTTGATACTTAAAATAGTGCGAGAACTGGTTTTAGGATTATACCGTAGTCACAAATATATATATACATATACTTTTTATCCTAAGGATTTCTTCAGTAAATTAAACTTAATAAATAAATTCACACAACAAATCATGCATTGACCTGACTCGCTTCAGACACTTTGTGTTATTCCTCTGATGTTACAAATAACTTACAAAACAACAGAGGAATTATAAATATGATATTCTAAAAATTATTGAACTGAATACTTCTTAAATTAACCTGAAAAAGAAAATATTGTTTGTGTATTAATTCATAGTAAAAAATAATACCGTTACCGGCTGAAAAGAATAGTTCCAGGTCTTGTAAGAGGCGGCTAAGGTACCAGAACCGACAGATAGTGGTATTCGAGTCAGTGCAGCTCAAATGCACAGGGTGGGGATGAACAGCATCCGTTGCGAAAACTGCGCTCTGCGATTGCCAACACGCTAGCCCAGCGCGGCAATCAAGGGCAAAATTCTTGATGAGGCATATGCCTAGCAGTGGACTTCCAATCGCTGTAATGATGATGATGTAAAAAATAAACAAAGAAGCAAATCTATCCGGTAGCAATCTGGAATATCGGTACATCAAACCGTGAAATTAATCCATACCAATATTAACGAACAAAAAATGAACGCTTCGTATTAGAGAAAGCCGAAGGGTCGGAATAAATGAAACTACGGAGCAATCCATTAGAGATTAACTTATAATTATTGTCTAATTATCTAACTTTCTATGTGTGGGCTTCCACAGGAGAAAAGGCAACATAAATATTAATATATGCTTATCTACGACACACTATCATCATTACAGCCATTTGAAGTCCACTGCTGAACATAGGCCTCTCCAAGAAAGGAGGAATCTTGCCCATAATTGCCGCGCTGGGTAAGTGTGTTGGCAATTGCAGAGCTTAGCTTTCACGACAGTGATTCTGCTGCCCATCCCCACCCTGTGCATTTCAGCTGCACTGTTCCGGATGGATATACCGCTATCTATCGGTTCTAGTTTCCTTAGTCGCCTCTTACGACACCTAGTATAGAGGGAGGTACTATTCTACTCTGCCAGTACCTGCCAACACGCTTGGCCAGCGCGGCAATTATGGGTAAAAACCTCCTCTCTTGGGGAGGCCTTTGTCCGGCAGTGGACTTTAAGTGGCTGGTATGATGATATATAAATAAAACCATAATAACTAAATCAAAATGAAATGCACAATAACGGCCAGTCATGACAAATTTACACAAAAAACATTTAATGAACAGTTGTGTGTCTGGACACTCAATGGACGTACCAGACGTTGAGTTTGACCCTTCAAATGAGGTTTCACATCTAGTGAACCTTTTTTTTTACTTGAAATATTGCGACGCATGTGGTAGATCCCACTCAACCACCCAGGGATAGCTGAGTGAAATAACGGTTTTAACCCAAAACAGCAATTCTCATTTTTTTTACCGAAAGTCGAGCCGTTACAGCGAGCAAAAAACAATAAATTGCATATATAATTCGTTATCATCATTATTAGCTGTAAGTTTTCCTGTTATTTCGAGTCAATGAAGTTTTCAATAACAATATTCGAAGTAGATATTCAAACAAATAATTGTCATTGTCTGATTGAGAGAACTGTGTTAATAAGCCATCAGATAAACATATTAGAATAGCAAATTGCCGATCGCAATTCATCAACCTCAGCACCCGATGACAGCCAGATTAGCGACCCTAGTGGCACAGAATTTGCTTTAGACTTTAAACATTTGAACACGCCGGACGTTATTATCATCATCATACCAGTCATTAAAAGTCTACTGTTAGACATAAGCCTCTCTAAGGAAAAGGGGTTATGTTACCCATAATTGCCGCTCTGGGCAAGCGTGTTGGCAATCCCAGAGCGCAGCTTTCGCGACGGGGAAGCTGCTGCCCATCCCTGCCCTGTACATTTGAGCTGACTTTTTTGCATGGATATACCGCCATCTCTCGGGTCTGGTATCTTAATCGCTTAAGAAATTTTTTTTCGGTTAGTTGGTTCTCTGCGACTTTCTAATGTCACATTAACGTTTCAAAATCTATATTCATAATTTAACTAAACTACAGATATATCCTTAGATTGTATGTAATCATAAATGTTCATGTGCGCACCTAAGCTTGTCACTCGCATACTATTTACGTCAAAATTCCGTTTATTTATTTTTCACAATAATAAAGGCAACACCACTGAAATTATATGGTATACGAAGAAAACTAGAATTCAAGAATACAAATCTGCGATGATCGAAATGTATTTTGCAGATTTCGTATGCTAAGACTCAATAATTGTTGTGAAGTCAAGCCTATAACTTGCTTCTTATGTGCAGTAAAAAATACGCGCACAAATTTTGCTATAACTTATTTCTCCGCAAGTGAATGTTACTGCTTTTAGAATATAGAACATAAATTTTGTGGAACGATGAAATGAATTGTGACAATTCAATCAAGAATTTGTGGAGCCGGAGTGATTTTGATTATTTTAATATCGATACAATAATCATAATTTGTTGTGCGTCAAACTTAAACAGTACAGATACTGTTAAAGCTACCAGATAACTCAAATCTGACGACAGCAGTACCGGACATATTGAAATAGCTGTGAATGTTTTCAAGTTAAAACTTGAATGTGGTTTAAAACCCCTTTTAAACAGATTCCAATATTATATCTCTGTCTGCTTGTTACGCTACCACGTCTTTCAGGTAAAAAAACGAATTTGACAAAATTTGACATGCTGATAACTTGAACTCTAGTAAGAACGAAACCAGCTTGTTGGAACACGAGATCGAGTGCACGAATGGAGAGCAAGTCTTAACAAACAATACTGTACGAGCGATTTTCGTATTGCCAGCGAAATTAAAATATAATCATATAATAAACTTTTTAGGATCATTGTAAGCCGAAAGGTACCGGCAGAGTAGAATACCTCTCTCTGTATCAGGTGTCGTAAGAGGCGACTAAGATACCAGGACCGACAGATGGCGGTTTATACATCCGTGACAGTGTAGCTCAAATGCACAGGGCGGGGATGAGCAGCAGCATCCCCGTCGTAAATGCTGCGCTCTGCAATTGCCAACACGCATGCCCAGCGCGGCAATAAATAGCAAAATTCCTCTTTTCTTGAAAAATCAAATAACCGCGTTTTGTAGCCGTTAAAAGAGTCGTTTTTATTATAAGTAGTGAACGTGAATATTATAAAATTTTATCTATTGTGTTTTTGTTGATATTTCCTTGAGTGGTTAGCGGGACTTGGCGTGTCTGAATAGGCTTTGATGAACCGAAATTGTTTTACTTACTAAATAGATGTGGTCACGCCATGTGGGTAGGTATGTTCTTGTAACAGAACAGGCAACTTTCGCGTATCAAATTACTTTGAAGCGACGTTGGCTATGTGAATTTTTCGAACACTTATTTCCGATTCGGACAATTGCAAATTTTTTGTGACATTAATTGAACAGCTAGGTTTGTGCGTTTATTTTTCTCGTGTAATGTTTCATATCGGACGAGTACGAGTTGCATACAGTAATCCTTAACTTTAGCGAAATTATGCTTTTAAGCTCAGTTCTTTCGTAACACAATTTTTTAGAGAAATATCACATTGAAAATACAAAATTGGTGTATTAACAGTAAAATGCTGGCGGGTGCTATTCAAACATTTGAAACTGTCTCTTCGTCAGATGTACTGTCTTATAGACACATAATCGACAATAGGTCAGATATTCAATTGACAAGGAGTAACATATGGGCAAAAATGTTCGTATTTATTTATTTCTGACTTTTGTTACTAGTTTTAGGTAATAGAGGATACAAATTCAATAATATTTATTAAAAACAGCTTAAACATAATTAAGAAAATTAAATCTTTTCAAATAATAAAGTTATAACGGATGAATTGATGAATTGTTTAAATGTTTTTATTTATTTTTTTGTTCCTGTTCATTGTTCCTTACGACGATTGAGTTTATGACTAGCTAATATATAGATAGCTAATGGACCCATCATCATATCAGTCATTGGAAGTCCACGGCTGGGCATAGGCCTTCCAATAAAACAGATTTTGCCGATAATTGCCGCGCTGAGCAAGCGTGTTGGTAATCGCAGATCGCAGCTTTTCCGACGGGGCTTCTGCTGCCCATCCCCGCCGTGTGCATTTGAGCTACACTCTATCGAATGGATATATCGCTATATCGGATACGGACCCTTGCCACCACAAAAATGTAATTAGCGCGTCGTCAGTATATTTTAGTACATATATATGCATCTCTCTCACATCAAACCTGCATAGTGTTGGAACCACTACTGTCTGTGAAATACATAAGGATACGGTAAGAATAATAAATTCAAACAACATCTTAAAAGTTGACCTGACTCCGATATGAGTAGCTTTAAAGACATCTGTTACGAACATCAGACAATAAAGTAATCACAAATATATTCTACACTCAGAAACAACAAACACAAATATACATCGTGCAAATGTTTGTGCTGGGTAATGATTGAACCGACGACCCTTTGCAGCATAGGAAAAGATCTACCATCTGCGCTATCGGGCCCGTTACCATTGTATAATAGAAATATTTACCTGCAGCCCTAGCGCTCGATTATTTGAAATTCTGGTAAACGCAATCTAATGATTAAATTCAGGTAGACAAGTAAAAGTTATGGAGCCTCACTCGCGTTATAATTCCACAACAATTTCCGTGAAAAGCTATTACGTAAGCCGGAGTAAAATTCGGTGAAAGCGGTCATTACTCGCGTTTCGCTTGAGTTTTGTGATGTTTTAAATATCTTGCCCTAGTCAATAGTTTAAAACGAGAGACAGACGATACGCTACTACAGTTTGTTTGAAGGGCAGAGAGAAAAAATAAATCACTATATGAATAATATTCGTGGATCATCAATGCCTAAATTCCAGTTACAAATCACTGTTACAACTAAGAATCACTCATGATATTCTGATCCTTCAGACATATGGCCCTATTCCCTGTGCTGTACCTGCACTTAATTTGACGTTCTTCCCTAGGAATCAAACTTTTCGCGTGCCAAATTTATTAAAACTCGACAGTTCATAGGCCGATTCAAGAAAATATTAAAAGCCAATAGATTATACGAGGTACATCTTATACAAAGGTTATCTGCATTGGTACCTTAATCTCGCTTATTTCTACCGCCAAATAGCACTGTTCGCATTGCTATGTTGCGGTTTGAAGGGTGGGAGTAGCAGGGAAATTACTGGGTAATGTTGGCAGCGCGTAAGTATATCCTTGTTATATTATAAGCGCCTACAGGCTGCGGTGACGCTTACTATCACGCAACTGTATGCTTGTTTGCCGTCCTTGTCTAATAAAAACGGGACAAGAGTTACTTTTAATTTGCGTTTATTATACTTTCATACTATCTTTACACCCTCATTTTAAGCCCTTAGGTATTTTATAAAAATTAAACTATTTTGTTATTATACATCTATACTGAAAAGAAAGGTGTTCCTATACATCGTAAAATGAAGCCCTATGCAAAATTTTCGGTTTCTATGCCTAATAGTGATATATCACCATCTTCTCATTTTATATATATTAATTTTGGTTATTGATGCTTCTATAGTTAAATGGTATTTTGTTAATTTCGATCAAAACTCCACTCTATTACCCAAACATTATCTCTAATGTAATTACAGTACACCTCGTATGTAAAAGTTTGTCTTACTCAAAACCGCAACGCAATTTGCAGATTATTTTTAGAAACTCGTCGCATTAGCAAAAACTTATCTAGGCGTTACATTTTAGTGCTTGTTTTTTACCGAAGTCATCACGCGGTCTAACAAGAATAAACTTTGCGGGTAGCGATAGCATGCCTCACATTCCTAGGCATGGAAGTATATTTTTTTTGCTTAATAAACAAACGTTTGGTCCGCGTGCTGGTAAGAATCACTAGCCTATAGATGCTTCTATTATCGTGAGGAGAATATTATGAATGCAGTGTAGAAAATAATTTCATAAACTAGTCCTCATACAAAAGGTTATATGCATTAGTACCTCATCTCACCTATTTCTACCACCAAATAGCAATGTTTTAATTTTATTTCGATTCCTGCTTTGATTACTTAACTAATATTTTATATTACACCGACTAAAAGTTGTCTTAATCAATTATTTTTATTATATATATGTATGTATAGTGTATAAATGTAAAGTCCAGGAAGACCCTCAAGGTTGTTTTTATTACTAATGAAGGAACCAATTTTTTTAGAAGATACGGATCTACATCCGTTAATAATTAAAAAGTATTTCTGTTTTTTTTTACGGAAATTATAAATAACTTGGAGAACCTTGAAATCAACGTATTTAAGATTATTAAACTAATAAATTACTTATCACACTCTTGTAGTAAAGTAAATTAATCACAAAATAAGGGCGACGTGCCCGATCAGGTCGAACCTTAAAAAAAGGCCGTCTAGTTCTGGATGACTTCTTGGATCTCGAAGTTTTTTTTATATATTTTAATTTTTTTTATTGTTAAGAATATATATTAATAGTACGTTATTATGTTTGTAACGAAACTAATGAATCGATTTAGGAAATTATTTCACAAATAAAAAGCAATGTTTATTTTTTTAAATCACATAGGTAATATTATATTTAAAAAAACGATTAAAATAACTTATGATTGAAATAACTGTTTCACTGAGAGACAGTTATTGATGGACTAGGATAATATACATATTATCCCCGTATTGTTACAGGAAAGGGAGCGCTGAGAATCTTAATATCAAGTACTAAGAAATTTTTATCAATAATAAATTAATTATATACAAAGATAAATGGTTACACAAAACCAAGTTTACCCCGGTGATAAACCAGCGGCTTCTGCGTCAAGAGCAAGCACGTGCGCTACGTCATCGCGGTCAGAGTTCAAAATCCAAATAACCTATTGAGGATCGAGTTTTTTATCTTAATTGTTCATGAAAGTGTTGGATGTAGGCTGATATTCATTTCCATCGCGTGATCACAACCTATGTTACCACTCACATGGGTGCCATCATTTAGCTTATAGTTCGAAATACGTTATTAACTATGGTATTTATCTACAGTCAAAAACGCCCACACTTTCTATTGCTACGGGAAAATGTTTTATGGCTTAATTGTGGAGTATGTATATCATTGCTGTCTCTGGACCACTAGGTAGGTTGTTATTATACTTTGTCGGATAATAGAATACGTCTAATTTAAAAGTGATTAAAGAGGCCATAAATTTTCTATTTCTTCGTGGTCGTATAATACCCTAATATCCGCGCCATCATAAAAACCAAAACGACAAATTTGAAGGCTTCAAATTTGTCGCACTTTGCTCACTTATTTAATCAATAAGATTAATTACGTCTAATTTGATCTACAAATTAATACTAGTTTGTGACCTGAAATAATATATATGCTAACGGCTTTCTCGTTCAAACATGCATCTTTTTTTTTCTTAATATATTAAGTACCTTATCTCAAACCGGCTTACTTACTAAAGTACGAACTAGAAAGCGTTTACTACGATTACAAGCGACGAGCCGCACAAATATCGATTTTCGCATACATTGTCCGCTTGCTTTTAAAGGAGACAGTGTGGACACGGTAAACGTGCAATGATTATGTCAATTACAAATTCCGCCGCTCAATGTCTATGAGAGTCGGATCGTAAGGTTTAAAAAGGCCATTAACCTTTTGACAACGCAGTATTAGTTGCGATACAATGAGTAAATGAAGAAACTAAGAAACCGGCAAATTTATATCTATATAAGTCACCCATGTCCATCCGGTCGCATGCAACTGGTCCAATTGGAAATCACTAGTAGAGGCTTTTGTCCCAGAGTGGACATCCAACTGCTGATATGATGATATTGATGATATGAATTAAGCCTCTTTTTATCGACGAAAGCAATGATATACTTTGATAAATTGTTTGCAATAGATAAAATCGACACTACCGTTACCGTAATCGTTCTTGCACTACTGGAGTTATCTAAGATGAAAACACGCGATTCCATAAAATTCCTACGGGATACGGTTACTCAAAATAAAACCAGTTTTTAAAAGGCATTTAAACGCAGTTTACCCTTTTACATTTTTAGTTCGACGTGAGCCGCTTAAGCCATGAGGTACCGGCAGAGTAGAATAGTACCTGTCTCTGTACCAGATGTCGTAAGAGGCGACCAAGGTACCAAATCGACAGACGGCGGTATATCTATCCGAGACAGGGTAGCCCAAATACACAGGGTGGGGAAGCTGCGCTCTGCGATTGCCAACACGTTGCCCAGCGTGACAAATATGGGCTATCGCCCCTTTCTTAGGGAGGCCAATGTCCAGCAGTGGACTTCCAATGGCTATAAAGATGAGTTCGACGTTAACACTTGCGACAACCGTTCTCAAGACCTTGAGAACAGCTTTAACCGCGTAAAATATTATGGTTACTTATCATACAAATCACCGACTCCATCCACCAACGCGTACTTCAAGGCTGATAAGCGAAGTCAGTGGGCAACAGCTAGTTCAATCAAATAATAAATATTTAAATGAACACAGACCCTAATGGAAGACGCGTGTTTTCTCCGAACTGAAAGATCATTAACCGAACAGTAACAGTTATTAAAAAAAGAAGCAAATCTATTTGTGTTACAGTATAAAAAAACTGACGAACCAAATAATTGTGTGACACAGACCGGACGTGTAAGTTGGCCGCTCTAACACTCTTGTAGCACCTAGACTTAGCTAAATAGTATATATGTTCACTTAATTTTTTTTTTATTTTCGTAACAATTTTTAAACCACAATAAAACCATCAAATTTCTCGTTAACTGTTTATAGTTGATTATACAATTAAGCAGATATAAGCAAAATGTCAAAAATGCCATGTGGTAAAATAGTAGTAGTACCGGCAGAGTAGAATAGTAACTCTCCTGCACCAGGTGTCGTAAGAAGCGATTAAGGTACCAGAACCGACAGATGGCGGTATGTCTATCCGTAACAGTAGTTCAAATGCACAGGACGTGGGTGGAGAGCAGCATCCCCGTCGTGAAACAACTCTCTGCGAATGCCAACACACTTACCCAGCACGGTAATTATATGCAAATTCTCCCTTTCTTGGGGAGGCCTATGTCCAGCGGTATATTTGCAAAGACTGATGTGATTATGATGCAAAATATTATTCTTGATTCCCTAATATAAGATTAGAAACATAATATATTAGAAGAATCTTAGAAAATATTGCCTGTCTAAAAGTTAGTCAATTTGTATTTTAACTAGTATAAAATGAAAATCATTTTATACTAGTTAAAATACAAATTAAACCTTTTTTTAATCAGTACCTTAAAACTTAGACAACTTGGAAGAAGCATATAAAGGAATATTTACGAATTTCAATACAAAAATCAAACAATATACTAGATAACCCATTAGACCGTTTTCATCATCATCGTACCTTTCTCTAATATTTGTTGTTTTTAGGAGATCCTACTCAAAATTTTAATGCTGGGTTGGCGTGGTGGCAATTGCAGTGCGCAGTTATCTGAAGAGTATGTTGTTGCCCATCTTGACAATGTTACATATAGCTGACCGTTATGTTTAGCTGTATCTGTCAGTTCTGATACCTCACCAGCTTGTTGCACTCTTCCGATACTCGGAGTTACGCCTAGGCTAATTACAAAGGCTTTAAAAACTACCGATTTCACTTTCCCAGCTCCACTGAAATAGGTAATACCTATTCATCAACAACACACAAAAGCTACCTCGCTAACAAAGCATGCAAAAAATACCATAGCAAAGTGAAAGGTGCTCTGAAAAATTCACCTTTGATCGCTTTGAAGTGTCATGTCTGACCAACAGCCAAAAAGTTGATGAATAGAAAAGAAATCCATTATCAGATTTACACTAGCCTCTCATCTCACCATGGTAGCATTGAACATCTGAAGGCACTGACTCATGGAGAATCGATAGTAAGGTTCTACCAATCATATGAAAACACCTAAGCAATTAACACGGGCTCTAACTGTATACAGCAATAGAAAATACCTAGAAACACCCAGAAAGCGGTTCAAGATTTCTTCAAAGCAGAACTGGTAGATCGAATTAGAGAAGAGAGGAATAGAAAAAAAGACTTTTGTGAAGGCCAAAACGCAACAAGGGTTGTAGCAGCACAGAAGGATAATTTGATAGACTCAATAAAACGTATTTATGTAACAGACCCTATTAATAAATAGAATATTCTAAGAATTGGCAACGTCACAGAGATATTAACCAAAGAAAATCACATGGAAACTTTGAAATATATTCAGTATGATATAAAATAACATACAAACTCATTTATTTAAAACTTTCGATCACTTAAACTTCGCATTTATTCATCAATTGAAAGTTTCTATTTCCAAGTATAAATGTGTACTAACAAATATCGCACAAAGCGGACAACTTTTACTTAGAAAATATCTAGCCCTCTCATAAAACAACAATGTAGATTTAGCATTTAAAACAGAAGGAACTATTATACTTTAGAATTAACAGCTATAAAGTTACAAGCGAATTGCCGGTCGATCTTTTTGTTCACGAATGCTAGCTGCATCTTCATCGCACTTACCGAAAACTAACTATCGCTTATTCAGCTGTAGAAACGTAAAACCCTCCCATGGGTGTGCACATCAAATGTAAGACGTATTACAAAGAAAACTTTGGAAAGTTTTAATAAAATCGCAAAACATCTTTCACAGATAATTGACTTGATTTAATATAAATAAAATTGATGTCCAAGCTATTTTTTTTGACCATTAGAAGATACAGCAGGGAAAGAAACAGCGCTAAAGAATGAAATATATGTATATCCAATTAACAATGAACGACTATAGACTTGTAGAGAAATGAATGGAATTGCACCTTACCTTACTAAAAAATATTATTTTTATGCCTTACTTTTTATCTACCTTACCTAACAAATTTTTATTTATTCATTAATTTGAAGATTAAAAATACATCTTTATCATTATTTCTCTTTAATCATAAAAACGTGTCCTAAGAAGCCGCGACCGCACTGTAACCTACATAAGGCGATATATCCATCCCAAGCAAAGCTCAAATGCAACAGGGAAGATATGCGCATCACTCTTGTGTACAGCTGATGTGATAATGATCAATTAATTATGTTTAATTTACTTCACGCTCAAGATGAAACAAAAGCCAATAAAAAACATGAAACTAACGAGGTTGTCAAATATACATTAGACAGATTACAAACACGATGTGTAATGACAGTGAGAATCTATTTAAAGAGTAATGATTTTTTAATCGTATGAATCACTATAATCTGCTTGTTAAAACTTTAATAGTAAATCATTTCAACTTTCCAGAAAGAAAACTCTTAACACGAAATGCGAACATGTGAAAAATAAAAACAACAAGTTTAGAAACAAAAAACTTCTACGTCGTTCGTGTCATAATTCGCAATACCAAGAACGAGGTAAACTCGCAACATATCCTCATGAATGGCCTATAGAGTGAATGGCGATTATCGAGTGACACTCATCGCATCGGGGACACGTAACACTTCCGAGAGAAGCAGGCCACGGAGCCAGTTCGGAAGTGCGCGTATGACGCAACTGTTACCTCACTTATGCAACGTTTTTCGGCACCGCCCGCAAAGGTATAGGGAACCTTTAGTCGGATAGAGAGAATTGATACTTTATCATTAACCTCAATAACCACAAGATATAAATATATAACACATCATTATACAGAATCGCATTATAGTTTAGTAATAGGCAAATTGCAGTTACGTTGGAAAGCACAGGAGTTGGAACCTTACTAAGGTCATATAAAGGTCGCCTGCATTGGTTCACTTTGACCTCTTACGGGTTCAAATTGTTAAGTATGGGTCTAAAGGTTTAGAGAGGTAGTGTAGTGACAAATCACAAAGTTGGCGGCGTGTAAATGATATCTTTATAATATACACGAACTTCTTAGGCCACGATGACGCTTATGGTAAGCGCTGGGTATGTTTGTTTAAAAACTTAGTAATATAAAAAAGCTTAGTAATATCTTTTATAACCAGTCCTATTAAATTTACTGAGATAAATCAGTTAGTCGATAATAAAATATCATGAGTCCAATAGAGTAATTGAAACTTAATTCCAATCGACTAAAATCCCATTTTAATTTGTTCTTACTGTAGCTTCAACATCTGTACTGAACACAATTGGTTAAAGCCTTTCTTTTCTACCTACGATTTGATTTACACTCTTTTATACCTAATCATTGTTAAAACTTGCTGGTATTATTTTCTTACAGTGAAAATCGATAGTTTCCCTTCCTCATCGTCCAGAACTCGGTAAGCCATCAGACGTAACCCAAACCGCTTCCTCAAGTATCAAGGCGGGTCGTGCGCGCCACTGACAACCTTACGCAACCACTTTCACTGGCCGACTGTTTACGGCAGAATAGAAGTATACAAAGTACCAGATCATGACCAATTAATATGGTTGATGAGACATATAAAAGCAACAAACGCTAAGTGTAGCTTTATTTGACGCGTATAGGAATTTTAATCCAAAAGTCGAAACTTCACTCTGTATCGGGTACCGCAGGAATTTTCTCGGAATCAAAAATAACCAATGCAGGACACATGCTCTAAGGTTCAAGGTACCCTACCTACATACTAAATTTCATCAAAATGGTCTGACCTATAAAGTGTAACAAACAGGCATACACACTTTTCATATAGTACTAGGCAAAATATATGTTCCGGATAAAAACAAAAAAACGAAGTCCTCTATCGCGTTTGCCCTTAAACACGTTTTAAGAACTGCTGAATAAATGATGTTTTCATGGATAAACTTAGTAATTGATCAAGACTGTCTGGTCTGACCGTCTTCTGACTCTTTGTGGCTAATTGGAACAATTTGTACTCAAACAAAACAAACAATAGTTAAGTTTATTTGTTCGACATTGTTTTGAGCATGCGGATTGTATTACACACAAAATATTAACACAAATCATTGGTTTAAAATTATAGCAGTGAGGTTCTGGCAAAGTAGAATAGTACCTCCCCCGTACCAGGTGTCGTAGAAGACGACTAAGGTACCAGAAACGACAGATGTGCGTTATTAACCGACACAGAGCATCTTAAATGCGCAGGGCGAACGCTGCGCCAAGCGATTGCCAACACGGTTGCCCGCCCAGCGCGGCAATTACGGGTAAAATTCCCGCTTGGGGAGATCCATGTCCAGCAGTGGACTTTAAATAGCTGATGTGATGGTTAACATTATAATAAGTAACACATTGTTGAAAAATATATTTATATTAAATGACAAATTCAGATGTCGCGCGAGCCTATTCCTAAACTTTCAAATCTCAACTAAAAATTTCATAAATAATTTCTCAATAAAAGTGTCACTTTTATTGCTGATATAACGCTAACACCCACTTTCACCTAAATAATCTAAAGTAGACCATAAACATAGACATAGGCTTCACATATCAATAAATAAATAAAACGCATTCGGACGTTCGTTAGTGGTGTTGCACAATACTATTACAGCTCTAATGGACACCATTTACATTATCGTGGATGCAATGTAAATAAAACTATTTTACTGTCGCAAGAAATTTTATTATGGTCACGTGTTTTTAGAATTAATTAGCTACGGGTCTAAAAATAATTAATTGACTAAATACGTGCGGTTTGTAATAAACACTATATTATAATAATTACCACCACTTAAATTATTGCTCTGAAAAATTGGTAGCTGATCTTTTTTCTATACATATAAATAAAATTGGAGTGTCTTTTTGTAATATTAAAATAACCGCTTTCTACTACATGAATATAAATGTATATACGGTACCCATACCAAAATATATATTTTTTTTTACCATTTATATATTTTTTTAATTTGTTTTCCACCTATCACGGGAACGGACGGACTGATTTGGCCGGGACTATCACTGGCAGATAGTTTAGATAATAAGCAGAACTTTAGGTTATATAACATCATGCTACGTCCGAAAGGAGTGAAACATTGATTAAAAATGTGGCAAAAACGGGCGAAAAATTTACGTTCGTTACGTGCGCTGCGTGGAAGTTTGTTCGCAAGAAAATATGCTGCCTAAAGTCACAACTCCACACGGACAAAGTCGCGGGCACAACTAGTGATATAATATAGTAATAATGATTCCCACAACATCCCATACATTGACCTGACTTCGTGGAAAGTCGCTTAAAGCACTCGTGTTACGGACGCCAGACAACATAGGAATCACAAATATACTACTTAAATACATATATTTAACACACAGACACAGAACAAACGCAAATATCACCATATAAATATTTGCTCTGGGTGGTAATCAAACCCACGAACCAGATAGGATCACTACCATCTGCGCCATCGAGCCCGTCATATAAAACAGACATTTACAATTATATATGTTTAATGTAAAAAATCACACCATTTCATTCATAAATCTGATTCCAAGATGACGTTTCTTAAAACACTCGTGTTACGGGTATCAGACAACAGAGGAATTACAAATTTAGTACTATGTATTTAATACGAACGAACACACAAATGTTTAAGTACATCGTACAAATATTTATCTTGGGTGAAATTAACCCTAGACTCTTAGCACAAAAAATTGTGACACTAACAATTGCGCCATCGGGCCCGTAGAAAAGACAATTTTGTAAATACGCAAGATAATGAGGATTAATTAATTTTATTCTCACATATATAATAATGATTAGTTTAATATCAACGTTAAAAAATATAAATTATGCGTCTAAATAATACATAAGGTACCTATACATTTATAATATATAAGTACTCAGACGCAGTCGCCATCCCTTTTTTTAGTGTTAATGCCAAATAATGCCCGATATTTTAGTGTTAATCATTTAGTTATATATTAGTTCACAAAGATCTCTGCGTTCTGACGCTTTATATTTACTACTTATTTATTATAAATATATATCTAATGTGAAAAATTCGCGTGTTACAGTGTTAGTTTCCACACTCTTTCGAAACGGCTTGACCGATTCTTATGAAATTTTTATATGCAAATTTTGTAAGTCTGATAATCGGCTATTATCTTCTTTCATACCCTTTATCCAACCCTAACATTGTTTTTTTATTTTTCGGTAATTTTTTATAATGTGGCATTAAAATTACAAACAACCCTAAATTTTCACCCTTCTATCACCAAACCCCAATTTGTAATAGTTGTTTTAGTAATTAAATAACTTGAATTTTTTATATGGCAGAACAACGTTTGTCGGGAGAGTAGCAATATTTCGTATATAAATCTGTAAAGTATTGACGGTTATTGTAATAAATTTAACATACAAGTTTATTTGAATTAACAATATAGAATTGTTAAAAGCTTGCCAATTGCAAAAGTTATTAAACTATTCGGTTCATGTAACAAAAAACGATGCTTTCTAATCTTGCTCGGTAATAAAACGCCATGTTAGCCTTCATACGATACAAGTTAAGGCGAACTATCAATGTAATCGGAAACAGAAGAATTAATGGGAAAATTAAACACGCCAATAAACCTGGGCATAGAGAAATCTATGGCAATCTGGAAAAACGAAAGTAATGTCGGGCTCACCTCGGACGGTAAATTGATACTAAAGAATTACAGCCCTAATAAATCGTTTCTATTCATAAAATCTTGAGGTTTTCTTGTGTGGAGTGACTGTAAGCCTCAACAATGTACATGAAGCAGACATAATAAAAAAATCGCCAGCATTGGTACTCCATTCTATCGCCTATTTCTACTAATAGCAGAGTTCGCATTGGCGTGTTTCGGTTTGATGGGTGAGAGGGGCAGTGAAATTATACACACACTATTCATATACGTTACACACTAACTAATCATATATATGAAAAAACTAAAATATATAATCTATCTCAATTATACAAATCCAATACATGCATTTAAGTAAAAAAACAGTTCCAAATGCTGTAAAAATTAATATAAGACTATTTATAAAAGGCAACCCCCACAATCTAGAACCTAGACCGTAGAACTCTCTAAGGAAAGAAGACTGTACTGTTTGGAAGAGTACAGCTATTCAATAAGCTAACTAACACCATAAAAGAGTGTGAGAGAAATATTTAAAATTAAGTTAAGTTAATTGCATATAGAGTCTAGTACCGGCTGATTGTATGTTTTTATTAGAACTATCTCATAAATGAAATGAAATTTTGTATGAGAATAAAGATCTTTAAACACAATATCCTCAAATCACAAGGTTAGCATCGCGCTAGTGATATCCTTGTGATATTACGAGCGTCTATAGGCTGCTGTGGCGCTTACTATCACGCGATATGTACGCTTGTTTGTCGAGCTATAACAGTCGTAATAAAACAGTAATTTCTTTTATACGCTGTAAGATGTTTAGCGAAAATTTAATAATAACAAACAATTCACACTACATCCCATACATTGACCTGACTCGGAGGTAAGTCGCTGAAAGCACTTGTGCTACGGACATCAGAGAACAGAGGTACCACAAATGTAAAACGCATATACATAATTAACACTTACATACAGAATAAATACGAATATATTATTATTATTTTATTCATCATATAAATATTTGTCGTTGTAGAGTCGAACGACTCTATAGAGCTCAAGAACAGGGACACTACCATGCCGATGCAAAACAAAAAAGCTTAAATGAACCACGGCGAAGCAACGTTCGGCGATGCCTTATGCCGGCGATGTTCGGTCTGTATTTAACAGTGGACTTCCTAAAAGCGATAATATAGAAATAATTAATGTTTTAAAAAAAAAAGAAAATGAAAGATATCGAACGAAAACATACACTCCCGCAACAGTATGAACTCTAAAGCAAAGTTTACTAAAGATAATTTACCATTTATAACAATACCGACCCGTTTACAACGAGGCATATCACAGCCTGTACCAATTATATCAACATTGTTTGTAAAGATCTACACTAGCTAATGAGTCTGACGGCCATTTGAAACGCTTTAGCTATTCTAGCGTGGACCCTTAATCTATGGACATGGGATAGCATAACCAAGTATCCTGATTTCACTACGAATAACAAGTCCCGATTTACAAAATTGCTGATTTTTAATAACCTCCTTTGTTATACAAAAGCCAGTGTAAAATATCATTTTAAACTAGTAGCAAAAGTAAACAGAGATTCTGTAGTATCCAAGTACTAACAAAAATAGTTTGTAATGAAACTTGACAGCGTTTTGCTTTGTGAAAGAAATATAATAAAATTCATTCTAAGAGAGATATATATCTTAGATACTTTGTACTAAGTATAAGTGGAAATCCACAAATCTGAAAAAAAACACAAAATGAAAAAGGTGGTTTAGAAACGTCTGCTGTTAGCTGGCTCCAACAAATTAATATTTGTTAGAATCCAAGTAATTACTTCAACTAACGCAGGAGCTGTTCGAGTTAACAGCGCCTTTCACTCCACAAAACTTTATCATCAATTTAAATTAACACGGCTTTTGAATTATAATACGCAAAGCATAATTAGGTGCTTGAATAAAATTACAAGAATACACTAGATTGAGAACGCTTAACGGGTGGTCACAGAGGTGAAATTAATACTTAGCACATAGATTAAAATGTATTCCAGGGTATTGTGTCAAGTCTATATTCTAAGAAATAAAAATCATTTACAGTATAATTCAAAAACCTTTTAGACACTTTACTATTTTAGGTTTGTATTGTTTTCGGTCTCCGATATTCCCTGAAGCTAACATTTGTACAGGATACATTTATTACAGGATATTATATCCTAGAAATAATTTATTTTTATTTATTTCGAATTTGAACAAGCAAATTGTTCTTTAATATTGGCCACTCATATACACATATTCGGTAGAATGAAAATAAAAATAAAATTTGTAAAGAAATAAACACTGGAAACAAGCTTTTAAAAAACTTTGAATAATTGTCACGACCCAAGTCAAACTCCTTGGAGGCAAGGATAAAAAATCTAATCACATCTACAAAAAATTTAATAACAGTTCATACAACGTCTCTTTATTAAAAGTCGAAACACCTTTGCTCCTCCACTCGAATTTGCTCCATAATGTCCTGCAATAGAGTTGAATATCACTAACCTGAGTGAGGCCGAGCCGGTAACTGGTCACGTCCAAGTCCAAGTTCAGAAGCATGTCATCGACGATCTGCCGATCGGAGAGGGCTGTTTGAGGCATGTTCTCTCCGTCATCGCTGTCTGATGTGGCTAGCAAGCGGTACCTACAGGAAAAACCACAATTGTCTTTAGGAAGACAGACAGTCGCTGCTGATCCCTACTAATATTATAAATACGAAAGTAATTCTGTCTGTCTGTCTGTTACGCTTTCCTGCTTAAACCTCTGAACCGATCTTGTTAAAATTTGGCACAGACAATTTTTAGACCCTGAGTTAGGACATAGACTATTTTTTAATTCTAAATAAGGGTTATAAGGGGTCGAAAGGTGGGATGAAAAGTTACATGGAAGAATCGCTATTTTTAGAGTTAGAAACTTCTATTTCAGGCCATTGATTCGATATAAACAAACATGACATTCAAAGTTTATATAAGTTAAGGTAAAGAACCCAAAAAAACTATTCCATGCGAACGAAGTCGCGGGCACAGCTAGTTTAACTATACACGAAACACTTATATATATTTTTTTCTTTTCTAAGAAATGTTCTTCTTCTAAAACCGTCTCGACTCGGTCAAATACGGAAGTAAGAATTTTTCGAACCTATTCTCTTTATATTTGAAGGAAGATGTATCCGCCTTAGTCATTGATCTACTTCAAAGTACAATTGACAACATCATAATATCTTCGTGCATCTACCGATACAACTACGACTATAAACAAAGAAAATAACATGATCTCCTCACAGAATGTCTATACTAATATATATGATATATAAAACTGAAGAGTTTGTTTGTTTGAACGCGCCAATCCGGAAACGCTGATCCGATTTGAAAAATTCTTTAAGCGTTGTATAGTGCACTTGTCGAAAAAGGCTACCATATCCTTGCACTCATTATTCCACGCGGACGAAGTCGCAGGCACTGTTAGTTGACATATAATATTTTGTATCTCGGTCGATAGCTACAAACTGTTATTTATTATTAAATCGTTGTTCCACTCTTAGAGATAGGCCTAAGACATTTGAGGGCATCCAGCCTATAATTGCCACGTTGGGCAAGCGTGGTGAGAGATAGCAGTGGAGTATTGTTTCAAGTACCGACATCTGTCGGTACCTCAGCCACCTATTTACTATACTTGATATAAAGGGAATCCTCTTTACCTTCTAGCAAATTCCGAAAGCGGCATATGTTCGGGGAAGCCTTGCTTGTACAGCCTAGCCGCATCCAGAAGTTGGAATCCGCGGAACTGTTGACAAAAAAAGGGAACATAGATAAATTGGATCCGAGTTAAAGCGATTTGATCTTTCAATTATAATAATAAATTTATAAGTCGTTTAAAGCATATATATAACAGAAATCATATAATATCATCAGACAACAGAGGAATCACACATATAATATTAAAATACAAAACATTCAACACCCAGACACAGAACAAACACAAATAGAAATATGAGTCCTGGGTGGCGCACAAAATCATCACTACCAACTGCTACACAAATTAGGAAATACGTCGGACTGATGACGCATTCCTATCTCGGTCACCCAAGTCCTAAGGTCACCCAGGACAAACTTTTATGTGATAAACTGTGCTTGTTCCGTGTCTGGATGTTAAAGATAGGAACATACGTATTAAAGTATTAAATGTGTAATAGCTCGTTTTGATATCCGTAGCACAAGTGCTTTAAGCTATGAATCAGGTCAATATATGAGATGTAGTGTGAGTAAATTGAAACTTTACAACAGTAGCCTCAAAAAGTGCCCATGGTCAAAGGCCCACAAACCAGCCAACCTGTGACAGTGCAAATACTCCAAGCCTTAATCATAGAAATGTCCCAAAATATGAAGCAACCAGTATGTAGTTCCTTCACTTTCCTTAACTAAACGTAGGTGAGAGTAAAGACAGGCAAGCGTATCTCGAATTAACATATTGCTAATTGATGTAGTTGAACGTACTATGTGTTCTTACTCTCTTTAAGTACTCATTGTCAGAGGTTTTATGCATAGAAAATTCTAAATTATATTTAAGAAGATATTTACTAGCATAAAATCAAATTGTTTCAGGTGTCAGGCGGGAGTCGAACCTGCGTCATTCCCATACATACAGTCATGTAAAATGGATTTTTGTTCTAGTAAATTTTATCTTAGTATCTGTTTTTTATATTCTATTATTAAAAAACTGGACATAAATGAATGATTTATACGTATAAATAAAGATGAAGTGTCTGTTTGTAATATCAAAATAGTACCTTGTAAAAATAAATTTGCAAGATATTTAATTTTTTTACTGCTTGTATCTTCGAAACAAACTCTGAAAAGGCTGGACCAATTTAAAGTTAACTTTCACTGGCTGATAGCTGATGTTATAAGAATTAACTTAAGCTACATTTATTATATAATAAACACGCGTGGCGCCTAATGTCTTCATTGTATTTAGGGCCAAACGGGAGGACGTTTCAAATGCTTCATTATATTTAAAACCATTGGCGTTCCATCTTAACTGTAAACACTAACCAGAGACAAGGTCCACTTTGCCTCTAAGCGCGAAGCATCACTATCAGCATGTTACAGCCGCAATAATTTGCACATATTAAGGAGCACTCACCTGAGACCGAAGCAGGGGTACATTAACGTCGTCGCCGGTCTCCGACGGCTGGTTGGCGAGGAGACAGCACACAAATTGCACGCCCCCGCCGCCGCACCGGCGCAACGTGTCGACGATGCCGTCCGCGACGAACTTCGCTTGAAGTGCGGTGGAACGGCGCTTCATGCCCGCAGTGCCTAGCGACATTGCATAATTTCCTTCAATCTGACATAATTATTGCCGCAGCCAACACGAGTAGACCTCCTCGAGAAAAGGGGCATTTTGCCCATAATTGCCGCACTGGGCAAGCGTGTTGGCAATCGTAAAGCGCAGTCGTGACGGGAATGCTGCTGCCCTATGCATGCCGTAGCCTTAATCTAAGCTAATATCACAAAGAGAAGAATTTAAAATATTTTTGTTTGTAACGATTGAACTCACAAACTAATGAGTTAATTTTGAAAACTCTTTCACTAATAGAAGACTAAAATCGCTACCAACTGAAAATAGAAATATATAAAAAGAATTCCGCTATTTGTACATTATTAACAAATAAACTAAAAACCACAAGATCGATTTCAAATACTCTTTCGCTAATAAAAAGTTACATTATCAGCGAGTTATATTTTATCACAATATTCATACGGGAAAAAAAACTACGTGTAATTGCGAAATGCTCAATGATAGAAAATATGTTAAACATAATTTTATCAAAAACGCAAATTAACTCGCAAGAGAAAACAAGATTGATAAATTATGACTTATGAATTTAACTCTTCAAATTATAAAGTAAGTGGAATAATGAAAGCTTGGTTCCGCATCGAATATTTTTATTGCCAAGTGTTTATGTAATTGAGCCGTTTCTCTGACCACGGACGGACCTAACAGCCACATAATAAGGTAATTTAAATATAGAAATTCATATAGTTGTGTGCAAAATCAGACTGTGTGTTCCATGTTTTATTGTTACTTACCAAGCGTCATATTTCTAGAACACAACCAGCATTCTGTCTGTGTAGACTTCCCTTTTATGACAAGTTATGAAACATTGTGCTGTTAGGTACCGGCAGAGTAAAATACCTCCTGTACCAGCCGGTACAGGATCGTAAACGGTAACTGAAAATTCTTTATATCTACGTCCTTGTCCCTATATTGCAATTCTGCCCCCTCACGGGGCTTGCTGAGCGCAGCCATTCCAAGCGGTTCAGTTCGCTTTTCACCCTATGCCAGCCGCGCGCGACCTGCCGCAGACATCCGAAGTTCTTTTCCGAGCTCACCAGGTCGCAGAACCAGACAGGACAATACTCCTTCATTGTGATCCCGTTCATCATCAGTTGACGGAGCTCATCATAGGTTCTGCATCTCCACAGAATGTGCTCCCTGGTCGCATCCCCCAGGCCGCAGTCACACGTGCTCTCATCTGCTGCTATATCTCAGCTGCGTAAATAGTATAGTGATGGTCCATGAGTGGTTTACCTGAAGTGAGCGTCCGACGAATAGACGAGGCGCGCCGAAGCGTGGACGCGTCGCCGACTGCCGCCGACCAGGCGCCCACGCCGCAAGCCCCACGCGACCACGACGACAGTCGCCCTACCTCCTCACTGTTCCAACAGTCATTGTTCTTTAAGCAACTTACATCAATAAACAGTTGATGCCCTTAATTAATTTTCAGAAGTTAACTTACTTCTGACTCTCTTGAAGCAGAGTGAGGGCTTTCTTGGTGACGGGGCTCTCGCGGCTGGCCTTCACCCAGCCCGTGACGTCATACAGGACTGGATTAGTTCCCTATAATCAATATACACGTAACTATCTAATAAGTTAGAAAATTTTATAGAACTAAACACCAATGTAGGTTTTTCTTCTTCCTAATACCTCAAGTTTGGCTGAATCTACTATTTAATGATATTACTAGTTCCGTACCCTGATTATTAGTTTATATTTTTTTAACATTAAAAAACATACGACAAACAATAAATCAAAAAAGCATTGTATGGTAATTTAAGTAAAAAAAAAATATAATTCACTGCAGCCATGCCCCCTTATAACTTCTAATTAAAATAAAGCGCAACATTATTTTTACAAATACTAGCAGCGCTTCACGGTTTCACTCGCATATAATAATAATTATCTTATATTACTCGCTGGTAATATAACTTTATATCAATAAAAAAGGTTCTGATCGCGGTCCAGCAGTTATGATGCATTGCCCCACCTGGAGGTGCTGTAACAGCAGCTGCCGCGCATGGGGCGCCTTCTTGATGAGGTACTGCGTCTGGTGTGGTGGGCCGTAATGAGCCATCGCGCGCTCCAGGAACGTATCATCAGATGAGCCAGGGTACATTGACTCCTCGTCCAGAAGCCTGCACACGCAACACCAATAAATACAATTCAATTTAAAGAATTTTGAGGATTCAAGTCTTGGATCATACTTGACCCAAAATTTGTCCATTGCCAATGAACAAATAGGAAACGTTTCTTCTTTTACTATATACTGTAATATAGATACACTAATTATCATTATTGCTGTTATAGTTCTGTATCGACGATAAACTAAGCTAATAAAAATATGTTTAACTTAAACTGATTTCCTTTTGAATGTATCTCAAAACGCGGTAGGGACCAGTACCAGTTTTGATAATTATAAGTATTTGATAATAACTGTGATGTTAAGTATTTTATTATGCTAACGCGTTACATTATTTTATAAAAATATGTAATACTTATTTTCCTATTTATCTATAATATTTGAAATTGGGTACTTCACTATAGTACTACTATTAATAGAACAAATTATTTATTAATAGAACAAATTTAAGAATTAATGTATGTACAAAAGTTGTTAAAAAAATATTACATACAACATTAAGTGTTATCTGATTTTATAAAAGTTGATATTACGTCATCACTGCCTATCGAGTAATATTTGACTCGTATTTTCGACCTCCACTACAAGTCTTCGGTAGTATAGTGGTCAGTATCCCCGCCTGTCACGCGGGAGACCGGGGTTCGATTCCCCGCCGGAGAGACTTTTTTATTTTTTGTTTTAGATTTTTAAGTTGTTATTTATTATTAAAAACTATATTTAACACAATTTTAACATGGCAACAGCTATTTATACAAGCCTTTTTTTATCTAACTGGTGGTGAATTTACAGGAATCAAAATACAACATGCTATATTATTAATTTAAACCTAATTTTGGGTAAATTAACTATTTTTATATGTTCGAGCGTTCATTGTATGTAACAGTAAATATATTTTCAGTACTTTACAACGTTTAAATATCTTAATACTAATACAGATATTTTCACAACTGTTTAGTATCAATTTTAATACAATATTTAACATTACATTTTATAAAGTTGATGTTATTAATGAAAAACTATAGAATATAATAAGGCATTTAAATAATACAATTAAGTGTAATTTCATTAAATGCATAACTTACCAAAGTAATCCGCGGCGGTCGCATTCCCTGAGGTCAGCTTGCGAGCTACGTACTATCGTGTTCTGGGGCGACTTGTCCAACAACTCCACCATCGGACCAGGGTTCACGGTCTCCGACAGCCAGTCTGATGATATACCAAAGTATTATCTGACACTATACATAGATAAAGTAAATAAAATGCGTATATTTAAATAGATCACCCTATTCAGGACTTTGTCATCTATTGTTTCCAATTTATCACAATTGAGTGAGCAGTGTGCCGTCATATTTAATAAACACAACTGACTAACTTTTTAACTGTTTTTATAATAGTTAAGGTAATTAACATACGAAAACAGTAAAAAATATCTTTATTAAAATGACAATGTCGACGAACAAGTATTACCGTAACCTGTAGTCGCTCGTGATATCACAAAGATATCCTTGTGATACCACAAGTGAATTACCGTTTGTTGTGACTTGACGATTATGTCACATTTATCAGTAATATTCCTGACTCTCTCACCCTGCAAATCGGACCACAGCTGTTTGGCTGTAGAAATATGTGAGAGTGAGGTACCAACGCAGATACCCTATGTTTGAAGTTTATCTCTAAGAAATCATCAGTTGTCATACTGCATACTTTCCATGCAATATCTATAGACGGGCACCTTTTTACAACAACAAAAGTTAGTGGTGACAAATACGCAATTAAGAATGCAACATAAGCACACATAAACAATATACATGACTTATAGTAAATTCGGGTAACATTGAACTATTAGGGTAACTGAATTATCCTTTTTCGTAGACTGTAAAACGAATTCCGTCGAGATTAAGGTTGTAATCGATTGCAATAACTGTTTTATAGTGAATCTGAGTTTTAAAGATTATTATGTTTATTCTACAGAAAAGAACAGATTAATGTTACCCGGATTGACTATATGTGATTACCTATATTAATATTGAACACAAATGTGAAAATGTGTTTATCTCTTACATTTTCACAACTAAACGAATCCTAATTAAATTTAACATGACATATTGTGTTAATACGCCAGAATATGCTATCTTATCTCGAAAAGTAAAAGCCTAAGGCTTAGAAGGTCCGTATAAGAACATTTTTTCTTTTGCGAAAAATGTGCATTTCCATTACCAGGTGCAATATATCGGAAGATTTTACTATTTAAAAGATATATTAGGCTGTAGAACCTAAAGCTGGAGTACGTCACTTTCACCACGTAAAGACGTCAATTCCAGCGCCACCAGATGTGGGAGCTCATTAATGACCAACCCTTGAGAACTAGGAAGTGATAGTTTTTAAATTCAGGCAACTTGAGGTTATAACAGGCATTCAGGAAGTCAGATGTACAAATTGCTTGCTCACCTTCTTCCGCGCCGTCGTCGAGCGTGACCCCCTCCTGTGCATACCTCTCTCGGGGCGCCACGAGCATCGCTTCATGGAACACAGCTTGGAGACGCTCCTAGAACAAAAGTAACAAGTCAAATAGACACAAAACAAAATTGTATATCGTCATCATAACAGCTATTGGAATTCCACAGCTGGACATAGGCCTCTCCAAGAAAGAAGGAGTTTTTCCCAGAACTGCCGCGCTAGGAAAGCGTGTTGGCAATCATAGCGTGCAGCGTTCGCGACGAGGATGCTGCTGTCTATCCCCGTCCGGTGCATTTAGCCTTGCTGTTGCGGATGGATATATCGCCATCTGTCGGTTTTTGTCGCTTTTTACAAAACCTGGTGTAGGGGAATATACTATCTTACTCTGCCGGTACCTCATGACTTTGCCGGTACAAAAATGTAATATATTTAATTGGAGCTATCAGCGCAGTCGTCTGATTTTTGAGTATAAAATTACTTGATAAAACATTACAGTTATGGATATATATAAAAACCGAAAATAACTAAACGCATAATAATCTATAATAAGATTTTGGGTGTTTGAAACATAAACAATAATCAAGACCGACTTCCAATATTCTTGCGCAAGCTATATCTTTGATTGTAAAAAGTTAAAGAGGCCGTGTTTTAAAGTCGTTCAAAAAGTATGTTTAAAGATCTTTATTCTCATACGAAATAACATTTCATTTACAATGACATATCAAAGTTCTAATAAAAATATACAATTGGCCGGTACTCGACTCTAAATACAATTTTAACTTACTTTTAAATATATTTATATTTTCACACTCTCTTTTATTATGAGTAGTGAGACATGTAAATGTAAGAAAATAAGAGTATAGTAGCACCTGCAGGTAGTTGGACAGCAGCTTGGATAGCGGCGCGCCGCTTTGCTGTCCCGCACACATGGGGTTGTCCGCGCCCGGCGTGTCCAAGAGCAAGATGGACGCCGACGTCCTGGACGAGGTCGACAGGCTCCTGTGAACGGTACGATGTTCTGCTATGTAAATTATATTTTAATTATTTGTTAGTTACACTTCTATGTTTGTTTGTACCAAGAGTTGAATCAAGAACCGGTTACAATACAATATTTCGAAAATTGATATGTTAAAATAAATAGTTTTGTAACTAAAAACATTATTAAAGCACATCAAACTAAAAAGTAGAAAATAATTCTTAATATAATATATTAACCAAATATATCAACGAAAAATACCATTATTATTTCGAAAAAAGCGTAGAGCGCTTTGTGACACAAATTTCGTGTATCGAGCAACCCGTGCTTGTTAGTTTGATGTAAGTATTTGTTATTTTTATCAATATGTCTTTATTATAAATTCTTGTTATAAAAAAGGTAGATATATATTTTGACGTACTTGTCAAAGTTATCCATTAGGGTCCAATAAAACAAACCCGCTTCTACTGTATGTAATATTTTTTTCGTTAAATTTTGTACGTATGTATCATTGTAGCAGCTTCATACATAACATTGCCAACGTAAGGTAGCATAGATTTCATACACTTTTAAAAAACATGATCCAAAGCAAGACTGTGATAAATGCATTTTCGACTTAGATAAAAATGTATTGTGATTTAAGAGTATGAAACAAAATACTATAAATATAAACGTTCTTTTTGAGTCAATAAATACGAAACCTGTTGACGAGTGCCGCCACGATGTTGAAAGTCTCGTTGTAGAGGCTGGCCGCAAATGCGTCCAGCGCCTCGGTGCCCGATATCTCCCGTTCGTTGGACGGAGACGGGGTTCTGATAACATGTAGTTTTAAGTCAGAATATATAACATAAAAATAGTATACTTTTTAACAATAAAAACAGAAAAATGTTCAACGAAATGATCGCAATAGTGTGCGCCGTAAGTAAAGGTGACTCAACATCGGGTATGATCGATAATGCGTCTAGAACAGACTACAGAGACGTATATAGTTCTGATGTCTATACCTATGCTTTAAAAAATATAATATAATAACTGTTACTTTAATCATAATTATATAAATGTCCTTTACGAATTCTGTATGCTATAGAAATCATAACGGAAATCGCAAAATCAATGTCGACGGCAAACAGATCCAACATATGTAATTCTGTGTCGGAATCGAAATTGTATCCTTAAACACTTTCATAAAGTAGCAATATAGTATAGTTGTCTTCTTTGAGAACTTAAGGACCAAGTTGGAGTTGACTAGAACCGGAGAATAGCGCCGGATGCAGGCCGGACGTCCTAAATCAAATACGACAAAAAAGATGACCAGTGCGTCCCCCAGTCTGAAGATGTCCGGTCCAGGACGGCGTACCTGCGGCTGGCGGGCGGGTCGGCGGGCGCGGCGGCACAGAACACGGCGCGCGCGAGCTCCTCGGCGCCGGCGCACAGCAGCCGCGCGGCGCGCGCGCCGCACCCCGCGCTCGCGAACTGGTAGCGCAGAGCCGCCCCGCTCGGCGCTGGCGACGAACATTCGTAACTCATGATTACCATACTTGCGTAACTGTCACTTTAAGATATTTACTTTCATTAAATATGGACTATATTTAATGAAAGTAAATATCTTAAAGTTGATTAAAAAACAGTCTAATCCTCAGAAGTTTAAAATGTTATAATTAAATTGATGTTATTAAATAGCAAAAAGCAATGTTAGAAATCCTCTCAGTTTGTACTGAGAGTTTCTTGTGAAGGGTGATTAAAATAACGAACAAATGGTCAACTAAAAGCAATGGTATTCGAAAACATTCACTGACATCATTTTCTAAAGATATTATCATTAACTATTTATTATTTATGACATAGTGTAATCGCAGTGACTGGCTGCCTACAGACATGGACACATAATATTTTGGGAAATACTTTGTAGGCTTATAGCGTAGTAGTTTTTTTGTACATTTAAAATTAAGTTATAAGACCAAAAAAGGAAATTTATTTCCATTTAAAAAGACGTCAGGACCATTAAATAGAAGCACCCACGATACTTATTTATCAACTGTAAAAATTAGAGAGAATTCACCTTTAACAGCCCCAGCCCATCCCAAATGGCATACAGCCGCCAAAATCTTCCACACGGCCAACTGTTCTTGCTCAGTCACACCCAGCTGCTGCAGCGCTTCTTTGAGCGCTGCGAATTCAGTGGGCGCGTCCGCTTTCTCGCTAGAGCTGATGAAGGGGTTGGGCGCGTTCAGGGGCGCCTGGTCGAGGAGTAACTCACGGCGGAGGCGGCCATCGCAGCCATGGAAAAGACTAGAAATATGAAAAACGTTATTTTATTACAAAAAAAAAACAAGATTTAAAAAAAACCAACATGGCGCATACAATTTTACGAAAGTGCAATTCAAAAATAAATGTATGATACTTTTTTATGATCAAAATTACCTTAATGTATGTCGTATAGTGTGAACGCAATACAAAATTGTGAAAAATAAATCGTGTAAAATATTCGTAACGTTTTATTTGGAAGATACAGTTAATATAATTTACAACATTTATTCTGTTAATTCGGTGATGTTTTTGATGCACCAAAAATAATCGATTAAACAGCAACTGCCTCAAAGCTGAAACGCGGTACTGACTTGTGTAATGCCCTGAGCGGAGTCTGGCCGGGCCTCAAGTCAGGCAGCAGCGTCTGCACGGAGGCGGAGACCAGCGCGCCGCCGGCATCGAAGTCCAAGGAAGTCAGCGAAACGAACCGCGACGCGTGCGTGTTCGAACTGGTGCTGAAAACGGGGAGACAATTCTGTTTGAAGAGTATCCTCATTTTTACTAGCCCAGATCGACAAACAAACATACAGTCCCCGTGATACCATCACCGCACCATCACTGCGGTCTATACACGCTCGTAATATCACAAGGATATCACAAACGCGTTATCAACTTTGTGACTTGAAGATATTAAGATTATGTCACAAGACTTATGTGCCGTGAGGTACCGGCAGAATAGAATAGTAACTCCCACTGCACCAGGTGTCGTAAGAGGCGACTAAGGTACCAGAACCGACAGATGGCGGTATATCTATCCGAAACAGTGCAGCACAAATGCATAGGGCGGAGATGTGCAGCAGCATCCCCGTCACGATAGCTGCGCTCTGCGATTGCCAACACGCTTGCCCAGCGCGGCATTATGGGCAAAAAACCTCCCTTCTTGGAGATGCTTATATACAGCAGTGGACTTCCAATGGCTGGTATGATGACGATGTCACATTACATCAAAATTTAAATGTCTCTCTTACACTTATGACGGGATTCAGCAACGCGAACACTGTTATTTGGCGGTAGAAATAAGTGAGAGTGAGGTACCATTGCAGATGATCTATGCATGAGGTCTATCTCATTACATTCCCACCACAATTTCAACTTTATGTTTTTTAACATAAGGTTGAACTGTCTTAGGATGAGTAACATATAGAATCTTGATTAATAAGTGTTTTATTTTCTTTGTGCTATCTATCAACTTTGGTTTATGCTATCTGAATTTTACTTTGATTTATTCTAGCTGAAATTTGTACTAGACATCAATAGCTTTATATAAAACTAGTCCGACTACGTCCAGGTACATACAACAACTTTAACCAGTGTGGTTTTAATCCCGTCTTTGATCTCTAACCTAACTTCCTACTCGCATACAAATAAATATTATATTCACAATATTTTCATGTAAAATTAAGGGTCTCGTTGAAGAGGACCAAGTTTGTACGAGACACTTGATTCTAACTACTCTAAACAACAATTGTTTCTCAACACAAGGTGTCAAGACAATTGTGCGTACATACATTTCTAAGATTAATTTCTATTTATATAGTCTAGACTAAGTTAGAAAAGTCAACGGAAACATTGAACCATTCCTAGGAATACAAGGTGAGGGCAATTTAGTCGGGAATCGAACCCGGTACCCGTTTAAACTTACCGACAAGAGCCAAAGGTGTGCAGCACGTCGAAGGCAGCGTCGAACCGCTCTGGGGTCAGTTTGCCACCCTGTACGGGGTAGGCACTAGCGAGATACCATACGCTATGGCGCATTGCGGATGTCTTGCCCGAGCCAGATCTGTTAAATAAATAAATAAATTAAACACCATGTACATAATGCGATAAAGGAAGGTACATAATGCGATAAAGGAAGAAGAGATTTCTTAAGTATATAAAATATTTAATAATAAATGCAGTCAAGCTATTCTTAAAAAATATAAATTCAAATTCACGCAAGCGATATTTTACCATTCTAATGTCAAATTTCACTTCTACGTCTAATAGGGCGGCGCCACCGACTATGGAGAATTCAAACACCCAAAATGTTTTATTTTTTTTATTATTAAAGGCGCCATCTATTTGCACAAATGTCTGTAGTCCAAAAGGGTTTTCCCAGGAGGTTGCAAGTGACATCTGTCCAAATATAACGTCATATTTCAGAAGCAACACCTCACGTTTTTGTAACAAAGTAATATGTAGAAAAATTACAAAAGTCCTAATAAATATAAACATAGAAACACTATTATCAAAATCAAAGTACTTAAAATTATTTACAGAAAGTACCAAATGATTCATTGATCGTTGAGGAATAGTCTGTATTAATTAAATAGTCACATATTCTTAAAAGGCAATAGGTGTTTATTATATAACTGCTACAACATAGTGATTCACTGGAATGCCGACTATCTACTCCCTTGAATATATTACCCGCCAATATCTAGGAACAGTATCAAGGAAACGAAACATAGATGCAAAACGGTTGATAAATAAATCAAAATCATTTACGATTCACTTCCCCGCTATCTAATACAAATATCTGTCATTAAATCCCAGGAGTTTCAAGTATCAATACTTATTAATCGCAATATAGTTTTGTTTAGAGAAAATATGTTATCACAACAAACCATTGTAAACCTTATAACAAACACCATAAGGGTCGATTGCAACATTGTGACCGAACGTAGATATGATCGCAGCAGCTTACAATATAATTTGTAATTAGTCGCTACAATTTTAATAGACATAATGCTCTGGAGAGATTATTTAGATGAAAGATAGTGTGTAATGGAGTTTTCCCATATCAGTAACGGAACCTGAGGTATTAAACTGAAATAATTTTCGTCAGATAAAATCATAATTATGTCTCAATATTATTAACCAACTTGTATGACTTAAAAAATATATACCATTTCACAAAAAAAATAAACAACTTTACTCAGGCTTCAAGCGGGACTTCTTACGAGAACGGGGACGGGGACTGGAAAACCTTATCAGACACGTCGACTTTATCCTAGTGTTCTTTTTTTATGTTGAGAATTCTATAATAAGAATTCCATAACCCTACATTTATCATAAACGCGCAAGATAGTACGGATTGGTGTATGTGAGTTACTTTCCCCACTGAGTCGGTTGAACTGAATCTGGATAAAATTTGGCACAGATTATTAATAGATAGGAATACAATAGGCTACTTTTTATCGCGAAAACATGTTCCCGTGGAAACTTTATCTTCTAATGCCCTTTTAAGAATCAGCAAGATGTTTGCATACTTTAGGTGCTATGCAATCCTTAAAAATCAATGAACCCACATAGGGTACTCAACCATGACTAGAAAGCCTGTGGGAATATTAAATAATTGCTACGCACGTTCCCAGAATATCTCGAGCGCGTAC
Source organism: Heortia vitessoides (assembly GCA_020976665.1). Taxonomy (NCBI): domain Eukaryota; kingdom Metazoa; phylum Arthropoda; class Insecta; order Lepidoptera; family Crambidae; genus Heortia; species Heortia vitessoides. The sequence goes on from JACJUM010002809.1 coordinate 9,733,259, forward strand.
TTAGTCGGTACCTTCAGTGTTTTCACTATCCCTTTCCTCTCCTATCTCGTCAGAATCTATACGATCCGCCTACCTTCCCAAGAAGACGATAGCCCTGTCTCTTCTCGAAGCCAGCATGCTCCGGTGCGCCGACTGGGCTGCAGCAAAGACATGGGGTGGCATATCGTCTGCACGGCATCCACGGAACATGGCGGCCACCTGGAAAATAATGATTATGTAGATATTAGAAGAACTGTGAAGGAGAAATATTTCCACCTTAAGACCTCAAGGCCGCAATTCTAATCGATTATACGTAAAAGTAGAAATAAAAATGATCAATGTTAATATAATAAATAAGTAACGTATTTAAATTCGTTAAAAATAGTCTGCTTACCAGAAAATTATAATTGATTATTAATTAACAACATTCTCGTTTCTACTCTTAAATAACTTAACAATTAACATATTTAATATAATATCCGAAACAGATTTAGGAATTTAAAAATTATGCATGTGTATAACCTAAGTCCTCATCTTTTAGATTTCGTGCACCTATTACAAGTAGACATGAAATGCTGCGCTTAACTTTAACTTTATTATAAAAAAAACTAAAATTTCATACATTTTTTGTTATTATATCACATTTATAAGTAACGTTATGTAAAAATAATTGAAGTATAAAAATATAATGGATATGAATAAAATAAGTCTTCATCTTTTAGATTTCCTGTACCTATTACAAGTGGATGAACGTGGAATGTACTAGGCGCTCGACTACATATCTATTAAAAGAAAATAACTTGAAATCTCATACATTTTTGGTATAAATCCTACTCTTCAAGTGGAACCATTAAAATACTATACAAACAAAAACTGTTTGTACGTTCGAAAACTAAAAACACGTGTGTAAATTGTTACCACATCATTAGAGAGCATTCGTTTTAAAGACTATTCGTGTATTACTTAATCATTAAACCAGTTATAAAACAAGCGGACTTAGGCTCGAGACAACCACATTTGTAATATCATGGTTTACCTCAGTTTACGACCAGGTATTATACTTCACAGTCACAGTTTAACGAGCCGCCCGCTATATCCTGGTCAATATGAATTCAGTGCTCGTTAAAAGTATTCATATTGTTTATCCACTCGTATAATGTCTTCCTACTATGTATTACTTAACTCATTACATACATACACATATACATTTTATTTTAAAAGTAGTTTTTGTGGCAAATCGAACTCATGTCCCAAATAGGTCAACTCATATCAGAGCAGATATTGGTATATTTTTCTAAGGGAAATAAAATATCTAAACTGCTTAATCATCAACGACAATAGCGTGATTAAATCACCAGTATTTCCTTCTGATTTTGCTGCTCATTATCATCATTACCGTAGGCATATATGACGTGTGGCACTGGCAAAGTATAATAATACCTACCCATACACTAAGTGTCGTAAGAGGCAACTGAGGTACCGGAACCGACAGATGGCGGTATATCCATCCGTAGCAGTGTAGTTAAAATGCAACAGTGCGGGGATGGGCAGCAGCATTCCCGTCGCGAAGCTACGCCCCGCGATTGCGACCACGCTTGCAGCCCAGCAGTAGGCTTTTTATGACGGCTATGATTATTATCATTAAGACTAAAAAGCTGTAAAAACCATCAGGTTCCTAGAAGTCCACAAGGTTAAAACTATAACTCACAAGCCTATACAACATGTAATTCTGGTCCCAAATCGTTACGTACCTTCTCAGTATATATAGGCGAGGTGCGCTTAGGTGGTCCTAGCACCAGCAAAGCATGGCCGGCGCGAGCATGCGGCAAACCGGCGGCAAATCTTGATCGGAGGACGTGGAGGGCACCACATTCGTTCAGACAACGAAGGGAGGCTATATCTTCACAGCGTTCCAGCTGCGGTGGGTTCGCCTGGCGGTAAACAACGGATAACAAATGGAATCAAATATAGAGTAATATCGCCCTCTATACGAGATATCGTAAGAGGCGACTGAGGTATCGGAACCGATAGGTGGCAGTATATCCACCCACAGCGTAGTTCAAATGCAACAGAGCCTGCGCAATGTAGCAGTTATTGTCATAATTCCCACTTTCTTGGAAGGCTTATATCTACTTTTCTTTTAAATTTTAACTTTAAGGACTACAAAATTATTAGCGGATCTTTTACAGCTTATATCCAAAAATCATCATATAAAATAACCAGGTCATGGACCTGTTATAATCATAGGAGACAAATATTTCGTTCATACCCCTATTTCTGACAGTACAGTCTTTATGTTATCATCACAAGTATTCCATCAATTAGATCAGTAACCTGCAGGTTTGTTCAGCATTTAGGATATATCACCCTGCTACCTACTCCTTTCCTACCTTTTCCAGATCATCCTCATCCACAGTCAACATCTCCCCAGTCTGTATGACGCGGACCTTCGCACGTCCAGCGTCGGCGTCCATCTCCCGCACTACTGCCGTGAACCCGCTGCGGTGGGCCAACCACATATGGCCTGCTTTCAGCCATTCCTTCTCGCACGCTAACTGCTCTTCTGATTTTGCCTGAGGACAATTGTGAAACTTTATATATCTTCTGTTACATTGTTATATATCTTCTGTTGTCTCAACTATGTATTTACGTAGAAAATAACGATTTATTAATTATTAGCGCTCCCCGGTTTTTCCCTTTTCCGTCAGAATATAAGGACAGAATAGAGCTCATATTACTTGCTAATAATTTACTTTTTATTAGTAACTGAGTGTTTTAAATCAACCTAGTAGTTTTAAAATTAATTTAATACAAACATACTAATTGCGTTTACACGACTATTTTAGGTAGGAATCGCCATAAAAGAAAGCAGATTTCAATTAGTAAAAACAGTTTAAAATTAGTACTGAAAATGTTTTTGAGTGTTTTTGATTACAAACACAAATACATAATATTATATTAATAAAAGTCATTTTGCATATGTGTTGTGCGGTCCGTGTTCGTGTATAACTAATGTTGAAGAAGCGAGGATACATTCCTCCATCAGGTCTAAGCAAAAATAATTCATACCGCCATGGAATATGGGTGCCTTTAGTTGTATATGTCTACCTGAAGAAAGTTTAATTCCAAATGTGGAGGATCCATCATTGTATGCATCATGCACATGGGCTATTGCCAATATAGAACCGCACCTCTCTCTGATCCAGGTGCCATAACACTGATGTACCTCCACCATATCCATCGTATCATAGGTAGTAAAAGCCTTCTTTTTATATAAGACTAGGTTGACTAACAAGCATACAGTCCGCGTGAGTGTAAGCGTCAACGCAGCCTGTAGACGTATTATTGCGAAGATATCACAAGCGCATTAAACCTTTGAATTTAATTGAAGGCTTGAAGATATTATGTCACATTACCTAGTAATTTCAACGCGCTGCTCACCCTTCAAACTGCTATTTGACGGTAGAAACGTAAGAGTGAGGCATATACGCCGAGTTTCGAAACATATTGATCGTAAATACTAGTAGTAAATAAAGTTAGTGGCAGCATTATGCCATGTAACCTTCCCATAAGAATCTATGCAAATCGCCAGATTGCATAATATTTTATTATTACGAACAACCAATTGACTTATTAGCGACGACGCTAACTTACGGAGTAACCTGTCCGACCTACGGCAACAAATAAATTCTAGTATTATCCTTATCACAGAAACCGTAAGGTCCAAAATTGCTAGGCCAATTCGTAGGTCACATAGTGGCGCGGCAAGTCATGAAGAATCAATTACTTTGGTGTTCACAATAAATTCTAAGATATTACCGATAAAGGTTCTCCCGGTAATATTCACTTAGCGTTCCTCTTGTTCTCATGATATTAAGGAACATGGACGTCTTTACAGGATATAAATCAGAAAAGTTATATAAGCAGTAATTTGAGTTTAACTAGACGGAGTTACAATTAAAATTCAAGGAACAGGACGCACCGCCCTATTAAATTAATTACCAATTAGTTACAAGAAATACCTACATATATTATGCTCAAGTAATTGTAGACAGACAGGTGTATTTATCATTGCATTAAGTGTGTGTAAGAGCAAGACAACGAATACCGTTACTGCACAGTTTTGTTAAAATGTAAAATAACAATCAACCCAAGAACCAAATTAAATTTACCGTAAGGTACCGGCAGATTAGAACAGGGCCTCCCACTGCACCAGGTATCGTAAAAGGCAACTAAAGTGCCAGAACCGACAAATGGCGGTGTATCTATCCGGAACAGTGCAGCTCAAATGCACAGGGCGGGGATGGGCAGCAGAATCCCCGTCGCGAGGGCTGCGCTCTGCGATTGCTAATACGCTTGCCCAGCGCGGCAATTATAGGCAAAAAACCTCCTTTCTTCAAGAGGCCATATCCAATAGTGGACTTTCCATGGTTGGTATGATGATCACAAATTCATTTATTCCTGGCCTAAACTAGAAAAAAAACAGAACCTTAGACAGTTGTGGATTCTTAATACGAGCGTTTCGAATAGAGCGTACAGATCACTGAGTATATAACATATTCTTGCTTAAAAGTAAAATTTGTAACACAAACGCAATTATCATAATAATATTAATATTAGTTGCACACAATAAATAAAATTACAAAAACTGACATTAGAACAATTGGTGGCCTGAACACTCACAGCGATCTCTTCCAAACAACCTTTGTATGAATAGAATTTAATAATATTTATGTATATTCAAACAAAATACAACGGTTCAACCACATCCAAAAATTAGAAAAAAATTACAATCACACTTATCTCTGAAAGAAGGGAATCCATTATTGTGTGCAGATCTAATTCAATCGACATTTTTCTCTATCTACATTATTGCACAAACCCTTGAGTTTAAATGTATTGAAATCAGAACACTTAATTAATACTAAATTCAAACTGAAATGATAGCATAATAATAACAATAAAATAATAACAGTTGCAGTAACAACGTACCGTTGACTTCATACAGTTCTCAGAAGCTGTGAAGATGCAAGGGAACCGTTGCCACGCGAATTACGAGCCTTGTAATTTAGATGCATTAGGATGTTCAGAGGCAGGTCGTGAGGGAAAACATTTTGCGACCGCGCTGTAATGTCACACGAGATATTATCAATTCCCCGACAAGCAATCTCGACATAGACTTTGTGTTTCGAACATGGATTTCTTGTAGTGTGAAAGTGACACTTAAATTGTCAAGAACCATTTATGTTCGCGACTATGGACACATTCAATTTCCATTGTTATTATAGACATGTGAGGGTGTATTTTTGCCTGCTACAGCTTCATGTCTCAACCGGTGAATCATAAAATCATTTGGATACAATTTGACACCTTAAGCTTGAACTCTAAGAACGAATACAAAACGCTTTTGATTTGGGGGACGAAAGTAAGCCCCGGGCGACTTGCTTGTATCACAGTTGCAGAACATATTACTTTATAATGGCAAATAACCTAAACAAATGGATGTGGGAACAACAACCGATAGGCAGCAGAAATGTCGTCGTTTAATTATATTAAACAAAGTGTTATTAAAGTGTCAAAATATGTACGCGCACAACTGCAAAACCCCAATCTTGAACTAGTATAAACAATTAAGCTAACACTGCACAAAGCGAAGCGGTATTCTGTTGTAGTCAACATAAATCAGCGGACTTATCTTCCGCTGCACTTTGTCCGAAGCACTGCAAAGATACTAAGCTAGAACTGGAAGCGCTCGCTGTCAGCGCGGGCAGCGCTGATCGTTCAATAAATCTCCCAGCTCACCTACCGCATACCGCACCCACACACGCACACCGATACACGAGGAAGTCTTATTTGATCTTCCTACGCGGTACAACATTATTGTAATTTATCCTCGAATGGTTTTTGCAATTAACATGTGGGATTCAGTCGTGTTCCAGAATTTAATCTATAATGATACTCGGTTGTTATGTCTTCGACGAATACAATTGACAGGCAATATTGGCATATCCAATAAGATTATAAAAATAAATGTACTTTTATTGTAAAAAAATATATTCTGACACTATTATGAATGATCAATTTACAAAACAAAAAACAAAAGGAAATTTTCCTTAGCTTTACCCGTGTCAGTCATTAATATCTAAACGGTTAAAACACTATTATAATTACAGTTAAAAAGTGGATTTGGCAATATTTTTGTGCTGGCTGTGTGTGGCTAGTTATTGAAATATTTCAAAATTAGACAATTGAAATTGGGCAAATCATTTAGAAATTCTATCGTTAATTGACTGTATTTACGATTTTTATAACAAAAAGTAACCGAAAATTCTCACAGCTATTTCAGCTCCAAGTGAAACCTTTAGTTACAACGAACTAAAGTTGATAAGTAATGGATTCTATTCTACCGTTTACAAAGTGCACTAGAGATCTTACAAAGGTCGCCTGAATTGGTACCTCATTCTCACCTTTTTCTACCACCAAATAGCAGTTTTGAAGGGTGAGAGAGGCAGTGAAGTTACTGGGTAAATGTGACATAGTATCTTCAGTTCACAAGGTTAGCGACACGCAAGAGATATCTTTATCCAACGTCCTTGCATCTATCAAGCGGACCGTATGCTTTTTTGCTGACTTTACAATATTAACAAAATAAAACACATTACAAAATAAATATTAATTATGAGTTTTAAGTAATTATATTATAATGTGTGCGGTGTTATATTTTACATATATATTCTTATATTTCAACCAGACACAGTCATATGCTTGGAAAGACATTAATTCTATTTATTAAGGCATAAACAAAAACTTTTAATTTAAATTAGCAGAACCCAGCGATCTAGTTTCTTCAATCTAATAAATAGTTTAACTCAAACAGCTAGACGAAAAAATTTAAGAAGCGTTTATATGCATCTTCTTTTATTGCATTATTTTTGTTTTGTTATTGACACTTCAATTTTATTTACAATGTATGTGTAGAAATGCTTCTGTTGCTGTTTGCATCTCAAATACAACACGATGATATGCAGATTTGCGAGTTAAACTCAGCAGGCGTTATGGTTATGTATTACTAATAAACTAATATAAACTATATTATTATAAAGTTTCATTAAAATTCATACAATAGTCTTTGCGTGAGAGTAACAGACTTACATTTACATACATTGTTACAAACATTTCCATCGATAATATTAGTAGTATCTAAAGAAAAATCTGCCTTCTTATGAACAAACGGTGCGTATAAACGCCATTACAAACTTGCACACTTCGACGATCAATAACCAACTGTTAATCAGTCTGCAGTACCCACGTATAACATAGTAGCTGCTACAATATTATCAGAATCCATAATCCTCGCCACTGACGGAGCAATAACTTAGAATTTCGCTATTGTGGTCTCCGAAGCGGATGATAAACGCGGGAATAAAATTGAAATATGAAAACTGCTCCGCGGAAGAGACAACACGCCTACATTGTATTGAGAATTCCGATAAATCCATTACATAGTGCCAATAGAAAGCTGTTGAATAGATAAGAATAATTAATAATAATAATAATAAATACACACAACATTTCATACATTGACCCGGCTCGGTGATAAGTCGCTTACAGCACATGTATTACGGACATCAGACAACAGAACAATCACGAATATAATACTTAAATACATATTTAATACTCAGAACCAACAGAAAAATTCATAATTTAGGTATTTGTCCAGGGATGGTGTCGAACCCACGACAGAAACACCACTAAATACGTCTTCGCGTCCGTAACGTTAAAATCACTAAAGGATACACATACAAAATTATAATAAGAACATAATCATTATCAAATGTCCACTAGACATATTTGTAGACCTATCGAAGAGAATTCCATTATAAATACCTAGACCAAATGGAAATTAAGAAAGGAAAATGTCTGTTCTAGTCTATTCTTCTGCATGAATAGAATAATTAATGTGAAAGAAGCAAAGAAAATTTTCCTAGTCATTAAGTTTATAATAAACATGCATTTGACGGGGCCGATAGCACAGGTGGTAGTGATCCTATCTTATGCGTCAAGGGTCGTGAATTCCTCACCCAGCACATCTTTTCATCTGGGTGTTAAATTAGTATTTAAGGATTATATTTGTGATTACTCTGATGTCTGATGTCCGTAACACAAGTGCTTTAACCGCCTTATATCGGAGTAAGGTCAATGTATGAGTGGTGTGATATTATTATATTGAACATACAAATAGACACGACTTAGAACATTGTTTTATAATACTGAAAATAATTTAAAGGAAATACGGAAAATCTATATTTAAATCGAAATATAAGTACAAATAACATATTTTAACCCTCGCGGACCGCGAGAAAAATTTATAAAAGCCAGTACAAAATAAATAAGTATCAGAAAGCCACAAGGCGCCACTGCTCGCCAGTCTACGTATACCAACCAGTTCCTGAAGCCGGTCGAAATATCGCCGAGACTAATGTCCGCTATACCGCAACTTTACGAGACGGTGTCTATTGTAAAATTGTTAGATAACAAAATGTATTGTCTCTATGCTACTATGTGGTAGTGTTGTTAAGAGGAAGACGGTGACTGTTCGCAGTATTCACGCAAACTTGAGATAAGACGACTAAGGAACAAACCAATGTATATCTTATGGACCCGGTGATAAAGGCGGGCATTATAAATAATGCCCGGGCAATATAAATAATGTTTATCTATATCCAGCTAAGTAATTAATTACTATCGAAACCTCATATTTATTTATATTATATTGCTACTTGAAAATGCGGCAAAGACACGATTGCCGTGAGGTACCGGTATAGCAAAATAACATCTACCTACCACGTACCAGGAGTCGTAAGAGGCGTCTTAGGTATCAGAACCGACAGATGGCGGTACTGCCAAGCGCGGCAATTGCGGGCAAAGTTTAGCTGTGGACTTCCAGTGGCTGATATAATGATGCTGAAGGTTACCCACCAATAAAGGTCCTATAATCATATCAGCCGTAGAACGTTAATTGCTGGACGACCTTTCCAAGAATGTTTGTGAAAAAATAGGTGAGAGTAATATCTCCCATATTACTCCCACCTATTTTTCACGAACATTATTATCTAAAGGGCATTCATGAAATGTAACGCTCTCGAAACACGATATTATTTATCAATTTATAGACTAGCACGATTTAAATTGATAGCTGCTATAAAGTTAACTACGTCGAAACGTTCGCGCGTGCACTATATTTGAAATTACAACATTTTGCAAATTATATTGACTACATATCTATAATGTTAGATGTGAGGAACCGCAGAGTAGAATGGTACCACCCCCTTCACCAGATGTCGTAAGAGGCGACTAAGGTGCTGTCGGAATGGGCTGCTACATCCCCATTGCGAAAGCTGCGCTCTGCAATTGCCAACACGGCTTGCCCAGCACGGCAATCACGGCAAAATTCCCCTTTCTTGGGGAGGCCTATGTCCAGCAGTAGCCTTTCAATGGCTGATATGAATAAATATGTATAGTATATACAAGGATGATAAAAGGACATACTACACCGTCGTCAGCAAACGTTTGTGATATCCCAACGATATCACAAGCACATCGCTAACAGTTTGACCAATATGTAAAGACCTCACAGACAAACCGCGGGTAGAAAACTAGTAAAGTATGTTTGTAAAACAAAAGGTCTCGTTGCACCTAACTCTACAGTAACCAACTAAATCGCGCGTGTCGCACGCAATAAGTGAAATCCCTCATCACCGTATTCCTCATATGTTTCTAACAATGTAAACAATGCCTTCAAAAGGCGCGACTAATTAAATTATATGTTAACGATAAGTCTAAATTATTAATTAAGACGATGATCCTTATAAGTCTATCATTAAAAATTACGGCACCTCGTTACACCGGGTTTCTTAAATCTCAGACAAACACGAGTCACAGAATACTAAGCGGCGTACGGAGGTCCAATACAGTTGCGGGACCGTTTTACATCCATATAAGACCTTAGAACGCTTTAGATATCCCACGGCGGCACCTTATTGGTGGCGCAGATAAATTCTAATGGAGACACTTTGTCAAGGCTAATTTCGATTAGATTTTTTCTCAGTGGGTGGTGTACAAGGTGCAGGCAACGAAGTGACAGTTTTTATTGCAATGCAAATTTAAATTTTAGCAATTAACAAGTTTATTTGTGATTATTTAGCTAATAGATACTCGTACTTATTTTGGATGATATTGTTAACAGTGTTAAAAAATATTCAATCTTAGTATCTGTATACATAATCTGTATACGTAATCTGGTCTCTGGTAAAAATGTTATGGTCAGAACATTTACACTTGCACCACCTTTAAGGGATGATTTTCGAAAAAATAATTTACGCGTGTGTTATGGCTGTCAATGAAGAACTTTTACACTGAATTTCATTCGAATAATCTCCAAAACAAGAAAGTTTCATACTATCTTTGTAGCTCCATTGTAACCCTTTAGGAGGTAATTTTAAAAAAATTGAACACACACACACACACCCAGAGAGAGAGAGAGAGAGAGAGAGAGCTATACTACCTACCACCTATATATTCATTATTGAATATACCTGGATAAAGGACTGGTATTAACTGTACTGAATGTTCCCAAGTTAATCTCAGGTTTGACATGGCATCGAGTAGGAGAGCTATTTTAAACCAAAATCTATAAATATAAAATAATAGCTGCAAGGAATATGTACATTCAGTCTTAGCATTATTACTTCTAAATAAGTCTAATTGTAATATTTGTAGAAATCCGGTCGCTCCAAATACAAGGCACGCCAGTTTCGACGTCGCTGCGTTTAGCTATTGTAAATATCAAATTAGCTGTCCTGTTTCATTACAGACTTAATGTGCGGTTTAATGAAACGTTGCCTCGGACCGTTTTATCGTTGTAAGATATATTCGTAGATTTATAAATAACAGATGCTATTTTGCAACTTAAGTTATTGTTAAGCTATGGTCTGTGGCATGAAACGCAAAACTTTATAACGCCTATGTATTTTAAGTGGTTTCAATTATGTTATGCAAATTATGTCAAGCACTTATATCATCTTATTCAAGGAAACCCATCATAATTATTATTAATGCTGTGGGGTACCGGCTGAATACAATAGTACCTATTATTATACCCTGTACTTGGTGTCGTAAGAGGTGACTAAGTTGTCGGAACCAGTAGATAGCGGTATATGCACCCGAAACAGCGTAGCTCAAATGCGATGCCATGCGATTGCCACGACACATGCCCAGCGCCGCAATTACAGGCAAAATTTCTCGGGAAGGCGAAAATGCAGCAGACGTCCTACGGCGGCTATGATGATGATGATGATGAACTATTAGGGGCACTTGTGTATTAAGGAAACTGAACACTACATTTAATATGGATATTACTTATACTGGAGTATAAGGTCACATATTCGAACAAAATTCAATTTTAGTCTTAATCGACATCATCATACCAGCCATTAGAAGTCCACTGCTGGACATAAGCCTCTCCAAGAAAGGACGTCTTTTGCCCAGAATTGCCGCGCTGGGCAAGCGTATTCGCCATCGCAGAGCGCAGCTATCGCGACGGCGCTGCTGTGGCTAATCTCCGCCCTGTGCATATAAGCTGCACTTTTTCGGATTTATATATGGCCATCTATCGGTTCTGGTACCTTAGTCGCCTCTCACGACAACTGGTGCAGGCACTGAGGCTGATAGCCCAAAAAATTCCCACCCAGAGCAAATATTTATATGATGATATTTGTGTTTGCTCTGTGTATGGGTGTAAAATATATGTATTTAAGTAGTATAATTGTGATTCCTCTGTTGTCTGGCATTCGTAACACAAGTGCTTTAAGCGACTTACCACGGAGTCAGGTCAATGTATGAGATGTTGTGGGAATTTATTATTATTATTAATTGCCGCGCTTGGCAATCGGTGTTGACAATCGCAGAGCGAAGCTTTTGCGACAAGGATGCTGCTGCCCAAACGGTGTATTTGAGCTACACTGTTTCGATTGGATATACCGCCATCTCTCGGTTCCAGTACCACAGTCACCTCTTACGACACCTAGCACAAATGGAGGGTCCTGTACTAGGTGTCGTACTATTCTACTCAGCCGGTACCTCACGGCAAGTCAAGGTAGTCTTAATAAATAAATAAATAATATTTATTATCCAGGTAATTATTTTATCAAGTTATAATTTCTAGATGTAGGTTACATATAAGCCTCACACCTTTGAGCGCATAAGTGACACTTAATATGGGAATCATCGATGAAACCTTAACCCAGTATCCGAAGGGTCAGGGTTCGCCGACAATAGGTGTTAATATCCACCATAATAGATACTGTTGTATGTTTATGGGTAAGTAAGTGGAGGTGATGTGAGATATTATTTATGTAAACGAAAATTTTCTTGTAACAATGTTTGTCTGGTATGAACTTCCTATTGAATCGATTAATTATAAGCAATTAATTGAAATTTTGCCCATAATTGCCGCGCTAAGCAAGTGTGTTGGCAATCACAGAGAGCAGCTTTCGCGACTGGGATGGTGCTGCACGTCCCCGTCTTGTGTATATGAGCTGCACTATTTCGAATGGATTTACCGCCATATATCGGTTCTGGTAAGGCACCAGTCGCCTTTTACGACATCTGGTACAGAGGCAAGTACTGTTAGTAGGTACTATTACTACTACTTCTACTCTGTTAGTACCCCACAGCTACTGACTATTGAATTGATTTTAAACCATTTTTGCTTACTCATTTTGATAGGATCGTGCATATCATTTAATTTTTTGCCGCAATATTTTTTCATTATCAACATACAAATATATTAAAGAATTATAAATAAGTCCAGGATACTAGATCTTAATAGATATTTTGGTTGGTGGTCTTATTATAAGTACGTTAGCCCATGATAAGTTCCTAAAATAAATTCCTAAGCAATTAAAAAAAAGTTATTGACTTAGTATTTGTCATAAGTGTTGGTGTAGCTTAGAAATAACATTTAAATTAAATGACCCTAAATTGACGCCAGAGTACTTCAGTCATTTAAGGAAACTATTCAATAATTCTTCTAAAAACCCCTTTTTAAGTTATCATGGTATGGTATGCTATTGGTACAGCTTCAAGTATTTGTCGAATCTCACAATTTAGTTTTGCATATACTTTTTTTTTCTCTCTAATAGAATAAATTATACTTATTTTTATTTACAGAATCGTTTATTACCAACAAACCAATATTATAAGTCCAAATGACCCACTTTCAATTATAGCCTCGTTGCCCGCCGATAAACTGTGTTCTAAGCAAGCAGCCTCAGTAGGTCGTAAACATCTGCAGAGTCACCTGACGCAACAACCATAAAAACCATGCCCTAATGTGTGGGTGTCCAAATGTTCACCGTAACGTAACCGGCATACTTCCGCGGGATAAATATAACCGGCTCGGGTTCACGCGGTTCAAGACATGAGAGCTGCAAAAATTTCCGGTTCTAATTTATCATGAATCATTTGGTTTCAGGATAATGCGACGTAGATGGCGTAGATGGCGACGCGTTTACAGACGGCTGCGTTATTTGAGATGTTTTTGTCGTGCGTGTAATGAAATTTAGAATAGGGTAATATTTAAAGTTTATAAATAAACCATAAAAAAATTATAAATTCCTGCACATCTCATACATTGACCCAATTCCGTTATAAGTTGCTTATAGCACTTGTGTTACGGACATCAGACAACAGAGGAATCACAAATATACTACCTAAATACTAGGCCTATGTCTAGCAGTGGACTTGTAATAGCTGGTATGATAATATTTCGCAATGCTCTTCTACTATTGTTTTCACTGGAAGAACTCCAATAGGATGCCTTTTCTGTTAAAACTAATTACAAAGCATTTCAAATAATTTAGGTACGGAGGAATACGCAATAATATAATTTACGCTAGCAATTCAAATAGTTCGGACAAACGAGATTGCTCTATATTTCAGCTAAAAGCAAAATGCAGTGCAAATATACCTTGTATTAAGTTTAAATAATTGCTAATCATTACATTCGTATAATTGAACAAGTTTAGCTTAAAGTTCTTGAAAGGAATTTTTATTACAATCTACAGATCATCATTATTACAGACATTGGAAGTCCACAGCTGGACATAGGCCATGCCTAAAGGGTATTTTTTCTATAATTGCCGCGCTGGGCAAGCGTGTTGGCACAGAGATCAGCTCTCGCGACGAGGATGCTGCTGCCCATAGGTTGCTGGATATACCGCCATCTGTCGGTTCTGGTACCTTAGTCGCTTCTTACGATACCTGGTATTATTCTACTCTACCGGTAACTCACGGCTCCAACTACTACTCTTCTATATCTACATACATATATAATATCGAAATTTGTCAAGCAGTTGCCATATTAATTAATACGAATTCATGCACTCAGAACATACAGTAATACCAACAAAATGCTCCCATTACCACGGGTCCACGTTTCACAAACGTCGATACAATCGATATCTGGTCCAATATAATTATACCACTGCCACCGTAAATTGTGCGTGACAAACGCTCCTGCATTCATTGTCTAGCTGAGAGCCCGTGCTCACTTGACCAGGCCAGGCAAACTATTAGTTAAACATTAAATGTTTACGTCTATCTTTGCTCAAGACATACATAAATCAGGTTATATCATCACAATAATAATAAATTCACACAACACCTCATACTTTGAGATTTTGAGATTTTGAGAGACAGACTTTGAGATAAATCGCTTAAAATACTTGTGTTAAGGACACTTGTGTTAGTGACAGGGACACAAGACAACAGAGGAATCACTAGCGCGTTGCCAACTTTGTGACTTGAAGATATTATGTCACATTACCCAGCAGCTGCCTCTCTCACCCCTCAAACCGGAACACAGTAAGGCGAACACTGTTATTTGGTGGTAGAAATAGGTTAGATTGAGGTACCAATTCAGACGACCTTTGTATGTGGTCTACCTCATGTAAAATATGTCAACATTAATGTGTTCCAGTTTGAAGGATGAGTGAATTCCTCAGATCACAAGGATAGTAGCGCGTAATATTCTTGCGATTTTGTGGTAACACAGGTTCTTAACGGCAGAAATAAGCGAAAATGATGTACTGACACAAATGATCCCCGTATGAGGTATACCTCAAGCAAGATTAAACAGATCCGACGTAGTGGGAACGGACTCTAACTGGGAATTTTCGACATACCAATTCTGTAAGTTGCACCATTTCAGTCTGCGGCTGCAGCTTTTGTCTTGTCAATCTGGTGTCTGTTAATATATCGACAGTTTTGTTTTATTCGATTACATGGTATCGATTTCATTATTCGATCAGTGTTATGATTCAATCATATTGAATTATGTTGTATTGTCTTATTCAGGAATAGGTACCTAGTAAAATTATAAATCTATTATACACGCTAATGTAAGTCTGTCTGCATATTGCCAAATGTGGATTACATTTGGGAAGAATGCAAATTATACCCTAGGTCATATCATAAACAATTGACTTGTTAAAGTACAAATACTCCAGGCAGTTTTTTAGTTAAAAACAAGAACATAACAAACAAACACCCACTCTCCGTTCCGATATCGTTAACCCCGAAAATGATTCATCGGTTCATGTGGTCTAAAAGATTGGTGGAGAACAAAAAAGATTTTCTCTGAAAAATCCCTCCCTATCTCCCTCCTATGTATTTATATACATATAAGTAGAAGAGAGAATAACAAAATACATTAAACAACCAAACTAATAAATCTACTTGGAACGTCTGTACCGATTCCACATATTCATTTCCTGTTATATGTTACCAAATAATAATATATAACAAACCAATAAGAAGGTTCTCACAAAAATGAATAAATAAGAAAGTGTTTGAATATAACAAAAAACAACCATCTTATTAACTCACTTCTTATGTCTTATGTCAGTCGTTTGACGATTTAAAATGGAGGTGTTGGAATGATATATTTCGTCTGTCAGGTCGGCTAGTACAACATAACTAATGCGGCGTAAATGTTACCTGTACTGCAGCAAATGTTAATCATTATTCAAATGGTACTGCAGGCTTAATGGTGACTACCCGATCCCGGTATCGGATTACTTAGTCGACACGAACTGCTCACAATTTATGTGGCCACAACACTCAAGCGACTGATAGTAGCGTACTCTTAATGTTATAATAAACGTACCAAATTATGTCATCGAAATTAAAGTCAATTCACTTACGTATATCGGACTTAATACGAACAAGTGATAAAAGTTTTAGTATAATAACTTCAGTGTGGCTGTTAAAAAAAACATCACACAAAATAAAGTCCTACCGCCAAGTTAGTCCACTTGAACACGATAATTTTTTAAATAGTGATGATATATTGTAGATTCACTATTGTTTTAGTTTTTAGTTAATTTTGCAAGAACCTAAACGCAATAACCCTAATATATATATATATATTAGGGTATAAGTAAAACGTTTTCATACCCTTCCGTAAAATATTGCATCAACCGATATATCGAAGTCTATAAAAAAAAGTAAATTTAAATCGTGCATTATGGATAAAGTGCCCATGCGTAATTTTGATGACATCCAGACTTTTCCTGGTAGAGTAACAGGAACCTGGATGTCACTGGTGACTTTTAATCACAATATTTTTTTTTATTTACCGATAATATAAATTAATGCCGAATTCCGCAGCGAAACGCCAACAATGCATTGCTTTGTTTGAAATGTCCGATTGCGAGTAATAAACGCATTTACTTTTATGAAATAACGAGCTCTGTGAAAATAGTTTTAGAAGGAACAATGGTAGCCTAGAGTAGTTTTAGTGATTTCGATTCGCGTTTTCCCAGTCTTAAAATTAATTAAAATAAAGTAACTCGATATACATTCATCATCATCATTATCATCATCATACCAGTCATTGGGAAGTCTACTGCTTGACATAGGCCTCTCCAAGAAAGGAGGTTTTGTCAATAATTGCCGCTCTGGGCAAGCGTGTTGGTAATCGCAAAGGTTTCAGCGACGGGGATGTTGCAGCCCATCCCCACCCTGTGCATTTGAGTTGCACTCTTTCGGATGTTTGTATATAATGTTACATAACGCACAAATGCAGCTCAACCTGGCTCTACCAAAAAATATCAAGAA
This sequence comes from Heortia vitessoides, assembly GCA_020976665.1. Classification (NCBI taxonomy): domain Eukaryota; kingdom Metazoa; phylum Arthropoda; class Insecta; order Lepidoptera; family Crambidae; genus Heortia; species Heortia vitessoides. Next base: position 9,750,419 of record JACJUM010002809.1, read on the forward strand.
TTTTTCAATTACCCAATGAAGTATTTTATAGCATAAATGCACTAAGTACAAATGCGTAGTTACACACGAAACAAGACTAAACTGTGAATCACACGTTACTTTTATCGAAATCGATTCAGAAATCGATTGTCGCCCGCCGTTACCGATTGGTCACACTCTCAATCGTTATTTAATCGATAATTCTCGATACTCCTACACTAATCCACGGACGACTGTGTGGACAGTTGTCTCCGTCAGAGATTATCTCGAATTGGTCTAATTTAAAAGTTAAAGACGACATTCACGATTATGTCATGTTACCTAACTATACAATGTATCAAGTTTCATTGTTAGTGTTTGTATCGTTTCGTGGTCAGTAATCGAGTGTACATTGCCGATACCTCATCTCAATCTTCGTGTTTTATTTCTGACATTCAGCTATCACAAACACTACGGCTGCATATAAAACACCGTCTCTACGGTGCCTTTTGACGCTTGCGGGGACAAGCACTAGATGCAACTGGTCTTACTGCTGATCGAAGTTCATTCTTTCTTGTCCGAAGTATTGTTTTGTATAAAATCATAAAAATATTTTTATTGTAAATGAGAGAGCAGCTGATGACGGTATCTATAAATCTGAAACAGCGTAGCTTTAATGCTACAGGGCAGGACTACACCGTGCAATTGCCATCTACTCGGCGTAGCAAATATGCAAACAAAAGCCCCCCATTTTTCCGGAGACGTATGTAAAACAGTTCACCACCTCCGGCTGATATGGTGATAAAAAAATTAATGAACGTTAAAGTAAAATCACTAAATTTTAAGACTAAAACTAAAAAGATTGCAATATCAAATACCAATTCACTTATAAAACTAAAGATAAATTATCCAGACCTCCGCAATGATTGATCGCGTCATAAACCGCGTTGCGAGACAAACGTAAGGCACACTTTCCACCACAGACAAGCGATGCGGCAAATTTGTGGGCGAGGGAAATGCTAAGCGATGGCAAGCGGGGCAGCAGAGCGTGTCTATGGAAACTGCTACCCAAAAGCAGTTGAGCAAAGACTACGCCTTGGAAGTCTAATGCGCGCTTAATACATGTGTATACGCCTAGTATCAGCGACTAAGGTACCAGAACCGACAGATGACGGTTTATCCATCCGGAACAGTGCAACTCTAATGTACAGGACTACTTTCGCGAGTACTATGTACAGTACTCACGAAAGCTGCGCTCTGCAATTGCCAACACGCTTGCCCAGCGCGGCAGTTACGGACAAAAAACTTTTTTTTAAATGTTTATATCCAGCAGTAGACTTTCAATAGCTGGTGTGATGATGTTGATGATGAACATCTAAAGTAATTATAATATACATGAGGTCGTCTGCGTTGGTGCCTCACTCTTACGTATTTCTACCGCCAAATACTGGGCAACAAGTGACATAATATCTTCAAGTCACAAGGTTGGCAACGCGCTAGTGATTACCTCGTGATATTATATTGCGAGCGTCTAAAGGCTGCTGTGACGCTTACTACCACGCGGCCAGTATGCTTGTACAATAAAGGTATTGCTTAGTCTAATAAAAAAATAAAAATAAAAGAAAATAATATCTTCGCTTCATTTAACCCTTTCCTTCAAAGGAAAGTATCGATGAAGAACATTAAACTAGTCAGGACTCATCAGCTTTAAAATCTGCTAACCACTATCTGAGTCTAGTAGGTCTTGAGTATTTAACTCGCTACCTCGCACATCACCGGTGGACAGCAGCCTAAGCCTCATGGCTTTGCGTTGAGTAATACTTAAATTTATGACGTATTTTGACGCGAAAACGGCAACTCAAACTAGGTGGCCACACACGATTGAATAATATATAAGTGGTTGCTAATTCTTGGTATATCATATGATGCTAACTATTCCACAGACGTTGTTCTGTCCTGTTGTTGTTCTGTTAACCATACTTATATTATTCTTATGAGAAAAATATTGGGACAGTAAATTAAGATATAAACGATCCTATCTCTCGAGTTTGATCAAAGTGTAAATAAAAAAATCGTTCAGAAGTTTATTAATTGAAATTGGACAAACACATGAATTTTTCATACACATACTCACTAATGTAATTAACGTATCTCGTAAATAATGCGAAAAATTTTATTTTAAAAAGAGATTATAGTGCATATTACATTAAACTTTCCTTTGCAAACCATTAACTACCTTAAAAAAAACAAACTTTCATCCAATATATTATTGGAAGATTAATAGAAAAAACCATTTAGAATGAGGAGTTCCGTAGGTGTAAGTACATTTAGAACTAGTGATGAGCGAGCGCTAGAATTACAGAATTAAATTCGGTTAACTTATGTGGAACCGAGTAATCAGCCGAATAACTGATTTCGATCATGCAGACATCCAGTATAAAATCGGAATATCCTGAGAAGTCCCTAAATTTAGCTATGGGAACAAAAGTAACAAATTTTTTAGTCTTTTGACACATGCAAACCATATTCGTAGATTATTCAGTAGCGAGTACGAATAAATTAACTAAAAATATACAAGAAGCTAAAAACCCTTGTATTGCCTCATGTTTGCGCCATATTTGCACAATGTATTTCATATTTATCTAATTTTCTATTTTACGAGTAAAGAGAAAACCACGGAACACGCTCATCATCATCATAACAGCCATTGAAAGTCCACTGTTGGACAAAGGCCTCCCCAAGGAAGGGAGTATGTTGCCCATAATTGCCGCGTTGGGCAAGCGTGTTGGCAATCGCAGAGGGCAGCTTTCGCGACGGGGAAGCTGCTGCCCATCCCCACCCTGTACATTTGAGCGGACTTTTTTTCATGGATATACCGCCATCTGTCGGTTATGGTACCTAGTCGCCTCTTACGACACCTGGTACAGGCGGAGGTACATTTCTACTCTGCCGGTACCTTACGGAACACGCTCACTGCCGAGTAATAAACGAGTATGTACTCGACGCATCTCTAAAACATTACAAACATACGTAAAGGCCAGCCTACACGCCACTCGAGCAATATCCTTTCTATTGGTGAAATCGTACGTCTAAACGCCACATAGATCATTATTCAATTCCCACGAAGTTAAATGCACACATCAATTGCAAAACGATTTTTGACATTTAAAAGTAGGTAAGACAAAGTAATAAACTACTACAACTAATATACTTAACTTTATTTAATGCAAAAGTAAAATTAACAAAGTCGAATGTCACTAAGTTGGCGAAAAAGGATGATCTTGCGCGGAGTCATGTCATCGACCCCAGTCTCACTGCTTAGACATATATGTGTCAGAAGATGAGTATGTGACAACTTCGTAAGCGCGATGCAGGATCTAAGACGTATGTAATTAATGTTAGGTATAAAGTAATAAAAAAACTTAATTCGTTTTATTCAAAAGTAGATTTAGCGTAGGTCGAATGTCGAATCCAAGTTGACATAAAGGGAAGAACTTTGTAAGCGCGATGCAGGATTTATGACGTAAGTGTTGTTTTGCAACCCTATCAAGATATTATGTCACATTATCCAGTAATTTCACTGCCTCTCTCACCCTTAACACTGGAACACAGCAATGCGAACAATGTAGAAATAGGTGAGTGATATACCAATGCAGACGACCTTTGTATCCTCCTATACAATACATGTACAAACGAGATAGACTATTAAATTTAGACGTTCTGTAACTAATTGTTGTGGGAGGCGACCAAGTTACCGGAACCGACAGATGGCGGTAAATATATTGTAACTGGCTGAAACAGCAGCATCCCAGCAGTTGCTAAGCAAAGTTTTGGGATTGTCATTAGGTACGCCTTGCCCAGAGTTGTAGTTATTGGCGGAAGCGGAAGGCCTATGTGGACGTCCTACTGATATGATAATATTACTATTTATAGCGTTCTCTTGGTGCGTCACATCCTTTGCATCCAAACGGATATCGTAGATTTCTGCACAAGAATTATTTCTTTTAAAGCTATACCCATAACGGTTCCATGTTTGCCTATTATAGAGCGTAATTAATACCAGTCGACATTTGTTTATAAGTAAAAGCTTCGCAAGGGAGTGATCTCATATGGCGATGTAATAGACATAAATGCAAACATTTGCAGAATTAGTACTGTAATATAGACGAAACATGTAATAAAACTACATTAAGAACTCAATTTAAAATTAATAGAGCAACTAAGCAAACGCACTATTGGCTAATAATAATTAGTTTGTAATAACACGCCGGTGCGGCCGAAGTATTTACTCCTCGCCGTATCGAATAACAAATCAATGTGTTATTACTAACTGTGCACAATTATTTATTTATATAAAACCTACATTGTGCACAATACCATGTATAACAAACTTTTTATAGAAAACATTCAGTTTAAAGTCTCCTAGCCGAACATTCAATAAAGAAACAAATTGAAAGTCACATATATTATTGTACACTAAGATAGAAAAAGACGGGTGATATACAGAGTGACGTCATATAGTACTGAGGGTGCATGTACGGTACTGGGGTCGTTTAGATACATTTGTTTTTATTTCCATAGTTTTAATGCCGACTGATATCTCAGCTCAAACTAATGAGGTAAAGAATATTATCCTTACTAATCCTTCCTGATATTATAAATGAGAAAGTAACTCTGTCTGTCTGTTACGCTTTCCCGCTTAAACCTCTCAACCGATTTTGATGAAATTTGGCACAGACAATCTTTAGACCCTGAGAAAAGGCATAGGGATGAAAAATTGTATGGAAGTATTACTATTCTTAGAGCTAGAAACTTGAAACTTATTTTTCAGGCCATTGTTTATATTATATAAATAAACATTATATTTAAAGTTTATATAAGTTAAGGTAAAGAGGTATGGTATCCAAAAAAACGCGGAAAAAGTTGCGGGCACAGCTAGTTAATAATAAATTACACTGCTCCGTATAGAATATACAACCAATCTAAATACATACAGAATAATTAAATTTTGCGTATTGTTGAAGTGTATATTTTTTCAAATGCTATCTACAGCAGTAAAGTTGTAACATCTGACATAAGCGAAACTGGAGTGGGGTAGTTTATTATTTTCCTATACAAATGTTCTTCGATATTCGCCAATATCCGTTGCAGTTGTTACGCTTTCGTTTCACCATAAGAAAATTCCCATTCACAAGTGAATAAATGACCGTGCAGCACCACCACCGTAAAAGTATAATTATAGAATTTCTCCCGCGTACAAGGTCGCTAAGTGTCGTTTAGAAACGTAGCATGCGCGTGCGCCGATCAAAATGGAAACCTGGTGTTGCCATACCAAAAATGTACGACTGACTCATTCATTACCACTAATGCTACGCTCGATTCGGTAACCTGTGCAGTTGTGACCGTCGTTATTATCGCATGTTTATATCGGGCTAGTTCGTTTTCATTTAAATAATTGACATCGTCGTTCGGTGCTCAATGCGTTTGGTACGTATTGGCAGCACGGTGTTGATGATTCGCATAAAAGGAAATGTAAACAAAGGAACGTAGCTATTGATATATCTTCATGAGAGGTTATTAAATTTTTTTTGGTTCAAAACTTTATCTCTTTTATTACAATTGAGAAATTTGTTAGAATAAGGAAAAACTTTTTTTATTATTATGCCAGTTCGACAAACAAGCGCACGGTTCGCGTAATAGTAAGCGTCACCGCAGCCTATAGACGCTCGTAATATCACAAGGATATAGGGGAGTGTTGCCAACATTGTGCCTTGAAGATATTATGTCACGTTACCCAGTAACTTCACTGCCACTGTGATCACAGCAAAGCGAACACTTCTATTTGGCGGTAGAAATAGATGAGAGTGAGGTGCCAATACAGACGACCTTTGTATGTGGTCTACCTCATGTTAACACATGCAACTGAGATACCGGCAGAGTAGAAAAGTACCTCCCCTTGTACTAGGTGTTGTAAAACGCGGCTAAGGTGCCAGAACCTATAGATAGAAATGGTATATCCAGTTGAAACAGTAAAGCTCAAATGCACAGAAGGTGGGCAGCATCTCCGTCGCGAAAGTTGCTCTCTGCAAATGCCAACACGCTTGCCCAGCGCGCCGATTATGAGCAGAATTCCCCTTTTTTTGGTGAGGCCTATGTCCAGCGGTGGACTCCCAACGGCTAAAAAGATGATAATGAAATGCAACAGGAACACGCCCTTTATTTTCTACTTATTTTCCTCGAAGACTACTTTAATCTCATCCCTAAGGACCTCTTGTTATTCTGGAAAGTATGTAAAGAAATAATATTTCTTTAATTTTTGAACGACATTGAATGACATTGACAACTGACAAGCGCTAGAATCTGAGGTCAATAGTCAGTTGAGAGGTTATGGAAAAAATAGCATTGTACATATTAAATTATTGTGATTTGTTAATTAAGATAGATAAATAAGAATAATTGGTGGAAGAATAGACTTTAATTGTCGTTTCTTCGTTTTCAGGTAAAGTTATAATAATAGGGTAGTTAAATAATTTATTTGTAAGATTGTATAATAATGTTTGTAAGAAATTAACGAAATAAATCTTCGTTTTCAGAAGCAACGCATAAGTTTATTTTAACCTAAAATAAAAGAATAAACAATATAAGTATATGTCGCTCACTGATAACCAAACTGTGCAAATAGTCATGACGGCCTCACAGAGAACAATAAAAAGCCAGATCTATCCACGGGACGATATCAATAATCCCTGTGCCAAATTTTAACAGATTCCAGATCTATTTAACAGTTCCGCGTGACAGAGTATTAAACATACAGCAATACAGGATGTGTAACATACACAATACACATCCTTACTCACAAACTTAGCCTTTACAATATATGTTAGGATTTTTTATTTCAGTTTAGAAAGATCATATGCTTTTTAAGTATACGTCCGGTAATTATGGACGGAAAGTTCAAACAGGTACAGTGATACTAAATGAAAATACAAATCTACAGTAACAATAGACATTTGCATTGCCCGTTTATAATATCTCTTTTTATTAATTACCGAGTTATATCGGCAGTAAAATAAGTCATTTGTTTCAATGCCTCTCTTCATGTCATTATCGGTCATTTAAAAAGTAGCATTATCTGTTTTATAGAGAAAAATATGCATTTAGTATTGTATAATTTATATTTTTGGTGATATGCCTTTTTTTTCGGACGAACCTATTGCTGGACTACTCAGACGTCAATTCCAGCGCCCCGCGCCCGCAAAGTTCGCGAGATCGGAGCGGGACCGACGGCCCCCAAGGGCACCTCTAAAGGCTGACCTAGGCTCGGGCCGCCGTCGTTGGGTTTGAATTTACTATGAAATTTTTAGCAAAAGAGGACGAAAAGATTGAGCCCGACAGCTCTAGGGCTGTAGGGTTTTCGCTCGTGGGGGCAGGGATTGCACGCGCGCGCGAACGCGGTGTACTGCACTGTTGTACAAGTGCATGTGGAGTGATAATGAACGTGTTGTGCCAGTAAGAGGGCGAGGAAGGGCTGCGATTTTAGCGTTATACTGTCGGGAGGGTCGTCTAAGACGTGACGCGGTCTACGATGTCGGGCGTGGACGTTTTTACTAGCGACGTATTTCGCGGAATTTGATATTGACGGATTAGGGTGATTTGAGGCCCCGACGGAAAAACGGCGCGACGCGACGCTTGGTGATTTGCCTGTGTTTTTTCAACTTATTATATTTTACTATTTTTTCCACTACTAGGGTTACCAACAAACTTACGGTCCGTGGGGTACCTATTGCCAGGGTAGAATAGTATCCCTCCCTGTGCCAGGTGTCGCAAAAAGCGACTGATGTACTAGAAGAGCGTAGCTCAAATGTAACATTAAGGGGCTACTATGGGCAAAATTCTCATACATGCCCAGCATTAGACGATCGCTACGATAATGATGGTGAAACGGTCCACATGATGGTAAGCGTAACTCCTGCTTAAAAACCCCTGTGTTGTTATGAGGATATTAAAAGCAATATCCATAACCGCCAAATACCATAAACTAAAACACGATTTGACTTATTATCGCTAGGAGGCTAAAATTAAGCAATGAAGTACACACACATACATGTATAAATAAACACACATTCACATTTACAAATGAAAGTTTTGTAATCTATACTAATATTATAAAGCGGAAGAGTTTGTTTGTTTAAACGCGCTAATCTCAGGATCTACTGGTCCGATTGGAATAATTCTTTTTTTGTTGGATAGTCCATTTATAGAGGAAGGCTTTAGGCTATGTAACATTACGCTGAGACCAATCGAAGCGAAGCGTTAGTGGGAAATGTTGCAAAAACGGGCAAAAGTCTACTGTACCCCCAAAAGTCACTATTCTACGCGGACGAAGTCGCGGGCACTGCTAGTTATTTATATTGTAGATATAAAACTTTTCAAAAAGTTTAGTTATAAAACAGGTGGTATACTTAATATTGGGGTCAGGGACTTCATCTAAAACAAGAAACAGTTTTATGTTACAATAAATATTATTATTCTTATCTACGAACATTATAACAGGTATACCTCAGTGTAGAATCTTAACTCGAAAAACAGGGTAGAAAAGACACAGACACAACTCAAGTATCACCCAGCAGCCAAAGAACATAACGAGCCTAAACAATCGCTTGTCATTACCCATAATCCACACCTAGCGCCCTCTAGCATACAAATGGTACAAGCACAGGAAGCGCGCACGCAGCGGCATTCCGAGGCGAAGCGCTGCCGTATTTAGATGTAACCCCACATAAATAGATTCTGACGATGAATGGGGCATTTTCAAATGGATCGGTTTTACTGCACCTGATGTTGATTGTCAACCTTATGTAGGTAGGAATAGAGATGGAACACAATATTTATTGGTTACAGACGTCGGAAATTCTTTATGTGTATGACGGGACTCCGGATATATTCGATGCAGCTTGAATTATAATGCACTTCAGGAACGACGAAGTATTAAGAACTAAAGCGATCCGCATAAGGAAATACATATAACGTAAAAACAATAGGAAGAACTGTATTTTTTACACATCTGTTTAGTTTGTAAGAAACTATTTAATTCGATTATAAAATTGCCTTAACGACAGTAATCTTAATATTAAAATACAGGCTATGAATGGTCAAATGTGGACATCTCCGAAATATGAGGTAGACCTCACAAAACGGTCTACCGCCAAATAACAGGGTTCGCATTGCTGTGTTTGTGCGTTTAAGGATAGGGGCGGTAGAATTACTGGGTAAAGTGACATAATATCTCAAGTGACAGGGTTGGTGACGCGTTAATGACATCCTTAATATTACGAGCGTCTATACGCTGCAGTGACGCTTACTATCAAGCGGACTGTATAGGTACTTGTTCGTCGCCCGAATCTGGTTTGTCAATCTCACTAAAATACTTCGGAAATACCGAAAGATTTTACAGAAGTTAGGTCACGGGAAACAAAGAGCCAGTAAATAAACTAAGTCGTGTAGGAACCATAACATTTAGATTCCAATTTAGAACACTTTGGTCATTATAATTTTAGCTTTGCCAATTATTAATAATGAAGCAGTTATCAAATGCTCCTAACAACATGTTATTTACTCCGTCTCTTACTATTATTGCTTTAACATTTATAAGAAGAACTGAACTAACTGAACTAGAGTGGAGACCACTCCTATCTAGCGCAGAGTAGGTCGTCCACAAACAATGTGGGCATACGATCTGCTGGATCGCGCTGGACACAGGCTGCATACTACCGATCTTATTGGATATCATATAAACAGAAAGCTCGTCTGCATTAATACCTCACTCTCATCGATTTCTGCCGCCAAATAGCAGTGTTCGCATTGCTGTTCCGGTTTGAAGGGTTGGAAAGACAGTAAAATGACAGGATAATTTGACAAAATATCTTCATGACACAAGATTAATAACACGCTAGTGAGACTCTTGTGATATTAGGAGTATCTATAGATCGCAGTGACGCTTACCATACGCGGATTAGGGGAAAACCTCGAATATTTTCACCTCGAATCATATTTCATAGACCCCTTATGAAGGTCGTTTGCATTGGTACCTCATTCTCATCTATTTTCACCGCCAAATAGCATTGCTGTGTTTCAGTTTGAAGGGTGAGAGAGTTAGTGAAATTACTGCGCAATATGACATAATATCATCAGTTCACAGGGTTGGCGACACTTAGTGATATCCTTGTGATGGCACTAGCGTCTACTATAGGCTACGGTCACGTTTACCATCAAGCGGACCGTATGCTTGTTTGCTGACTTCATAATATAGAAAAAAATAATAACCAAGTCCAAATAGTTAAGGCAACAACTTATAGTAACATAATATGTATCTTTATAATCTGATATGACACGTGTTTGTGGAAAACAACTTAATACCGTTGGATAGCATCATACCGCGACGTCTACGGCACGTGGAATAATAATTTATGCTTTATAATCATCTTTTAGAGGTATTTCAAATGCTAATATTAAAATACGTCGCGGCCGAGACACTTCATGCACTTAAACACCGTTATGTGGAAATAAAACACGCGGGCACTTTTCAACGTGACTTTGTATCTATTAAAAAAAATGTAAATCTTTATAAGTATAAATAATAATAAATTCCCACAACATCTCATACATTTATGATTTTCATAATTTCATAATTTGTGATTCCTCTGTTGTCTGACATTTGCATATTACTATAGACACCGAACAAACACAAATTTAATCATATAAATATTTGCTCTCTGTGGGAATCGCACCCACGACCCCTGACGCACAAGACAGGATCACTAGCATCTGCACCATCAGGCCCGTCAAATCGGCCGTCTATGAAATAAAAAAAATCAATAAAGCAATCAAAAATAGTGGGCTCGATGGCGCAAACAGTAGAGATACTATCTTGTGTTGGGAGGGTCGGGTTCGAGCCCCAAAAAAATATATATAATGATGAATATTTATGAATGTTGTGTATCTGGCTGTTATTTGTATGTATCGTACATAATATATTTTGTAATTCTTCTGTTGTCTGATATCCATATCAAAAAAGCTATGAGCTACTTCTCTCGGAGTCAGGTCATCGTATGAGATATCGTGTAAATTTATTTATTTGTTTAAAAGGAACAATTATTGATAACAAACACCGGATTTGGCACAAGTATGACAATGAAATACGCCTGCATTCGTCAACAGGAATTTATGACGTCTAAATCATTATCGATAAACAATTAATCTTCACCAATTCATCATTGCGTTAATGACCTTTGCTTCGCTCATAAAGTTGTAAAGAATTAATAAACTTCAATATATAATGTGCTACAGGATATACGGTGAAGAATATAATTATGTTGTGCATTATGATGAGACATTTAAGGTTATTGTCTAGGAGGGGCGACTTGAATTAGAACCCTTAATGTGGAGAAATAAGAAAAGTGTGCATACCCCACTGGGAAACAGGCATAAGTTTTTAAGTAAGGAAATATATGATTATTAATAATTTATCATTACAAATTATGTTTTGTATTAGTGACTTCCAATAAAATAAGTACCTAATGCAAAAATCACTGCAGCGAGATTTTAATTCTCCCATCAGTTAACAATAAAACTGCTACTGCAGTCAGAGCAAAATGCAAAGTTAAATTAAACTTGACAAATATGATGTAATAAAAATTATTATAATACAGAAATCAAAAAATTATATATCTCTCAGCATACAATCATACAATATCAAAATCAACCTAACAAGAATTTCTAATCAAAATTGCACATACAAAGGTAGGTTTAGTAGAAACTATAAAGAATAGCTTCGCGACGGAGGTAATGCCTTTCACCGGTTTGTAGCACTTAAGCTGCTACCGTTTTGGTAAGATATACCGCAATCTGTCGTTACCGGTAGTACCTCAGCCACCTCTTACAAATACTCAGTACTGAACATAATCTACCTAAAGATGATTTCTGGTCAAAATCGCCATACTAAGCAGTTAGTGGATACTATAAAGCGTAGAATCGCGACGGAGATAATGCTTTTCCCGCTCTGTAGCATTAATGCTGCTGTTATTTCGGTTAGTTATACATCTATCGGTTCCGCTAGTCCCTCGGTCATATCTTACAAACACCTAGGATCACCTAGGACTTTCACAATTTTAAATATCGATTTCGAACTTTTAACAGGTTGATCTATTGTTCTTCGTGTGTGTGTGTGTGTTTGTGTTGGGTGTTTGTGTGTGTGTATATAACTCTGCCGGTACGCCAAAACGCATACTATGTTTATCAAACGTACAAATACAAAAGACAGGATTTATAAAATAGGACACACCGATTAATAGCGCTGGAGATAGCCCGCACACGCACATTGTTTGTAAACACAACAAAATAAACAAAACAACGCGAGCGGAATACAAATGAGACGTCGCGATATCGCCGTTTCATCTCCACGCATAATATTACATATTGTTTGATAGAACAGAATGTGGACGAATGCACTAGTGTTGGGCTGCGCTAGAGTTATCTCCTGACTGGCCGCCATTTTGAATAACACGAAGACACCAAACAGAGGACTGTTTTGAAAAAAAACTTGTTTTTGACGCACACTCGTTTCAGTCACTGGCGATTTAGCATGTCTTTGTGGACTCGTCTGTGCAAAATATTGTACGAGGAAAAAGGATAATTATTATTTATTTATTTAACTTCATTGCACAAAATATTACAAAATATACAAATGGCGGATTTAATGCCAGCTGGCATTATCTTTCAGTTACCATTACACAAAACAGAAAAAATATATATATTGGTGCAGACAATATATATACAAAATATATAAACGTTACATACATGTTTGTATAAATAAACGCAATAAATACATATGATATGAAATATATATATACATAAAGTACATCAGAAATACGTATTATGAATGTATTTAAGATTTTTACTTCCTATAAGACACAAAAGCTTAGATCTGTTTCGCCATTTAGGAATGATAAATACGTTTAATACGTTCACTGTTAAAACAACAATTGTTTCCCGTATTTAGTTTCTGTTATCGATATCAAATGTTATATCTACACGAACTATTTCTTAGGTAGTCGCAATCTGACTTCGAGCCGAATGTCTGAATCGTAGTCGGAATCTGATAAACTCTTGCTATTCCGTGAATACTCTACTCCATCTAAATTGTGCCAAAATACTGGCGATTTCTTTCTTAAGAAAAACAATAAATTCTGGATTTTATCCAATGGGACTACAAGAAGTAGACCTCATACAAATAGTCGTCTGAATTGGTACCTCACTCTCACCTATCTCTATCGCCAATTAGCAGTGTTCCGGTCTGAGGGGGGGTGAGAGAGGCAGTGAATTTACTGGGAAATTGGGCATAATATCCTCAATTCACAAGGTAGGCAAGGCAACACATTAGAGATATCCTTGTGATATTACGCTTATTATCACGCGGACTGTCAAACTGGTCAAAAAAAAATTTTCAGATAAAATAGCAAGTGCAAAACCATTAATCAGTGTACAAGAATAGCAAACATGGATGGATGTTACATTTACTTTTGCTACTACTGTACTTTACCAACTGCTGCTTTATCCACGACAGAAACGTCGTAAAGCAGTCCACAGTCAAATAATCCAAATAAACAGTAACATAATAGTGTGTAACCACCCGGCTGTATGCACTCACGACTTATTTATAAATGCAGTAATCAAATCGATGTACATTTAGTTACAATCGTGCGTGCTCATGTTACAGGTCAATGAACTCGGACAGAGGCGCCGCTTTTCATTTCCGATTACCGGACGACTTAGGTCACTTCTTTTTGGGTAACCTAAAAGTAAACAAGGACCTCATCTTCAGCATTGCAGTCGTAGAACATCGTCGGCTGGACATAGGCCTCCCTATAAAAGAAGTAATTTTGCGTAATCACTGAGCGTAGCTTCGCGACAGGAATGTTACTTGTGCTATGCTGTTCAGGGTATATCACCATATGTTGGTCCTGGTAACTCAATCGCTTGCGACACCTGAACAAAGGGACTCAAATACTTTGCCGGTACTCCATGGCCTGATAAAGGTCAATTATGACGAATTGTAAAATGACATGATATGTAATTTTTTTTAATTCTCACAGCTGGAGCATATGGCCTTATGGACGAATAATAACTTTATTCAACAACAAAATGAAACTTAAACTAAAATACACTTTGATACTTAAGTACCTAAACTAGGTCTAGCCTGTTCTTATAGGCACCTAAATACAGAGCAGGGGCCATGCAGGCCGATACGGAGTAGGGGGTTAGGACTATGAAATCAGACGTGGCTAACAGCTGAATGACAGCATTGTTGTGTACGGGTTTAAATGGTGAGAGGGGTAGTAAAATTACTGGGTATTGTGATATAAAATCGTAGAAATCATAATGTTGGCAATGCGCTAGTGATATCCTTGTGATAACGAGCGAACGACCACAGGCCGTGGTGACGTTTATTATCACGCAGACCATATGCTTGTACGTCAACTTAGTGTCTAATCCATAAAATCGTTATCAATGTTAACACATGTCAGCACATGTCAAACGTCAAATGAGCGTTGCATTGACGTGACTTTTTGTCCTAGGGTAACAAGTTTGGCGTAGTCCCAGTGTCTAAAGTCTATTATAAAATTGAAGCCGCATGGTTGTTGGAGAGTCCAGAAAAAAAACTTAATTTAAAAATCAATATATTTATGTAAACATTACATGTCAAGGTGTGTTTGTACAGAATCAACAATTAAGCTACTGACTGAACCAGATTTCAGGATGGGCAGCAGCAGCCCCACCGCGAAAGCTGCGCTCTGCGATTACCAACACGCTCACCCAGCTCGACAATTATAGGCTAATTTCCCTTTTCTTGGGGAGGCCTATGTCCAAGAGTAGCATCATATCAGCCATTGGCTCATATGATGATGATGATGATGATAATGATTACCCGGACAAAGACAAAAAAAAAACGATAATGCAGTAAAATAACCAACTAACTTAGTGAGAAAGCCTACAAAATGAGAAATAGTGAATGTTTACAAGAATAATAGAAATATTACGGTACAATTAAACATTCTTGTTTATATGATCTAACAAAAAACAAAAGCCAAATATATATCTAACTATAAACAACACCACCAGTGTGTCCAAACGAACGTGTCACAAACGAACATAACAACAAACCTTCAAATTTTACGACAAACGACACCGCAGTATCGTTTTACTGTATTAAACCAAGTAATGACTCAGTGCAAGTGGGTAGGTGTCTCTTGGTACGCGGTTAGCGTGCTATTAATCGAATGCTTATATTTTAGAAAACATTTAACACGCTAAGAGCTTCCTTATCCTTTCTACATATCGTGGCTCGTCCGAGACCTATTTGCGCTATCACCATCACCATATCGGCCACTGAAAGTCTACTGCTGGACATAGGCCTCCCCAAGAAAAGGAGGAATTTCGTCCATAATTGCGGTGCTGGGCAAGTGTGTTGGCGGCAATCGCAGAGCGCAACTTCCGCGTCGGGGCTTCACGACATTGTTTCGAATGATTTACCGCCATTTGTCGGTTTTGGCACCCGAGTCGCCTCTTAGGACACCTGGTACAGAGAGAGGTAATATTTTTTCCGTACAAACCTTATGCTGGACTACTCAGGCGCCATTGAACGAGTAATTTTGTATATACAATTGCATATATTTTGTAGCACCCAAGCAGTAGTAATAAATAATAAAAATGGCCTAAGTTCCTCCTTGGGCCATTACTGAGGTAGCTATGCGCTTGTTAAATGTTGAAACTAGAAATTCCCGTTAAAATGTGTTTAGCCGTTTAGCAATTTACCTCAAACGGTTAGACAAACAATTAAAAAGTTTGTATTTGTTATAAAAAGTGTACATACTTATATACATAAGCCTATTTGGAAAATTTGCAATTTTAATAGTGACACTAACTTTATTCATAATGTAGAAGACATTTGATTCTTGTCTGCATCTCAAACATAACATGATGTTAAGCAGATTTGCTGATGAAACTTGTCAGGCATTAATGACGCAATTTGCACAAAATATAAATTATAGCATATGTATTACACTAATATATAAGTTATATTATTGTAGTCATTTTAAATTCAAATCTTTAAAAGAAAAAGTAACAAACAAACTCATTCACAAACTCTCGCCTTTCTAATAATCACTTATTAGTTTTTTCACTTAAGAATTCCAGACGGTTGATTAATGAAAAATTTTCATACACAAAAAATAAACATGTAGGCACATACAGTCACATTTCAACACGTCTGCCAAACCTATTTATGAATTAGACGGTCTCAGCGTGTTATGGTGTAAAGGCAATCTGTCAACAACTCACACATCACGGGCCGGTGAATGAATGGCGAGCTGGCATTTTGGCGGATGATCGACAAATTCATAATGAATGAGCGGTCTGGCAGCTGATCGCGTTCCGAAACTGGCGTAGGCGGCAGTTATTACCGACCATTAAGATCTTAAGTTGAAATTTGGAGGACCGACATTACCGTTGTCGACTAAAATATAAATGCTAGAGTCGGTAAATTAAAATTGGAGAACTAATGACTCCAATCGCCGTGAGGTTCCGGCAGAGTAGAATAGTACCTATGCCTGTACCAAGTATCGTAGGAGGCGACTAAGCGGCATCCCCGTTGCGAGAGCTGCTCCTTGCAATTGCCAAACACGCTTGCCCAGCGCGGCAATTATAGGCAAAATTCTCCCTTCCTTGAAGAGACTTATATCCAGCAGTGGACTTCCTATGGTCGTAATGATGATGATGAACGACTCTATAAAAGTTTCTAATCATGTGTATAACGAGAATAGGACCGGTTGATTGAAGTACGTACGCACAATCTTAACTAATTAATCTAAGAGCGTATACGTTTGTATACGGCTAACTTTATTTATCTAGGTATACTAAGAAAGTTAAGGCGAGGGAGCTATTGTGAGATTTAAATAAAAAATAGGTTTTCTAAATATATATTCATGTTAATATATACTTGGTTTTAGTTTAAATGATCGCTGTTTAATAATCGCGTAAACATGTAAATAATGCTTTAATATATTTCTAATATTACCCTGATTGTATACTGTCTTTGTGTTTGAATTGATTAATTTCGCACGAAATGCATCTTCCCAAAAAATATTTTATAATTTCAATGAATTATAACACAACATTGAATCATGAAACTAAAATAAACGACATGCCCCGGATGATTATAAACATTCACTTCTCTTCTGTTTATTAATACTAGATATATGTAATTCTTCTGATCTACCTATGAAATTAAACATAAATAGAGATCTGCACACATGCAACAATTATCATTAATTATTACTTTCCATTATAGGGACAATAAATTTTATGTCTTTCGTGACACAAAATATCATTTTACAACTCTCAGTACCGACACACTTAACAGTTCCATAATTAGCATATCCTGGTAAGCCGGGCCTAATTCCAACGGCAATAGGACATTGTTCAATGCCATTACTGTTTGCAGATTAAACATGAAAGATTAGATACAAAGGTTTGTTTATCTTAAAATCCGCCTTGTGTTGGAATAAACCTAATCCTAAACCCACTAGGCTGTATTCCTTGAATCGAATATTGAACGGTATTGGGTCAAGAAACCTTGGTAATTGGATCCATCAAGGGAGCTGTTAGTAAATTAAATAATTCTACGATCTTTATTGGACGGCCATCTATGGCCGCTGAAGGTAAATTGAAATCTCCTGGAGAAAATACGCATCCGAGTGAGATGGCTGTTTTTTTCAAGGATCAATGTCGAATAAGACGCTAAGTAGTTAGTGGTGCTGACATGCAATTATAACAGGCGTCGGCCCATGTAAGGGTCTGTCCGTTCGGATTCCTCGCCCGCCATAACTGGACGTAATGATAGGGATCACCGACGGCTCAGGACGCCGGACTAATATAATTATGCCGGATTTACATAGGTACAAACGAGTGTTGTGATTGAACGCGCAGTTACCAACACATAAGGACTTATTAGATTTACGGTTAGATTAATGCTTCCTATTTATACATAGTGAGGTACCGGCCGAGTAGAATACTACCTTATCTGTATCAGGTGTTGTGGGAGGTGACTTAGGTACTAGAACCGACAGGTGGCGGTATATCCATCCGAAACTGTGCAGCTCAAATGCACAGGGCGGGGATGGGTAGCAGCATTCCCGATAGCTGCGCTCTG
Organism: Heortia vitessoides; assembly: GCA_020976665.1. Lineage (NCBI taxonomy): Eukaryota > Metazoa > Arthropoda > Insecta > Lepidoptera > Crambidae > Heortia > Heortia vitessoides. The sequence continues at coordinate 9,768,642 of JACJUM010002809.1, forward strand.
CGATTGCCAACACGCTTGCCTAGCGCGGAAATTATGGGCAAAAAACAGGCTTTCTTGGAGAGATTTATGTCCAGCAGTGTACTTGCAATGGCTAGTATGATGGTTTCTATATATACGAGTAGGCTGTGGCGGCTGATGCGTGACATACCACTAACGATGCGACTGCGTCTTACCTATAACAAAATAAATAATTTATGTTAAAATCTCTTGATACTATATGTCGAATTTGAAAACGTCAACATACATTACACCGGGTAATCTACACATTTAAAAACCGAGCTTTGACCACAAAGCAGTGGAATTGTTACATTTATAGAGTCGCAACTTGTGACTAGCATAAAATATTTATAATGCAAGTAGCTCAGATGTATGTTTAGTGGGCCGTGAGAGAATTTCTCCATGAAAACGTTTGTTTGACAAGAATTGATGTTCGCGGTATCAAGCGAACATATGTCTTCCAAATCTCTACGTAGATCGACAGTGGTGCCACCACATGCACTTATTTGGCGAAAGCGCTTAGTGATTCCGATGCCACTTCTCAGATTGCATCTGAGCGGCGCTCTTTTACAGCAGCTAGTTTATGTATTCTTGATACAAATCGGTGATAGTAGTAAACACAATTTCCTTGGCATAGTTTACAAATGTAATGAGTGTTCATTTTTTTAGCTCTGTAATACAATTTGTTGAGGATATAAGTCACTTGTGTTGCCTTGCTGTGTTTGTTCTGTGTCTGGGTGTTAAATATGTATTTAAGTATTCTATTTATGAATTTTCTGTTGTCCAAATTCTGCCACACATCCCGCTAACTTAAAGCGACTTATTTCAGTGTCAGAACAATTTATTGGATGATGAATGAATATACTAATTTATTTGGTTTGTTCTGTATTTGTGTGTTAAATACGTATTTAAATATTCTATTTGTGATTCCTCTGTTGTTTGATGTCCGCCACACATCTCGCTAACTTTGAGCGACTTATTTAGGTGTCATCAGGCTCAATTTATAAGATGTTGTGTAAGAGAGAACAATGAGGTCGATAAACTTCAATCGGCTGTATTTGCCGAAGAGGTCGATAGGTCTAAAGCTACGAAACCTAATGGCACAGACACATAGTATAGTACCCGACTAACACGACTAGACGCGAAGGTACAATCAGTCAGCAAGCATGTAATTTCGGGCACGCATAATAATCACGTAGCCCAACAGTTGCACAATCTGTTGTGTAGGAGACAAAATTATGCTTGACATTAATCGTGTCCTTGTCGATTGCTAATATCACCTCCCTTCTAATTGTTACTCCAGTGAACATCTTTAATGCTCGCAAACAAGGCCAAAACCAGACAGACCCAACCAATTTGCGTCTACAAACTTAATCTTACACTTGTTATATGTAACTTATTTTATTAGCCTCCAAATCTGAACGCGCGGTATAAGTGAAAAACAACTTAATATGTACTTGAATTTACAATTTCACAACGCCAGGTAGTGTAGGATATAAATTATACACGAGATTAGCAATGAATTTAAAGAAGTTACAACACGACCATTGTTTGCGATACAAATACCGCCGAGCCATTCAATTATCGTACCACTTTCGCATAGTTATGACGAACTGTCAAAGATATGTTGATCATTAGAATGCATCGAATGCTCAGGAACCGGTTGTCGAATGACCGCTCTTCGTCGTGATATATGATGAAGAAATCGTACAATAAAATGAGATTTGATCGATCACAAATTAGTAGTATACCGACAATGGTTCGGTGCATTAATGCTATATTCGGAAGCTATTCACGGGCACTTTGTGGTAGAAACAAATGAGCAAATCAGTTCTTTGATTAAAGATAATAGCTTCATCTGTGTGCCTTTGAAACTTTATCTTTGAAGTGTAATGAAGCTACTGCTTGCTTATTCCGTACTATGCGCGTATAGTTCCAATTGTTTCTCGACCTTAGCAAATCACGAGCCCACGCTCCCCGTTGTTTTCTTAACACTGACATTAGTATGTTCGATCTGCAACTCATTTGTATTCGTGTCGCCCCCCAGAGGCGGTTATGTAAACACACCTTGGAATCAGAGACTTTAGACTTCATTCACAGAGAATCGGATGCTGAGTTTAGTTATTCACATAGAATCGAATACAATTGCAAATAACATACTGGATATCTTTACAGTTGCGTCATGAAACAATAAGATTAAACGGTGCTAGATTTAAATGATAAATCAATAGTACGATTACAAAATTAAATGGTAAACTACAATCGACAAGGCAGTTAATCTGTTTACAATCTTGAGTAATTGTTATATGAAAATATCTATAGATCAAACTGCTAAGCTGTATATGGGTATAAATCAAATGGTTGTACAATAGCGCGGTCCCACGGTGGGAATGGTAAGCGATGGTGCGACCAGCGAGCGCCACCCACCAGCGCGCCGCCGGCGGCAGCGTGCTTGCTCGTTACCTCATATGGACCCCGAATTGGCACGCAAATACGACGCCACGACCCCGTGCGATATCGTGATCTTAGAAAACGAAAGGAACAAATAAATTGGCACTATTTGCTGCAGATATAGAAACTTGTGATTGTAATATCGATAATAAAAAATAAAACAGTTTCCTTCGGGATCTTAAAAATTAAAAAGGTTTTGTAAATGTACCCATAAATGATTATTATAAAGACGTTTGTATCAAATGTGCTAGCCCAAATAAGTAGGAGAGACCTTCATTATTTAAGTGTCCTATTTTTCTTATTTTGGCAAATAAAATGACACCATTTCGACTGTATCTCCATAACAAGCAAACAAACGGACGTTAAGATCTGTGTTAGTCGTGATAAGATTTACGATAAAGAACACAAAAAAGTTTCAGATAGTAAACACACAGTGAGGTCAGCGGTGAGCCAATTTATTTGAAAACCAGTGGTATTATTGAAAAATATACCGTGACCGCCCCCGCCGACATAATGGCGGCGCGAGTTCGTGAGATGCCTGTCGATAAGCGGCCAGTGCTGTAATCAGGCGCTCCCAAATAAGCCAAGTGAGATATCAAAGTGCAGACGTAGCCCGGGGCCCGCGGGAGGTCGACGTCTAACTTACCGAGATAGGCGGCGGGAGCTGCTGCGAAGACAACTCGGACCACGGCCTGAGAAGCGCGCGTTCCGTGTCCGCACCCACAGCCGCGAAGTTCACCCCACACTTTCTCCACAGCGAAAGTTCGTAGAGCCGACGCCAGGGTACACCGTCATTTTTTGCTGTTCTCTTCCTAATGCTTCCTCGTAAGGACGGCGACCGCACGAGCGGTTCTGGAATTCCGTTTTTGCTCGCGCCTCTCCATGGCGGTTTAGTTCCGTTCGTATTAGCCTTCCCGTTAATCAGCGAGTTCCCCGAACCTTTGCGCAGAAGTATCGGTTTGTTGATAGGCGTTTTCTTTTTTTCATCGAACAGTAAGGCGTTCGCCATGTCCTCGTCGTGGTTGGATCCATCAGATTTAACCTCTTCTATAGTCACCACAGCGGACTTTCTTTCTCTGTAGCTACCTCTTAAGGGAGTGCGACTGAAGGCTTTACATTTTTCACCGTCTATCTCATCGTGCATAGACGATATAACGCTGTCATCGGCATATCGCATTCGAGCAGTCTTCATTAGAAACGCCTTTGTATTCTGGGCAAACAATCGTTCGCACGGGTCAGTTATTTTGTGCAAATCCGATCTGGTTTTGGAAGTACTTTCCGAATCTGTATCGCTGTGGCCTTCGTAGGAGCTGGTGCTGTTGCTGAAGCTTTTCATGAGGGAGCCATCGTGATTCTTGGACAAATTATGTTTATCAGCCTCCTTTATCTCGATTATGCAATCGCTTCGGAAAGATTTGCGTGAGTGAAGGCTAGTGTTTGAATCTGATTTAGCGAGGGGATTATGCCTGTGATCGATGCAGCCATTGGCGTGGGCCTTCCCCGTGCAATGTTTGTGTATTTTGGCTAGAGCGGCCAGTGTTTTATTCCCGTTGGGTGATAGTTCGTCGCCGCACCGCAGCGACTGCTCGAACGAGCCTTGGACGTGAAACATTCTTCAATCATTCGCTAACGTTCTCGCCGGTCACCACGATTGGCATTTTCTGGGGTCAGAGTTAAGGTTCCATGAATCAGATCATGCCGAATGTCACTGCACTATAAGAATATTTAGTTTACGGGTCTAACGATGCAGATCGACGCGATAGTGCCATATCATGAGGTGCATGAACGGAATTTAGGCATGACAAGTCGTGAGTTCAAAAGGATATAGAATGATCGATGTTTGAAGAAAATAGGTCGGTGTGGAATTAATAGTGCAACACGAGGCAGTTTATGTTGTAAGATAATGGGCTATGGCCCGTCATTCTTCGTCGCATAGGGCTGGGGCGTGACCCCGACATAATAACGATTACGTTCATTGGGGCACATAATCCTGATAATATTCTAGACTTTATTAATACCGCATAGAGTTGAGTATAGCGCGGAATGTTAAGGTCCAAACACGCGTGGCATTTCTGCACGCACTCACAACTAACTCGTGTTTCAGCAAATTGACGCAAGTTAGTGCAATAACGACGCATTAAACACAGCAACACAAACCATTAGACATGCTAATACCTCTTAGAAATGGAAAAGGCATCCATTCTAATGAAACAAATGAAAGTGTTCTTCGCCTGCGGAATGCCAATTATTTCAGTTACTCGATATTACTTACACAGATGGACGATGATGCGATGAATTTTTTTTTTCAACACCTTCGTGTATAGTAGATATCAATAATAGAGTCAATTTATAATTATATACAAGAAAATTGAAAGCAGCTGCCAATCTTTCACATTACGATCTCGTTTATCCACATAATCTCACTTGTTTGACTTATTTATTAACATTTTCGTGTCATATATCAATTTAGTTTTCATTATGTAAAATTATAAGCGAATTTTTAATAAGAAATATCTTTATACATAAAAATTTAGTGTCAAGTTGTTTAACCGGATGAACTCTTAAACTACTGAACCGATTTGAATAAAATTAACTCACTGTGTGTGCATTTTGATCTAACTTGGGAAACAGGCAGTTAAAACCTAAATTTATAGGCAATATTAATTTTTATTACAAACTATTTGTTTATTATATGACAAAGTTTATTATCGGTATAATATAATTACTGCTATAATATTCTAACAGATGGCGGTATAAAGTAATTGAATAAGTATCTAATACTACAAATATAATAGACTCCCGGCAACTGTATCAAAATACAATTTACTATGTACCTGAACGAAGTCGGGGCGGGCGGCTAGTTACATATACAAATGTTTGGATTGTATTTGTTAGTCGAGGATTATATTAATTTTAACCGGCCAAAATATCAAATATCAGCGTGCACTATGTCAAGCAAATCTTCACAAAGGCTGCCTGCACTATTTCTACCGTCAAATAGCAGAACTCGCATTGCTCTTTTTAGGTTCGAAGGGTGAGAGAGGCAGTAAAATTACTGGATAATCCTTACTATTCCTTACTTATATTATAAATGCGAAAGTGACTCTGTCTGTTTGTCTGTCTGTTACGCTTTCCCGCTTAAACCTCTTAACCGATTTTGATGAAATTAAGTACAGACAATCTTTAGACCCTGCAAAAGGACTTAGGCTATTTTTTTGCGAAATAATGGTTGTAAGGGGCCGAAAAACGGGATGAAAAGTTGTATGGAAGTATCGCTATTTTTAGAGCTAGAAACTTGAAACTTATTTTCAGGCCATTGATTCGATATAAATAAACATGACATTCAAAGTTTATATAAGTTAAGGTAAAGAGGTATGGTACCCAAAAAACTATTCCACGCGGACGAAGTTGCGGACACAGCTAGTGTGACTATATATCTTCAAGTCACAAGATTACGAGTGTCTATAGGCTGCAGGTGACGTTTTCTATCACGGGGACTGTTCTGTTAATCCATATTTGTTTCTAAACTATTCTGTCGGTCTAGCAGAACGAAACAGGTCTGGAATAGTTATGCAACCTGCTTATGTAATCTTTAAGTGGGACTGAGCTTCTGTGGTTTTTTTTAAGTCCAGTTTAGTTTTAAATTAACCAAGTCATTTTCCGACCCCTATTTTCTTTAATTTGGCAGAATAATATAACAATAAAAACCAACACGATCATTCCACGGAACTTCAATTAATTCAATTTCTACTGCTAACAGAAAAACACATTGCAAACAGTTTGGCCTGTCAATTACAAAATAACATTTCATATACCGACATCATTTGTTCCAGCGCAATGATAAAATGCCACGTAATTGTTGCAACGCCCGAAGGCCGTTCGCCAGTAATCAATCATACAAATAAAGCTGTAAATAGTTTTCTTTGGAAAGTAAGAGTTGGCGTAATGGCCTGATGGCGTTCGTATTCTCGTATTCGAGCTGATACATATTCATGAGACTACAATGTCAACTGCGGATTATCTATGACTAAGCAGAGATTGTCAATGTTTGGGAACTGAGTTTATTTGAGGTAGACCTTATACAAAGGTCATTGGTACCTCAACCTCGGCTATTTGTACTGAAAACCAATCGTATTTAACGTTTCAGTTCCACGACGCATAGTCTGATTGTTTATGGTCACTCCGAGTAACAACTTCGAGGGATTTCTGCATTTCCTAGAGGGCACAAGTAGGGCCAACAGTCCAGAGAAACGCAAAAAAGGCGTAAACAGACATTTTTTTGCGGAAGCCTGCCCAAGCAAGCATCTAAGTATTATAATTAAAAAATAGAAGTGGACCACTTCTTTTTTTAGCAGAGTAGACTAGTGCCTTCCCCTAAACTAGGTGTCGTAAAAGGCGACTGAGGTATCGGATCCGACAGTTGGCGTTATATCCACGATCAAATAATATAATCATTCCAAAAGGCAAATATTAAGAGTTGTGTATCTTCATCAACGTACATTATCACGTTATTTACAATTCGTAATTAATCAGTTATTGAATCATGTAACGCCACGTTATCAAAAATACAATAAACATTAGTTTTGATGACCAAAAAAAGTTAAAGTCTCAAATCACAGAAACAAATAAACAAGTTAAAACAAGTGCAAGTCCATTTGTTCGTTATCGACGCCCCGCCCACACGTCCCCGGCGGTCTTGTTATCGCATGTCAATATTTGAGCCGGCGGTATCTTCCTTACCACTTCATCGTGGGAAACAGTACCTCTCCGTACTCTAATGAATAATCTCTTAGTATTCCTGCAAATCACGCTAATTTCATCAACTGTTAAACTTCTGGAATTAGGTTTCCCAAGAAAAGGGGTACATGGAGGCTTGCTGCATGAGGAATACTTCTGAACTTGAACTATCTTTAGGATGAATACATCGCTAACTGTCAGTTTAAATAAAACAATAGCCACCTTCGTAGAACACCTGATACAGAAAAAGGATGTACAATTCTACTCAGATATATATAATAGATGTCCTAATCACCATATGTATGCTTAGATCTTTAAAACTACGCAAAGATTTTGTTGTGGTTTATCTTTGTAGAGTTCACTAGGAAGGTTTATATGTTAAATACATACATAATATAGTAGAGAAACACTGATAATTTTAGAAAATTTTAATGTGATGTCGTAAATAAAAATATTTTTGGAATGACATTGCAAACGTTGTCTGACCCCGACGAGATGGATCAAAATAATGTACTACAGTCTTATACACCATAAATAGTTCTACAAAAAGTCACTTGTTAGTTATCCCTAAGATCTGGATGGACATATTGGTATATGTCCATCTCTTAGAGATAACCCAGAATAACCATTTTTTATCTTCACTACACCAGTGCGAAGCCGGGCCGGGTCGCCAGTAATATTATAAACGTTAAGTTTGTGTATGGATCTTTGGTACACTTCAGGCGCTTTCAGTCACTTCAGGCGGAAACAGCACAACAGGTCTGGGTGAAATTTAGCAGAGAGATTATAGTCCGGAATAGATTTGGACAGTTTAGCTGTCAGAGGGCACCACAAGATTTCATCCCGGAATAACAAGAGTTCCTCGGGGATCTGATATAAAGTAAAGACCTCGCAGACCGTCCCGAGCTAAAATGTAAGCACCACAGCAGCCTATATACGCTCGTAATATAATAGCGCCTTGCCAACCTTGTGACTAAGTATTTATGTCACATTACCCAGTAATTTCACTGCCTCTCTCACCCTTCAAACCGAAACACAGCAATGCGAACACAGCTATTTGTTAGAAATAGGTGAGAGTGAGGTGCCAATGCCGACGACCTGTGAATGAGGTCTACCTCTCCTGCGTAGGCAGGCCATTCCACTGACAATAGATTATTTTAAACATAGCACTATTTATTCAATAAACGGACATCCAAAAGCACTTAGCAGCCCGGTGGCATATGGCAGCGGGCAAACACACGCCGCGCCGTTGGCCAACCGATGCAAATTCGACGGCACAGATCCCGCTCGTTCGATAATATTGAAACTCTGTTGCGTAACGCGCGTGTCCACAGTTCCACGGTTTTCATCATATCAGCTATTGGAAATCCACTGCTGGACATAGAAAGGGGAAATTTACCCATAATTACAGCGCTGGGCAAGTTTGTTGGTAATCGCAGATCGCAGCTTTCGCGATAGAGATGCTGCTGCCCATCCCCGCCCAGAACCGACAGATGGCGATACCCATGGAGGTATCGACGTCTGTCGGTTCTAGTACCTTAGTCGCCTCTTACGACACTTGGTACTGGGGGAGGTATTATTCTACTCAAGTGTCAAAACAAATACTTTTTTAGTCAAATATAGCACCAAATAATAAACCAATATAAAACCTTGAGGAACCGGCAGAGCAGAACTTCCCCTGTTTCAGGTACCGTAAGAGGCGGCTGAGCCGATCAGAACCTACAGATGGCGGTATATACATCTGAAATAGTGTAGCTCAAATGCACAGGGCGGGATTGGGCAACAGTATGCCCGTTGCGAAAGCTGCTTTTTGCAATTGCCGACACGCTTGCTCAGCGCGGCAATAATGGGCAAAATCCCCCCTTTTTGGGGGAAGCCTTAGAAGAAGCCTTTGGGAAGCCCTATGTCTAGCAGTGGACTCTCAATGGCTGAAAAGTTACTTAAATATTAGACTTTGTAGACATCAAAAGTTCTCATATAGGCGACCGGGAATTTAAAGTTTGTTCATTGAAAAATAAAAGTAAAAAAATAATTCTATGTATAAATTTTTGAAACTACAGAAAATCTCTTGAGGCTTACCTATATCCACCAGAATACGACCTACGCTAATAAATTAGATTACTTTTAAATCATATGCCTACGAAACAGGTCGCAAACTATGAAAACAATAAATCGATCATCAATTAGAACAACCAGTAACACTGTCGGAGCATAATGGAGCCAGTGTCAAACCCGCGACGCCCAGTTAGCGGAACGCGTGAGGCGACGCTCGTGACCAACGCCGATGGCGAGATAACGTGTTACCCTAATCATAGTAATTATAACCTGAATTATACTTTGCAACCACTTTAAGCATATATTCATATACATTAAAATTAAACAAATGTAGATTAGTGTAATATTCCCGTTCACAACTATTCATTTTAACGGCGTTTTAATTAACTTTTTATTCGATGTTTTCAAGAGTGACATCTTTGTCAACGATGTAACAGTACAATAAACCACGTTTTGAGGATGTTAAAATAGTAGTAATATTATAAAAAAGGATTCACCTTTATATCATCACCATATTTATCATATTAGACATAAGAGGTCCACTGCTGGAGATAGGCCTCTCCAAGTAATTTCCAATAGGACCGGTTGTATGCGGCCTGAGTCCAGTGCGATCCTGCAGTTTTAGTCAGATAGACGCCCTACGTTGCGCTTGCCGGTGCGTGGTCTCCAATCCAGAACCTTACGTCTCCATTGGTCATCGGTTCTCCCACTACCACTTCAACTTACAATTCCGCCGGGCAATGTCAACAATGCAATCAATTTATGAACATAATATCTGAGTAGAATATTTATATGGAATGATTCTAAACATATATTTTTACTATTAACAAGATATAAACATTATAAAACTATAAAAATACAATAGCTATGTTTGATCTTGGGTTCCACTCTGCTGCAATAACGATCAAAACCACAGAACATCGCTTAACATCGTCCGATGGTGCTAAAATTTACATCAGGTTAGCCCGATGTCGCAAATGGTAGTGATCCTATCGTGTGCGCCATAGGTAGTTGGTTCGATTCCTACCCAAAGCAAACATTTATTTGGAGAATATTTGTATTTGTTCTGGGTCTGGGTATTGATTAGCGATGTGCCAAATACGCTTTGACTCAAATCAGACTCAATGCCTGCTTTGTCGAGTACAAAACCAATTCGAATAACAATTTATCGATTCAGGTACTCGAATCAGAAAGAATCAACTCGTACTCGCAGACTCGATTCTATTCATGCCAGTACAACTGACTAGAGTTTAGTATTCAAGTTTGGTCAACTCGTTCTTACTCGTAAATAGTTTACTTAAGCAATGAAGTGGCTCGGCGAGCCTCTACGAGGAGGGGCTCTACGAGTAAGTAGAAAGCCATCCCTCTCCAACCCGTAAAAATCACAGCAATAAAACTTCGCTATAATCCCTCTGGACTAGAATTTCCAGACTGGAATTTAGGACTCGAATCCTGGACTCGAAATACTAGACTCTGGTCCACCCTAACTCTAGAATACTAAACATAGAATTCGAGTACTGGCCTCGAATCAGGGAATCGAGCCATGATTCGATTACCATATAAACTGACTCGAGTTGACTCGATGCTCCAAAACAACGACTCGGCACATCATGAGTATTAATCATGTGTATCTAAGTATTATATTTGAATTTCATCTGTCGTCTGATAGCACTTCTTCTATTGCATAGTATGTCAACGCCCACATAGGCGAAGCCGCCAATAGGTAGTCGAAAGTAAATAGCGACACCGACATGAAATAAGGAAAGAAACCTCTTTATTATAACCATAAACCATGGTAAGCAGGTTCTCATAACAGAAAGCCATAAAACGTTTAACACCGATGTTTAATGGTGAGTTCAACTCTTAATTCGAATAACAATGAAATCCGATGGCTTTGATTAGCCAAACAAGTTTTCAATCGGTTTCTAATTAACAAAAGCCATCAATGTTGGAAATTATGTATTCGGTACCTTGTAATAATCGAAATAAAGTGCAAATTAGTATGATTATTGATAGATGTAAAACTAATAGTCCAAAACAGGCAGGAACTGCACAACAACATTTACTAGTTGTAAACTCCAATACACTACTAGAGCCTGAGCTCTAGCGGTTGAGTTGAGTAGTACCTCCCCCCTGTAACAAATATGAGGCGACTGAAGTATAGGACCCAACATATGGCGGTACACCCATTCGAAGCATCGTAGCTCAAATGCAACAGGGCGAAGATAAGCAGTAACATTCCCTTTTTCCGTTTGAGAAGTTTCGTGATATACTCTACTGGTTTTCAGTCTTGCGTCTGCGTGATCGCCATTTGTCTCGTACTGATTTTAATAATGTGCAGATATAGGTTAAGCAACAGGACGAAATCGTACAAGACCTCAAGTCTATACATATAAATTAAAATTTATTGTTTGTTTGTGATTCCAATTAAATACTAATTGCATGTAAAAGTATAAAAATACTTGTATTAGCCTAAGAAAACTTTGATTCTATTTTATCTTTCTGCCTGTTTTTTTTTCGGATAATCTCTGAAACGGCTGGACCTAGACGTCTTTTAATGGCAGATAGTTGATGTCATAAGGAGTTATTTCCGTAGGCTGCTTTTATATTTTTTATTCTAACAGAAAGGAGAAATACGCAAGTTTTTTATTTATTAGACCAGGTCGACAAACAAACATACAGTCCGCGTGATAGTAAGCGATATCGCAGCCTATAGACGCTCGTGACATTACAAGGATCCTTCTACATCACAAGCGCATTGCAAATCTTGTGAGTTGAAGATATTTTGTTCCATTACCCAATAATTTCACAGCCTGTTTCAACCTTAAAACCAAAACACAATAATAACACTGCTATTTGGCGATAAAAATAGGTGAGAGTGAGGTACCAATGCAGGCAACCTTTGTATGAGGTACCTCTTGTGAGGCCGCGGGGAATCTCCCTAATGTGATCACAACACAAAAAGTATTAATCAGATTGGGGTTTTGCACAAACAAAACATGTAACAAAAAGCGCGTACCAAGGAGCGACGTTTGTTCTGACATAACATGCGCAAGACCAAGGTGAATCTTTTTCATTAGGAAGCCTTTACGTAATTTCAAAATGATAACGGCCGATTAATTGTGTTATGTCGACGTTTTTATCAAACGGTGACGTCATACCATTTTCCTAGTGGATGCCGTGAGGTACCGGCTGAGCAGAATAGTACTTCCCTCTGCACAAGATGGCGTAAGAAGCGACTGAGGTATCAAAATAATATTTTTCCAACGGAAACCAATCTTATGGTTTACGCAATAAATTAAATGATTGTCTTTTTTGTATCAATAGGGTAAAAGGATATCATTATCATTATCATCAACATCATAGCAGCCGTAGAGCGTCCACTACTAGTCCTCAACAGGAGGAAACATGCCCTTAATTATCACGCTGGGCAGGCGTTGTGGAAACCGCAGATACACGACGGAAATGCCGCTGCCCATCCCCGACCACATCCAAGTTCTGCTGTTTCGAGTGGATATACCGCCATCTGTCGGTTCTGGTGCCTCTATCGCCTTTTACGACACCCGGTACAAGGAACCACTCTGCCCGTTTTATTAAGATAAAGTATGTCTTCTTAATGTGACTACATAAATAAAATACACAATTTTAATATATTTTTTAATATAAATAGATAGAAACCATAAATTATACCACAGCAGTATTCATTCACTTTCCAATAATGGTTCAGTGGAAATCCTGTGGTTTTGCGGATAACTTGATGATTACTTAGAAAGTGGTATTAAAGCCATTATCACCACTTTATTAAAGTTAACATTCACATAAATTGAATCGTCTAGAAATCATACTTAAATGCATTGAACATTTCACATGTGAATTAACATTGAAATCTACCGATTTAACATAAAAAGGTTGTGAATAAATGAAATTTAAATATTAATCCGACGCTACGATTTTCTTTGAACGAAACGATCCTTTCATTTAACCCTCCATTACATCTTTGCCAATATTATAAATGCAAAAGTTTGTGTTTGTGTTAGATTTGACTTTTTATCTATAGAATCAACGCGATTATTTGCACAGTTCATCTGCCAGAAACAGGTTTTTTCTTGGAATAACAAGAGTTTCTCAGGGATACGATAAAGGAATTGCGGACAAAGTTGCCGGAGTAATGCTAGTTACTGTAATAAATAGTAAATAAAAATGGATATATTTGTGATCAAAAGTCTCTATAAAAACCTAATACACTGGATACCAGATGGCATAACAGGTGATTGAGATACTAGATCCGGCAGATGGCGGTATATCCATTTAATATAGCGGAGCTCGAATGCAGCAGGGTGGCGATGGGTAGCGGCATCCCCATGACAAAGATACGCTTTAAGATAATCACCACGCCTGCCCAGCGAGGCTATTATGAGCATAATCTCCTAGCATCTGCTCCTATTGGAGATCTCTGAGCCTAAGTTAGAAGATACTTGACGAAAGAAACCGCGTGCAACAACTAGTAGAAATGAATGAAGCACGATGTCCCACTCAAAGGTTTCATCACGACACATTCGGTTGGGATTGAGATTCGAGCCCAGCATAACTAAGTGGCAGAGAACTCGTTAAGATATCTGCGAGTCCTTGAGAGTACACATTCGGACAAATAAACTGGGTGTCTAATATATTCAACGGCTGTTCCGGACTTGTTGATCAAAAGTATTGAGTCCGCTCGAATTACAACCTTATCGTCATAATAATAAACAAGGTTATAGATGAAGCGATCAAGGTACCTTGCTACATCAGGTATTTATGTTTATTCTGAGAATTGAGTGAGTTTTTATTATTCATATTGGTGTTTTATTCGACGAAAAAATGCAGTTTATTTATTTTCTTAAGAGCGCGATAATGAAGACTAAGATGCATAGGCGGGCCGATAACGCATTCCGTGGTGTCCTTTTCTTGTGTGCCAAGGGTTTCGGGTTTGATTCCCACCTAGAAAAACGATTATGTTTTGAATTTTGTATTTTTTATGTGTCTGGGTGTTATAAATATAAATAAGTATTTCAAAATATTTTTGCTAAACTGCTCTTTTATTTGACATCCGTAACAGTGCTTAAGCTACATATTTAAAAATAATAATATGAAAAGTTGAGTGAATTTATTTATTACATTCAAAATCCAAGACAGATTTAGACTAAATATACATAATAACTTGATATCGTATGAAAAAAGAACGTCGGTGACTTTGATCTCAACTTCAACTTGCTAAACTAGGATGCTTTAAGCCTAGGTATATTTGTAAAATTTTCATCAGCGCACATCTTCATATCATCAGTAGGTCTCTCTCAATTGGACATAAGCTTTGACATGACACCAGACAGACAGACATTTTTGGGGATATTTGCTCATAATTGCTACGCTAGGAAAACGTGTTGCAGACCCGTCATACACAACCTCCTTCAAACAGATGTCATATTACTTTTAATTTTTCAAATGGCACTTATACACATCTTCCTTTCAAAAAAGTCTTAGTTCTTTCAAACTTGGAATGGAAGCATTAAATACACAAAATCTAAAAAAAGTAGCTAGTCTAGTCACTTCAAACTTTGAATGGGACCGTATATTACGACCTCTTAGAAAAAAAATTCTCATTACTTTTAAATTTCGAACAGAAGTATAGTATATACAATACACTAACTTCTTCAATAATATCTTACTGAATTCAAATTTCGAACGAAACCGTGTCGCAACCACACTCTAAGAAATCGATTTTGTATCGACAAACGATTCCATTTATTATGATAGCCGAATTTTTGATCGTCACTAAACGATAAATCCACCGACGTTCCGTGATTCCTAACACGATGGGCCCTTCAATAGTACGGTCAAACAATAAATAGTAGGGGGAACCGTTGGAAACAATAGTCACGAAGCGAGTAGGCGCCATGACCGTTTCTCGGTATTGAGTTATAAATACTGCACAGCTTATGGGCGGTAATTAAGAGGATGCTTTTATATACCTATAAATCTGGCTTCCATTGATGACACGTTGACTAAGGACTATCTTGCTTCGCTTCGTTTTATAGTGTCTATCTCTAATCTATATCTATGGGTAGACCGTAATATTAAATAGTATGTAACCTTCTCCAGGAAATGTGTATGATTTTGTTTAAATATAGCGTTAATGACCGACTTTTTATAATTTATCTATTTTTTTTATTGTGGCAAATTAAGGTTCAGTGCAATCTAATATAGTAGCCAGACTTATTAACATACAAATATGTGTTAATATATATATATATATTACTAAAATGTGCCACTTTCAACGATTATTTCTCTCCATTAATTATACATATATACTAATAATATATATACACATCTCATGCATTGACCAGAATCCGAGATAAGTCACTTAAAGCCCTCGTGTTACGGACATCACACAACACGGGTACCACAAATATGGTAATTAAATACATGACACGGAACAAACACAAATATCAATCATATAATTGTCCTGGGTGCGGATCGCTTGAGACCCTTGTCGTAAAAATTAGAATCACTACGTACTCGGGCTTGCTAATACTGTAACAATAACTATAAAATTAATAAGGTAATACTGGCTTACGACTGGTCAAAAGTTCTACGAAAAGTTTTAGATTGAAATATTGCAAAGCGGTACCTAAGCCAGAGTTTAATTGTGGACAGGTACTTTAAAATAGAGTATTTTGTGTGGCCACAGTTACAGAAAACATCTATTATAAGATAATATTTATTAGACAAAAATCAATTTGTCTCAAGCTTCAGGCAGGACACAAACCTGCATCGCTCAGTGTACTGATGACGGATAGCCAAATATGACAATCCTAATCATCACAATGCCCCTAAGGGGCGTCCTCCTTAGGGGCAGTGTAATATAGACGTTTGACATTCCACGCAACCACCCACCAGTTTTAAAATGATGGCGGCCATGCCAGCCGATACTTGGCACACTAATATTAATGAAGCTAATTATGAATACATAATCAACAGTCGATCCCGGTAAATTTATCACCAGTTTATTATGTTGTTATGTTCAAAGTCGGGTACCGGCATTTGCCAGAAGAATTGTAGGTACCTTTCCACCCGCTGTGACAGTTAGAGGTCTACAAAATCGCATTTTTTTTATTCACCTAAAAGTTTGATATTTTAATGGTTGTGGGATTTTAGTAGTATTTGTAAATTGACGAAATTTTTTCAGCACATACTAGTCTTGGTAGCACAACGGTAGTGGAGCCCCCGGCATAAGAAAGATGCAGGTTCGTGTCCCGCCTGAAGCCTAAGACAAATTGATTTTTGTCTAGAAAATATTATCTCATAATAGGTGTATTCTGTAAGTATAGTCACACAGAGTACTCTATTTTAAAGTGCCGGTCCACAATAAAACTTTGGCTTAGGTACCGTTTAGCACTATTCTAATCTAGAACTTTTCGAAGAACTTCTGACTAGACGTAAGCCAGTGTTACTATGTTCATGTTACAGTTATTGTTAAAGTAGTATTGTTACAGTTTTATCGTACTCCGTCCTTTTTTGCATACCTCCCAAATGATAGTCAATCAGGACGCTAACTATAAATATAAATGCGAAAGTGTGCCAGTATGTTTATTACGCTTTCACAATACAATAGCATGAGCCTTGAGAAAGACATAGACGTGACATAAGTTTGCATTTAAGAGAGCCTAACTAATTATCTTTTCTTCTGAATGGGGACACCTATTACATTAATATAATTAGTTGTTTTAATATGTATGTATATTAATTTAATATTTTTGATTCAATATTTGTAGTAATATTTAGTTTAGGTTTAGGTTTTTTACACAGCCAAACTAACCTATTTGTCTGTTTTCTTTTATCCCGATAATGCCACTAGGCATTAAGTCCGCTATATGTACTTTATATTTACGATGCGCAAGAAGTTAAATAAATAAATATCAATAGAATTCCAACAAAGTTGCAAGCAAAGAGCTAAATATTTAATAAAGAAGAAAGACGTTGGTTTATTACTCATTCAGGCAACAAATAGTATAGTGTAACAATTTTGATAAAACTTATCAATCAAAAATAAATTAATTATATATAAAAATAAAATGTAAGATTTATTTGTATAGATCATAAAAACTGTAAATGTATTGCAGTGACGAGCAAGCCTCGGTGAAACAAAATTGGTCATAAGTCATCTTTATACCAGGACATCCACCATTTCCTTTATACCGTAGGACATCCACCATTGGACAAGCGATTCCCCAAATAACTTCCAACAAAAAGCAGTTGCAGTATCACGAGTTTTTGTAACAATTTATTGTACATTCAAAAAATATTTTGTCGCAGGTTCTAACCCCGCGTAAGACAAAGTTGGCATCTCTCTACTGCTGCAGTGAAAGGTCCATCATCGTGGACATAGGCTTCCTCAGCAAAAGGCAAACGTGGTCGGAATCGCAGAGCGTAGCTTTGCGACAGGTACACTATGCCTATCCCCGCCCAGTTGCATTTGAGCTATACTGTTTTACCTTGTACAGGGGGAGTGCTATTATTATACTCTGCTATACCATATATTCCTCATCATGCCAGTCATCAAAAGTCCACTGCTGGACATAGGCCTTCCCAAGAAAGGGAGATTTTTGCCCGTGATTGCCTTGCGCGAGGCAAGCGTATTGGCAATCGCAGAGCGCAGCTTTTGCCACAAGGATGCTGCTGCCCATTCCCGTCCTGTGCATTTGTGCTGCACTGTTACGGATGGATATCTGTCGGTTCTAGTACCTTAGTTAGCCTTTTACGACACCTGGTATATGGGGAGATACTATTCTGCTCTATCGGTACCTCACGGTTAAAGAGTTAGGCTAAATAACACCATGTATTATTTAGACTAATTCTATTTAGCATCAATTGGGTATATATTTAAACACTGAGTTCTAAAAGAATTTTGTAAAACGTATTCAATAAATCCATTATTTTAATTATATTGTAAACCTTTAGTATTAAAAATAATAATAATAAATTCACACATCTCATACATTGACCTGACTCCGTGGTAAGTCGCTTAAAGCACTTGTGCTGCGAATGCCAGACATAGAGGAATCACAAATATACTACTTAAATATATATATTTAAACATGTCACCATCGGGCCCGTCAATATATTCCATTCCATCCATCCATTAAATACGCGGTGTTGGAACTTAAACGACGATATATATATATATATATATATATAATGATTGATTATAAGATTTAAAAAATAATGAGTCGAGATTAAAAGGAAAATGCCTAATTTAATTGCGCCTTTTATTCGAGGAATCCACCGCATCTTAACTATCCTTCCCGTGTTGACAAGTCAATCTGTTAAGCGGCGATAAGCCGGGCAGCTGGCACTGTGTCGAGCTGGTCACGACGATGTGTTTACGACACCCGTTTCCTTTTTAACTTCGACAATCCTCACCAATATTACAAATGAGAAACTGAGTAAGCATGTATGCACGCTCATATGGAATCATGGATGTATTGGTTTTGAACACCGGTAACTGAATAGATCTGGATAAAATTTGGCACAGAGATCATTTGTAATTGGGAGTAATACAAAGTACGTTTAAAATTTAAAAAAAAGTACGTATAAAAATTTAATTAATGATAATTTTAAATATTTTCATTTCTTAAATCTACGTCTAACTTACTTATAATAATAATAACTTTATTCAACAACAAAAGGTAACTTAAACTAAAATACATTTTGATACTTAGGTACCTAAACTAGGTCTAGCCTGTTCTTATAGGCACCTGCATACAATGTTCACTTATCCCGAAAATATGTTCCCGTGGGGTAGATATGATTTTTATTTTTCTCTATTTAATCGGCACGTTTTTTGCGCAGTTTAGCTGTTAGAGAGCGACGTAAGACTCATTTAGTAACAACAAAAAATTCTCAGGGAATAGGTAAAAACCTCGCGGAAAATGTAGCGGGTGGTCAATCAAGAGATTAGTTCAATGATTTCCGGTATCAAGACGAAATAACATATTTATATTGGGTCTGGGTTTTTGTAGCAGTTTGTATCTATAACACAATGACAAACAAAATAATAACAAATCAGAAAATCCAACATCGTATACACTAATATCACCAATAATAATACAATATGTCTTTAACCGGTGATCCTGTTATTCCATGTCAAAATCATGGTCCTTACGTGAATCAAAAATGTATATGCTCTTGAAAATTATTAGAAAAATTATACTTGGCCGTAAGCCGTGAGCCGAATAAGCCGTGAGATCGGCAGAGTAGAATAGCACCTCCCCTGTACCGAGTTTCGTAAGAGGCAACTAAGGTACCGGAACCGACAGATGGCGGTAAATTCATCCGAAACAATGTCGCGAATCCCCGACGCGAAAGCCGTCTTGCGATTAGATGGTCTGTGGAGGATAGTCTGCGATTGCCAACACGCATGCCCAGCACCGCAATACCCCCTTTTTTGAAGAGGCCCATGTCCAGCAGTGGACTTTCAATGGCTGATACGATAATAATAAATACTTGAATGTCGCTAAAGTGACACAGTGAACGTACATTATGCAAATTGTGAACAACACTTGGATATTAGCATAAAAACGTTCTAGAGCCGTGCTCTAGTGGATGTCTTAAGAAACTGTACAAAATTAATTATACACACAACAATGCTGGAGAGAACTTAACTTGCCAATGTCAAATTACAAGACCTTTACACATAGTATAATTCGCTACTTATGAAACTACTAGCAGCGCTCCGCGGGTTTACCCGTGTATGTATATGCCATTCTCGTGGAAATAAACAAAAGTATTAAGTCTAAGTTACTCCTTGTACCATTAGCTATCTGCCAGTGGAAGTCCAGTTCAAATCAGTCCAGCCGTTTCGGAGTTTAGCTCAAACAGGAAAAAATTAAGAGCTCATTTTCCTTATAGATACCGTACATAGTTTCATTTAAAAAATCAGTTATTTGATTTTATAAACAGAAACTAAAATTTTATTTATATGTATAAATAACAATATAGATAAGACAAGGTGAGTTAATATACCTATATTATTATCATAATCATTCGCCGTGGGGTACCGGCAAAGAAGAATAGTACTTCCCTCTATTCAAGGTGTCGTAAAAGGAGACTTAGGTATCGGAACCGACAGATGGCGGTATATCCACCCGAATCCAAAGAACGCAGCAGGCTTTGCGATTGCCACCACGCCTGTCAGAATTTTTGGAGAGACCTATCAGTTCAGAAGTGGACGTTCTACAGCTAGTATGATGATGATGATGATGGTTTTGATGATAATGGTGATTATAATGATGACAATGATCCTTAATTTCTACACACTCTTTAATCTCTTCATTCACGAGGGCTTGTTTGAGTGTTGAGAGTGAGTGATTACATTATTTAAACATATTTGCATCAAATTTGTTCTTCGTCCACTAAATAACATAGACCTCTCCTTAAACAAAAGATGCTATATACCCATATTTATCATGAAACAAATATGTTAGTAATAAACTGAGATATAAACTACTCGATCTCTCAACTTGGACGAAACTTAACACAGGAAGCAAAAGTTAAAATCGGCACATAACTTAAGAATTTTTCATCCCGGAAAATTACCGTGCCACGAAATTTCATATATAAAAAAGGTATTTAATTACATAGTGTTGTGTCGTTAAAATTGCAAAACAATAGTATCACATTCGTAAAATCAATAGCAAAACATGGCTAAAGAAAATTTACATGAAAATTACCAACACACGTCCGTTGAGCAATCCGTCACCAATCGTCGCGACGCGGGCGAAACAACGCGCAAGTCCGGAAAATTGTGTAACATTGCAAACAGAGCCGTTGAAAACTTTTACTGATTTGTTCTCTTGAGTTAGTGTCAAATTATACCTGTTGCCGCATTGCAAATAAATGTTCAGTTATTGTTTCCTTGTAGTTTCACCATGTTCGCTTAGACATATTAAAGTATGATTGTGCACGAGGCAACTCAATAAACTGATTTTAAATACAGAGTCATTGCTAGAGAAATTTTGTCAGATTTGTATCGTTTCATCTCGAGATTCGTTAAAACAGCATTAGACTTGAAAAATATTAAATAATGTTAACACATCATCACAATAATCATCATCTTAGTAGCCGCAGAACGTTCACTGCTGGACATAGGGAAGACTGACGTCTAGATCTTTAATAAACAACAGAAGCCATGAGGTACCGGCAGAGTAGAGTACCTCCCCTGTGAAAGGTGTCGTAAGAGGCGACTAAGGTACCATAATCGACACATGGCAATAAATCCATCCGAAACAGTGCAGCTCAAATGCACAGGACGGGGATGGCCAGCAGCAACCCTGTCGCGAAATCTGCTCTCTGCGATTGCCAACACGCTTGCCCAGTGCGGCAATTATGGGTACAATCCAACAGTAGATTTCCAATGGCTGGTATGATGAGATGGCGGTATATCCATAGCGTAACTCAAATGCACAGGCCTGGGATGGGCAACAGTATTCCTGTCGCGAAACTACGCTCTGCGATTGCAACTACTCCTGCTTAGCAAGAAAAACATGAGCAAAATTCCCTTTCTTTTAGGAAGCAATGTGTCCAACAGTGGACATTCTACTGCCAGTATCATTATGATGATGATGATGATGATAAAGTAAAATAAATGACACGAAAACATCTAATTTACGCCAAGAAATCGTATAAGGACCATTCCGTAATTGGAACACAGTGATAGGCAGTCAACGTCAAATTATAACAACTTATGACAACAGTAACAAGCTATAATCAAAAACAATACCATAAAACCACATATTTTAGATACAGAAATCGACTCGAGAAGCTAAATATACCGCATTTTGCATTTTATCGACATCGAGGTATCGTATCATGGGTCTTGGATTACCGAAGTGAAAACAATACCGCCCACGCAGCGCGGCTACACTTTCACTTATCTATATAACATCATATAGTTATTAGAACAAATACATCCATTTATTTAAAACAAATATGCAAACATTCCTCAATCGAAGTATAGCGAACACCCTTAGGTTTAGTACACCAATATGCCCCAAATTACCGTCAGCTTTCATTATTATCTATTAATACGAAGTCGGCAAACAAGCATACGGTCCGCTTAATGGTAATCGTGACCGCAGCCTATAGACGCTTGCGTCATCACAAAGATATCACTAGCATCGGAACCATGTGAACTGAAGATACATTTACCAAGTTATTTCACTGCCTCTATCACCCTCTAATCAGAAAACAACAATGCGAACACTGCTATTTGGTAGAAATAAGCGAGAGTGAGGTACCAATGCAGCCGACCTTTAGGAGAAGTCTAATTCTAGTAACGGAAGTCGTACAATTCACATTTTCTCCATTCAAAGGTTACCTGTAAGAGCCGTTAGCGTTATGGTCACCTCTTATATTTGTGATATTCTTGTGTTGTTTTATTAGTGTACGTTTTATTATTAACACGATAATTCCCAACTGGTCCTCGCGATGATAATGGCTTATATATTAAATGCGGCTTAGCAAAAGGTCTACAACAGGATACAGATAAGCGAGCTATAGACAAAAGCAAGTAATATCAGTACCACAATGTTACAAACATTACCAAGTAATGACTTACACTGTCCAAACTTCGTTGTAAGCACTGATACTTGACAAAAGAATTTGAGTACATTTTGGTGAGGTACCGGCTGGTAGAACAATATTAAGCAACCAGATGTCGTCACAGACGATTGAGGTATCTACTAGCCCGAAGGATGGGACAACGTGTGAAACAGCTCCAATTCAGGTAAACTCGTAGCATCTTTAGTTTGATTGCCACCAGGCTTGCTTACCATAGCTATTACCAGCAAAAATTGGAGAGGCCAACATTGGTAATCATACGGCTAAAACGAAGGTGAAAAATAATATTACCTATTTAAAAAGGTCTACTATCTCAGAGTTCAGGAGAGGAGACACCAAATCTTTGCGTTAATTTAATAATTAAATATGACTTCTTCATTCAACACATAGACCTCGGCTAGAGATCATCATTTATGAGGTTAGCATAGCAAAATCACTATGTACTCTTTCATTCCCAGCCACACAAGTGGTGGTCGGTACTCGCCGGCAAGTGCGTGCAGTCTACAAGGATTGCACGCACTAGCCAGCGAGTGCTGTGTACTGCACTACGACTAGTATGTGCGGTAGTATTCTTGTAGGTATGTAAAGTAACAGTGAGTAGGAGGCTTATGAAAGCATTCGGTGATGGGACGGGCCTGATGGTGCAGATGGTATCTAGAAGCGCCAAGGGTCGTGGGTTCGATCTCCACCCAAGACAAATATTGATATGACGATATTTGTGTTTGTCCTGTGTCTGGGTGTTAAATTATATTCAGACATCTCATATATATATAAACGCGGATTAACTTAAAATCGTAATAAGCATAAAAAGTGAAAAATATATATACCGATGTGGAAAACCGTTCACAATAAATTCATATGCTCAATAATATAATGAGATATTACAAGCCGTTATTATTTTAATATCTGTACCAAATCCAAAACATTGTAAAAAAAATCTTATCTATAGAGTATATTTTTAACTTTTCCTGTTACTGTGATAAAACGAACAGGTTTCTAACTACATCAGTATGTTTAACAAAATCCGTATGTCTGAACGTAATTAGGGTAAAAACTATAACACGGATCTCTATATGATTCTATATGACGGATTTCACTAATGGATGAGGTGGCTCATGAGAATTGTTTTTATATAAAATTAATCTAAGATTAATAAATTTGCTGAAAATTAAACATATAAATATTTATATACATCGTTTACAGAGACTTGGGCGACAATATCTATATATTAAAAGACACAAGCAAACAAAACTTGATTTGACCCTCAGATACTATAATTTATTTATTGAAAATATAAGGTATTGTTTTATTAATGACAAAAAAAAAACATTACGGAATCTCTCATCGCCATACATATTTTTATCTTCATTTTTAATGTAATTAACGACTCGCCACGGTGCAATGAAGACAAAAAATGGTTATTGTGAGCTATTTCTAAAAGAATTTAAAAAAAATATATTCACGACATCACATTAGATACCTCTAAAATTATCAATGATTTTCTATTATATTACACATGTATTATACATATATCTCTTTCTTGTGAATCACTCTATCTATTAAACAAACAACAAAATCCGTAGCGTAGTTTTAAAGATCTAAGCATACATACGGACAGACAATGGAAAGCGACTTTGTTTAATTCTATGTAGAGATAATAAGTGACACGGCGTTGATTCGGGATAAACTTCTAAAATACTAAACAGATTTAAATAAATTTTGCTTATTGTGTACAGTTTTTGACTTGAAAGATAATAATTTATATGTCAATATATAATGACAATATTTTATTCATTATAGACATATATGTAGCCGTGAGACACCGGCAGAGTACAATAGTACCTCCCACTGTACCAGTTGTCGTAATAGGCGACTAAGGTACCAGAACCGGTAGATGGCGGTATACTCATCCAAAACTGTGCAGCTTAAATGCATAAGGCGGGGATAGGCTGCAGCATCCCCGTCGCAAAAGCTGCGCTCTGTGATTGCCAACACGCTTGCCCAGCGCGGCAATTATGGGCAACATACTCCCTTTCTTGGGGAGGCCAATTGATGATATAATTAAACATATATATAGTTAAGACACGACAACGTCTATCGGTGGAATCGACAACAGCCATTTTTGATCAAGGGAAACGTAAGCGTACGAGCAACGCCTATCATTTAGTTTCAACTAAAAAATAACACCACTCACGTAACTGGATACCAAAGCAAGTTATTGACAGAAGCACATAACTAATGTTTTATAAATTGACAAGCTCCAATCCGCCGGCGTACCACGGAACTCGGAAGGCCGCCGGTGGCGGGCGTGGACCAGTTCGCCGGCGCAGGCGTCAGCGTGGGCGCCTCGAGTGCAGTGAAATTTTTAACCAAACACTACCGGTGCGATCTCGACGAAGCCGATGTTCGACAGACAACTGTTTGACCTTTGACCGCTTTTTGAATATCGCGATAAAGGTGCACAAAGGTATTAGCAATTATTAAGAGATAATATTTGATATTACTTGGTGGTGCACCTTAATTAATACGACTTGTGACGAGTGCCTTTATAAAATTCGAAAACATATAAATGTCGAGCCGTGTGGTACAGAGTGGAATAGTAGTCCCCCTGTAACAGGTGTCATAAGAGGTGACTTAGGTATCAGAACCGACCGATGGCGGTATATCCGAAACAATGCAGCTCAAATGCACAGGGCGGGGATTATCAGCAGCATCCCTGTCGCGAAAGCTGCGCCGTGCGATTGCGAACACGCTTATACAGCGCAGCAATTATGGGCAAAATTCCCCCTTTCTTCGGGAGACCTATGTCCAGCAGTGGACTTCCAATGGCTGGTATGATAAGGTTTTGATAAAAATTTAATATTACCTACTTGATGTTGCCCCTCAATTAATACGACTTGCAACAAATATATTCGATATTTTTATTATTCGAATTTGTTACATTCGAACAATAAAACTATATAAATGTGGGCCATTGTCAATTGTCTTTTGTTTTTGTTGCACAATATGTAAACATATTCAAGCGTTTTATTTTAATTTTCAGACAAAAATATCGCTTGTAGTTCCAATAAAATTTCAATACAATAAAATACAAAAATATCCACAAAAACAAATGTTAAAGTAAAATAAACGGTAAAATGTTTTGAAGCCAAACTACACTTATAAAAGCGTGAGAACGACAAGAAAATCATTTCGTCAATTCAAAGATTAGCGATGTAGAAGCCAGATAAGAAAATGTGCAATCAAAAGACCTGTACCTAAACAGTTAATTGCCCAGATACATAATTTGAAACAACAGGGCATAATTAGTACAAAACCCACCTAATTAGTGATCACTGACTAGTCGTTATTATTCGTCATTGATTAAAATGTTGATTATCAACAAGTTCATTAATGTCCACACACAAACGTTAATCAATACATATACATAAAATTGGAGTGTCTGTAATATTAAAATAACTGCTTGTTACTATTTACATATGGATGTAGGTGTAAAAATCGATATCCATTTAGTAAAAATACCAAAATGACATTACAAATTGTCCGTCTATCTATTTGTTTAAGGTAATAGCCGAAAAAGCTGAACCGATTTTGATAGGACCTTCACTGTAAAATAGCTAGTATACCAAGGAGTAATTTTGGCTATATAGCTGAAACAATAAGGTGTAACTTAAGGAGAGAAGCATCAATCAATTGTGGCATGAACATGCGAAATGTATTGTTTTTAGAGCTTTCGGAGCATGCGCTGCGTAACATTTGAAGTAACGCAAAAAATAATGATAGAACGCGGACGAAGTCGCAGGCACACAGATAGTTTTATATAATAATCACTTACAAATGTTTCGTCCACAACTTTGTCTGCCAGAACTTAAAAGAGGTAAAATTATACTTAAATACATATATTTCACCCAGACATGAACGAATAAACCATCAAAATTGCGTCCCGGCTGAGTGTCATGGATTATCGGGACTATCAAAGACAATGTTGATATCACTTCCCACTGTCTGTCTGTCGCCATGTATGCTTAGATCTTTGAAACAACGCAAAGTATTTTGATGCGGTTTTAACTAGACAGAGTGATTCAAGATGAAGGTTTATATGTATAATATGGCACAAAAACAGAAATAATCTTAGAATTTTCTAATACAATGTCCTACATAAACTCATTTTTTTGCACTTACATTGCAACCGCTGGCTGAACCCGACGAGAAAAAAACAAAATAATGTACTACAGTATTGTACACCTTTGCCGTGAGGTATAGGCAGAGTGGAATAGTACTTCCTCTATACCCTGCACCAGGTTTCGTAAACGGCGACTAAGGTACTAGCACCGACAGATGGTGGTATATCCATCCGAAACAATGCAGCTCAAATAAACAGGATAGGGATGGGCAGCAGCATCTATCTTTGCGAAAACTGCGCTCTGAAATTGCCATCGCGGCAATTATGGGCAAATTTCCCCTATTCTTGGGGAGGCCTATGTCCAGCAGTGGACTTCTAATGGCTGGTATGATGATGATTGTACAACTTAAAAATGTCCACGATGGCATATTAGGAATAAACCACAGTAACCATTTTTTATCCTGATTGCACCTGCGACCTTGCGAAGACAGGGCCGTTCGCTAGTACTGTATGAATGTTGAAACTCACATTACGCTAGGCTATGTACTAAATATTTTTCTTCACGAGTAACATACAGACTACCTATCTCATTCATTCAAATCCGTTAAGAAAGAGCCTGTATTAATTCAAGTCTAACTGCGATCAAATTAGGCCTGGTGCACAAGATCGCGACAAAACGTCACTGGCCCATATAGCATCGCAATATTCCGTCCCGCATCGAAACACGATACGCAATAAAGCTGCGACTGCATTACTGAATTTATTTTCCGCTCTGAATTCCCGACCGAGCCCATTAGCTCTAACAATAACATCAAACATGACGTGACTGACTGACCGTCTGCGGGCAGATAACGCATTGAATACATTAAAGACATCTTATCTCTCAATATAGACTGGGGGACTGACATCGAAGTTAGGAGAACGTTTTGTACGTTTTTAAATTAATTTGTATATACTACACATATACATATACATTCGTATATTATCATCTAAAAATATAGCAATAAAATACATCGTTTATTCTTTGATGATCATTAACTTTCCATGAATAAAACGGCGCCGAAAAATAAATTGACGGGCCCGATGGCGCGGATGGCAGTGATCCTATCTTATGCGCCATGCCATGCGGGTTCGATCTCCACATGTCAAATATTTATATGATAATATTGGCGATGTCCTGTGTCTCGATGTTGATAAATAACTTGTAGGAAAAAGCATATGCTTCTCGCTGAAGATTCTTTCTAACGGTGAAAAAAAATATCAATTGGGCGAGTAGTTTTTGAACTAAATCATAACGAAAAAGAAAATAATCGAATATTTTCTCTTTACAATTTAATTTATCAGTAACGTATTTATTGAATACTGTTTCCAACGCATCTTAGTAACTATTAACGCAAGTAACAATCAAAATACCGTCCCAAAAAAAATTGCTCTTCTTACCAAGTGATCATATTTATTTGGGGTGTTCACCCATAACTGACACGCAGGCGTGGTGACAGCCGCAAATCATAGCTTCCACTTTCAATTACATGAAAGTGTAGTCACCAACTTTTACTTCTTATCACTACGAATTTATCTTTTCGCCACAAAATCCTTGATATAATTACCTGTCTAGAGAGAATCCGGTTTGGTAAACTCAAATTTGCTCTTAAATGTTAGGTAACACCAGAACTCATAAGAGCGCAAACACATTATTTTAATTAGACGGATGGATATAAAACAAACTGGTTTGTATATTATACATGGATCGAGAATCAGAGGTTATCGTAGAACATGTATAAATCAAGATAAGCGTGGCCTGCTACTCGTGTCATCGTAAGGATATCACTAACGTCCGTCCCAAAACTGATGATTGACGATATCACGATAATCAGTCCTCAGAACTGTTTTTTAGCGGTTGAGATAGGCGAGGTACCCGAGCAGACAATCTTTGTATCTATCAAGTGTTTCTTACAATATTCATGATGTTTGCGCTGACGTACCGGCAAAGTAGAATAGTGCCTCCCACTGCACCAGGTAAGGTTAAGAGGCGACTAAGGCACCAGAGCCGAGAGATGGCGGTATATCCGATCGGAACTCAAATGCACATGGCGAGGATGGTCAGCAGCATCCCCGTTGCGACAGCTACGCTCTGCGATTGCCAACACACTTAGCGCAGCAATGATGGCTAAAGTATGATGATGATGATGACATCTTAGACATATTAAACTAACTTTCGTCATTATTATTTTGTTTTCAATACAATAAAAACTGTTTTATATTACAAATATTAATAAGTAATATAATTAAGATGCTTAATTAGAGACTAGATAACCTGAGCTTTGGCATTCAGGTACCTCATAAGATAGTAAAGTAGCCTAATCTTAAACAAAATATCTCGTATTGCGATACGTCACATTAGATACTTGTAATTTTTAATTTGAATAGTGATACATCATCAACGTTAACGCGTAGATTTGCGATTCTATCAAGAACCATATCCCTTATACTAATTCAAAACCATCCCGCGAGCGCACGCGCGCGCTCCGACAAATCCCAGCTCCTTTTATAGCCGCACAGTTACTCCTGCGCATTCCGCGCCGCCGCGCCATTCTGGACTCCGCTAGCGCACTTTTTGCGTTTGTTTCACGGCGCATGGGCATGCCACACGCTGGTCCTTTTACAATAAACAAACATGAAACAACTTCCAACCGAATCGAAATAACTTCTCCCACAAACTCCCAGACTCGATACAAATATAAATTTGTATGGGTGCGAGAATTGAGCCTGCGGCTTTTTCGTCTTTACTCTTAGCTACTCTACTAAACGGGTGGTCGAAAAAATCTCAAACAAGTAAATAAATACGCTTTGGATCACGCTAAAGGGAGACAAACAATACTTTGATAGAATGACAAGAAAATACTAAGAATTCGAGCCTTGATAGCCAGCGGCTTACCGGAGAATACCACAGAACAGTACCTCTCTTCGTACAAAGTGTTGTAAAAGGTAACTGCAATACCGGACTCCAGAAATGGCGGTAAATCGTTGTACAAGGCAACACAGTGAAAATGGGAAGGAGCACCCACGTCGCCAAGATCTCGTCGCCTCTTTAGTCACCAGGACGCAATCATCATAATCATCATCATTATTTCAGCCATAAGACGCCCACTGCTGAACATGAGCCTCCCCAAGTAATTATATTTATTGGGGGTTTTGCCCTATAACTGCCACGCTAGGCAGGCGTGGTGGCAATAGCAGGACGTGACTTTGTGACGAGGATGCTGCTGCCCATCCCCGCCCCTTGCATTTGAGTCACGCTTGTAGTATGAGTATAGCGCCATCTGTCGGTTCCGGTACCTTAGTCGCCTTTTACGGCACCTGGCACAAAGGGAGATACTAATATACGCAAAAAAAATCAGAGACACACGCACCAGAGACCCTACAAACAGGTTCTATCAAAAATCTCTTACAAAATACCAGGTGCTAGATTTTCATATGGTTTGTAACAAACCAATGAAAAATACAATATTACAGTCGTTCTAGAAAATATTCAACTAATGTTTAGCGTAATTTGGAAACATGATAATAATGTAAATGTGGATATAAAAATAGAAATAAGGCGACTGAAAAATAATTCCTTGTTGAGAATAAAAAAAAAACAGAATAAAACCACATTTATCATTTCGAAGGAAAAATTATTATCGCATGTCTGCATTGTGTGCCCCGTAAGACACTTTCACGCCGACACTTTCAGCAAATAAAAACTTCAACAACTCAAAACTTATACGTGAGGTAGACCTCAAACAAAGGTCGTCAGCAATAGGACCTCATTCTCGCCTATATATTCGTCAAATAGCAGTGTTCGAATTGCTGTGTGGGATGAAAGGTAAGAGAGGCATTGAAGTTACTGGGTAATGTAACATAATATCGTAATAAGGTTGGTTGGCAACACGCTAGTGATATCCTTGTGATATTACGAGCGTCTATATGCTGCGGTGACGCTTGTTTGTCCACTTGGTCTAAAAATAACTCCAGTTATATATATATATATATATGTGTGTGTGTGTGTGTGTGTGTATATAAACCGTTTGAAATAAACGTATATAATCGCATCAGGCTCCTCGATACTAATGATCGTTCAGAAAGAAAACTTTTCAGAAATCTCTCTGGAGGTATTTATCATTAAAAAAGTTAGCGATAAAATCGCGTGACATATTAAATATAACTTTTAATTGACAATCGATCGGCCTCATTACTTATTTAGTGCAGTAATTTGAAATGTCTAAAGTTACATTAATCATTATTATTAGGATCTTATTATACCAAAATAATATTTATATACCGCCAAACAACACAGATATTTGCAGGTGAACAAACGTCACGAAAAAAGTGGAATAGATCATACCATAAGCTCTTTTGACGGGCCCGCTAGCGCATTCGGTAGTGTCCCTATCTTGAGCGGCAAAGGTGGTGGGTTCGATCTCCATCCAGGGCAAACATTAATCTGAGGGAGACTTGTGTTTGTACTGAGACTGGGAGTTTAATATATGTATTGACTGAAACTGTTATATTAAATTCATTTCATTTCATTTAATTTATTCAGCAGAGAATCCTTCAAATTATTAATCCCAAGCTCACTAGGTTTTGAAACAATATCGAAGGACAAATCATACTGTACTTAGCTTTAAACAGGGCATTTTAAAAATATCATCTTGATTTTCCGAAATCGCTGTAGTGCCGGCTTTTGAACGCGATAAAAGAAATTTAAAGAGGCACCATCGTAATCATACCTTATTTTTACTTCTGGTGCATGCTACGAAACTGCGCAAATTGTTGTCTACAAAGTTTAGTTTTTAAAGAACAAGGTCTTAAGCCATTATGTCAAGCCATCACTGACGAGTGAAGTGTATATATGTGTATTATTTCACTGACAACGCAGCAAGAACCGAGCCTAGGACCAAGAGTCCTCGATAACATCAATCAATTCACAGATAATGGCACCGCCAACGGGATAATTGCAGGCTATATTGAGTACTTAAGTTGTTTGCAAGTGATTTCTGACGTTCATATCAACCTTAGGTACCTACGTTGGTGTGACAAAATGGGACGAAAATCATATTCAATCAAATCATTAGTTTCAAAATAAAGACAAATATCAAAACGTTTGACAGCTGTTAACACTTGCAAAGGTCTGCCTAAACATGAGTTTTATCTTTATATATAAAAATTACATGTCTCGGTGTTTGTCCGGCACGAACTTCTAAACTACTGAACTAATTTTAATGATTATTTGCTTACAGGTAGTTTATATCTTTATTTATAATCGCAAAGTTTCTATAATTAAAACAATATATAGTCAAGCCAGGACAACGTGTTTTGCGTGTATATTATTACGGCTAGTCACATCACAGAACATAAGCGCATCCCAATTGCACTTATAAGAAAAAATTATAGTGACAAACTACAAACAAGTATTAAAATTATAAATGAGGAGGTATTTTGAAATTCTATATTTCTAATTAAATCTGTATATTTAATATCCTTGAATGATTTCCGCCTGCGACTTCGTCCAAGTGGGACCTAATCGGATTAATAGACGCCTTCTTAGGGTGGTAAGTCAATTACGAAATTTGTAGAAAACGATTCAGCACTCAATGCGTCGAAACATACTTTATTAACTCTTGCAATTTGCTTAAAGAATGGAGGTTAACAATACAATTTTTATGTAAAATTAATATGTATTTTTAAAAACAACATTCAATTTGTAATTGTAGGTAAATAGTAATATTTTAGCCGCTGCGCTTTTATAAACAGCGTCATAACAAACACATTAGTATGTAAAAATATTGCTTGAACAAACAAGAATGTCGGTCTCGGTCTCGATCTCAATACCAGAGCGGCAAGATCACCAACTTTTAAATCTAATAACAAGAAAAAAAAATAACTCGTCCATTACCCAACCAATTAGCCAAGCATGAATATGTTTAATTACAACGTCAAACTGCATCTGTGTAATAGGCGAGTAGGTTTTGACATAACAATCGTGAACTCCATCCGTCAACGGACAATCCGACCTGTTATAGCCAACTCATGATTCTTGTCAACCGACGTTTTAGTTGACAGTACTAGAAACTACAAAATGACGAAGATCTGCATCGGTTACAAAACACACTCCTACCAAAACAATAACACACTTCACAAACCACGCACTTTAATAATAAAAAAAAACAAAATACAAACGCATTTGAAAGAAAAAAGTTTATATTTATAACCTTAAAAATGAACAAAACAACGTTTTCGAACAAAAACACTTTTACACTTAAACACTTTTCGGATCAATTGAAAAAGTTAACGTTCCGAATTCAAAATGGACAAATGATTTGTCGCAGTTACGTCGTGATCGACAGCGTGCGGCGGACGGGCGGCGCGTGCGCAGGGTTCGCGGCGCGGATTTTAACTGTTTACCGCGCACGTATTTGGGTGCGAGCGTATCTGAGACATCGGCAGATAAAAAATACTGCGTGATACACACAGGATTTACTTCCATTTTGGAATACGACGAAATTTGTTGGAATGAAAAACTGTTGACTTTAGTGTCAGCATCGTTTTTATCCGTGAGCGAGTGTGATATAATTAGAATAGTAAACTTTTTATTATATCGGCGCATGGATAAAGTTAGTTGGATCGTACGAAATTATTCACATATAAAATTTGTGTCTCTTTTTATAATATTTTTAAATAATTCAGCAAAAGCCGGCCTACTCCTCTCTTTCTCAGACTACTGAACTTTTTAACATGAGGTAGACCTCATACAAAGGGGGTCTGCTTTCGTACCTTACCATTTCTACCGACAAATAGCAGTGTTCACAATGCTGTGTAACCCGTTTGAAGGGTGAGAGAGGCAGTGAAATTACTGGATAAGGTGACATAATATCTTCAAGTCACAAAGTTTAAAACGGGCTAGTGACATCCGTGTGATACTACGATGTCTATGTGTTGCAGTGACGCTCACTATCACGCGGACTGTATGCATGTTTGTCAACCTGGTCTAACAAATTAACCACATTATTAACCACACCAAAGGACCACATACATCCACGATGTATGTGGTCCTTTGTAAGGGCGTCAGCCAACACGTCCAGGCCAGGAAACAAAACCTTTCCCCAATCAAGGCCGTTAATGCAAGCTGCTATAGTGCAGGAAATCGAACCTATTACATGACCATTTGTTGACAATGGGGAACGCGTCGCGGATGCACACACCATCGGTCTCCCGTCCTCGTGACCGGGGCAGAGTTCAGGGTCATTGTCATTAGGACTACGATTGTCTGTCTATACCTTTTTTAAATATTTATGTTATTGTTTATTATTTATACTAGATATGTTTGGACCGCCATAACCTGACCTCTCACTATTACAGAAAAAAAACTCAACTTCATCATCATTATCATCATCATGCGGGAAAGCTGCTGTCCATCTCCGCCCTATTGCATTTGAGTTACACTGCTTTGGGTGTATACCATCTGTCGGTTCCGGTACCTCAGTCGCCTCTTACGTCCCCTGGTACAGGGGAGGTACTATTTTACTCAGCAGGTACCAAACAAACTTAGGAAAATACACTTATAAGCGTTGCCCGATTTCAGACGGCTGTTAGGCGAAACTAGTGATGTATATCTATATATTTGAATATTAAAAACGAAACTGTTTTCTTTTTAAGTACGATCCGCTAAAAGAAGCGACACCGTGTGCTATAAACGCTAGCGTCCTCACAAAACATCACTAGCGCGTTGCTGACCGTGTCACTTAACGATATTATGTCACATTACCTAGTAACTTCACAGTCCCTATCACCCTTTTAGCCGAAATGTAGTAATACGAGCAGCTTTAAGCTATAATCTAATTAGCTAAAACACAAAAATACCTCACAAATCTACTAATTTATACGTAAAGATACTAAAAAACAACAATATTGAATTATACTTTTCAAAAATTATAAAAAAAGCACGTCTAATCTTATAAAATGATTACTGTTAGTAACAAAGAAATCAATCAATTAATACCATTATGTAGTACAAATAATAATGTCTAACAATAGAGATTCGAAGCGAGGCGCTTAATAACCGGCATTCTATTACGATCCTTATTTATCGCTGTTAAAGCGGGGTCCACACCGGGAGCAGCGCGATAATTATAAGAACTATATACGAAATATAGTTCACAAAACCACATACAAAGCGGTTCAGCTAAGGTACATATGCTTGTGTTCCTATTCTGTGGTTCGAGGACAAACATTTACATGATATAAACACGAAAAGTAATCGAATTACGCACAAAAAATGTTAAAGTTAAACAACAATCATCATCGTCATCATACCAGCTATTGGAAGTCCACAGCTGGACATATGCCTCTCCAAGAAATGAGGTTTTTTGCCCATATTTGCCGCGCTGGGCAAGCGTGTTGGCAATCGCAGAGCGCAACTATCGCGACGGGGATGCTGCTGCCCATCCCCGCCCTGTGGATTTGAGCTGCACTTTTTTTGATGAATATACCGCCATCTATCGGTTTGGGTACCTAAGTCGCCTCTTACATCATCTGATGCAGTGGTAGGTACTATTCTTTTCTGCCTAACGACGCAATAGCAACCAAAAAACAACGATATCAATTTAAAATCTTTTAAAAAGCATATTGCATTCTAGACTTTATTATGAATGGAGACGCTCCCGGTGACCAACCGCCTTTAAACTGCATCACGTTCCATCTTAATGTGGACTTCTTTTAGAACAAACGAATAGAATAGAACGGACTTGAAAGATTACGAGACAGATTTATGATAAAAATGGATAGGTCAGCTAATAAAAACTAATTTCTATATCACATCACATCATTTATTTCTGATTTTCTGCAAGTTGAAGAGAAATCGAAGGAAGTCTCCGCATTCTCTCAGTAGATAGCGTATGTGGAATCGAAAGATCAAGCAGTTTCTTTCCGTTTGAGATTTACATACTCAAATATAACATTAAAACATTACAATTATGGCATGTATGAAAATGCGTAGGCATTCTTATACAAATTTTCTGAAAATCTGTATTTTATTATTTCTTAATGAAAATTGCAGATAAATTTGGTACACTGTAAGTAAAAAAGAACACTTATACTTTGAGAAAGTTGTTACAAATGTTAAAAATATATTATCTTTTTTTATTTGAGTAATTAACAAACAAGCATACAGTCCGTGTGATAGTAAGCGTCACCATAGACGCTCGTAACATCACAGGGATATCACTAGCGCGTTAACAACCTTGTGACTTGAGAGTATTATGTAACATTATCTAGCAATTGCACTCTCTCTCACCCTTCAAACCGGAACACAGTAACGCGAACACAACTATTTGGCGGTAGAAATAGATGAGAGTGAGGTACCAATGCAGGCGACCCTTGTCTATGGACCCATAGTCTATTCTGAATTCTTTAAATTCAAGGATCAAAACAGACAATAAACCAACGCCATGGAATAATCTAAGCAATTGCACGGACATCATTGAAATAGCCGGATCAGGATAGTCCAGATACTGTGAGATAATTATTCACGCTATTCCGAATACGCGAATAGTTAATCTAGTATTCCGAATAGTTTGATGGTTAAATTAATTACTACACTGGATTTAATTTAACCGTTTAACTATTTATGTTACTACACAGTATGTCAGCTGACAATAAAAATAATGTTTGTTCTGAAATCATAAATAAACCAATTGGCAGTTACATAGACTTTGTTTTATGTTTGGATTATTTACGTAAATATATTGACACTGCGAACTATATGCAATTTTACGAATTATTGTGAAAATACTAATTATAATAAAATAAAGTAGCAAAATTATATTTTGCTACACTATCTTCATTCCTAAAACTTAATATCAACTAGTGGTTTATCACACGGAACCATTTTCATGGACAAAATGTAGCTAATGTTTATAATGAAGCTAATATCTGACTATATTTAATATAATGTAGCTAATATCTTTGGACGCAAACCCACAGATGAGTTTTGGGTTAATAGTACGCATTCAAAGGTTAAACCTGACGGGCCCGATGGCACAATTGGTAGTACTATCTTTTGCGCCAAAGGTCGTGGGTTCGATCCCCGCCCAGGACAAATATTGATATGATGATATTTGTATTTGATAAGTGCTTTAAGCGACTTATACCGGAAGCAGGTCAATATTTGAGGAGTTGAGTGTTATGATTATTATTAAAAAAATCCTAAAACTCTTGCCTCACAAAAAAGGGGGAATTTAGTCTATAATAGCCGCACTGGGCACGTCTGTTAGTCTGTTGCCAATCGAAGCTTTTGCGACGGCGATGCTGCTGCCCATCTTCGCCCTGTGCATTTGAGCTTCACTGTTTCGGACGGATATACCGCCACCTATCGGTTCTGGTACCTGTCGCCTCTTACGACACCAGGTACAGAGGAAGGCACTATTTTGTTATTATCTTAATATAATATGCATCTAATAAATTTTATAACAACAACGATAATTTCACGTCTACCTAGGAAAGTAGTAAAAGTGACATTATGCAAGAAGAAAAATGCATGGGCAGGTGCGAGTTCCTCTCTTATCTAATATTTGTTTGATCAGAGATAGGACCACTGACTAAGCAAGCAGATTACTTAAGCTTGGCAAACGAAGTTGTGATAACGCATGCCCTATAAGGTGAGAGTGAGCTTTTAGCTTTAAATAGGAATTGAACATTTGATTGCGCAATTATGTTGTCAATGCTGTTATTAGTAGATAAAACATAGTATTGCTAGCTAATGTATTGTAAGAATAAAAACAGTAGTAAAGTATTCAATTATAAGTTTATGATACTGTTACCTGTTCGCATTTAGCAAGCAAATATTTCGTTTACACTGTATTATTAGGAAAAATTTTACGGAACAATATAAAAATAAATACCCCAGCACACCGAATAGCAGTGTTCGCATTTCTGTGTCCCGGTTTGAAGGGTAAGAGAGGCAGTGAAATTATTGGGTAAATGTGACACACAACACCCAGATTCACAAGGTTACCATTTAAAAGGTATCACAACGATATCATTAGCGTGGCGATACGCTATCTTAGTAATACGAGTTTTTATAGGCTCCGATCACAATAACTACCAAGCGAATCGTATCCGGACTACATAATATCAAAAAAATAATACAATTTTGTGGAACAAATGAAATAAAGTGCATACAGCGACATCTATACTATCCTTACGTAGTTATTTAGCGCTACCTATCAACTGTCTAAAAGTTACTTAAATAATATTAGCTAGCCATACAGTCAACGTGCTATTCGTCACTAGATGGCGTTAAATTCAGAGTTTAGTAACTGTGACTACTGTTCACTAGTAGCGCTCGCCGCTGTGACGTCGTATTTTACGTCAAACTATGAGCCAATGAGAGCAGCGGATACGGGCATTCTTTTGTGACGTCGTGCTGCGCAGCGCGTCTATTTTCGTTCGTGATAGGGCAGCCGACATTTTGTTTGACGCTGCGCCGTAAGCGGATTAAGGAGCTGCTATGCCTTTGAACGCCGTTGGTTGGTCCACAGATGAGGACGAAAAGCTCGCCGAGTTAGTGCAACCACATACATACTTGTATAACGTGTTAGATCCATCAAGAAAGAACATTTTAGCTCGTGAATCGACATGGCAGGAAATAGCGCAAGCATTATCAAAGCCAGGTAAGCCCTACATTATATTGTAAGCTTGTATTGGTTAAAAAATATTGCTGCGTGACGCAGCAGCAGAGCATGGAGACAACGGATGATTTATTTGCTTAATACATTTTTTTCTAGTTAATAAGAGGTCCTTTTTGCATTTAATATTTTCGCAAGAGACCTTCAGCTATCAATGAAGCAGTAACATGAACTTTTTGGCAGAATGCCGACTGAACGCAACACATGCAAAATAGTGCTCATCTGTATCAACAATAAAAGATAAAAACAATACTATGTGAATAATTACTTAGAGGTAATGCATTGAAACATGCAAAATTTTAGATTAAAGATAATTGAAAAAAAATTCAACTAGTACAAAATATAAAAAACTAACGACTTCAATACATTGTAATTATTTCAGTTGAAGAATGCAAAAAACGTTGGCGAGGTCTACGAGATGGCTACATGAGAAGCAAGCGAGTGGGAGCCATGCACAAGACCAAAGTGGCTGTGTTCGAGAAACTGCAGTTCCTTGATGGGATGCTGCTCGACGGAGAAGACAATATAGAGACTTTGGAGGTGGTTGAAGAGCAGCAGGTTCATGAAGAAGGATTCATTGGGACTGAACAGCAAGTTATCACTGACAATCAGGAGTATTATGAGGCTAGTTGATTCATCAAATCACAAATTTTAATAATTCATTGTATACTTTATATAAAAGTAATATATTTAAAGATATGAGTGTACTGACTGAGCAAGACCATACTACAGAGAATTAATGTCTTATTATAAACTTATTATTGTTTTTCAGATCACAGTAGTTGATGGGCCTCAGGAGACACAAACAATTAAACCATTCATTAAAATATTGCCAAAAATTGACTTAAAGGAAGAACCACCGAAGAAGATAAGAAGAAATGCAGGCAGAAAGAAGGCAATACCTGTGCCTAAGGACATTCCACCCATAAAAATACTACCCAAGCCTATAGTTTTGAATAGTCCCAAACTAGTCAGATATGTAGAAGACCCAAAAACACCGGAGCAAAGATCTCAAGTTATAGACAAGCTCATAGAAAAAGTATTAAAAGAGAATACCAACGAAATTGATGTATTTTTCAGAAGTATGGCAGCTAGTGTTAAGAAACTGCAACCAAATTTGATTCCTAAAGTGAAGATGGAAGTGTGCAATGTTATAGCTAAATATGAAATGCAGAGTTTTGATAAGAATTTGCAGAACTATTGATTGATTGCATGTGACTTAGTTACAGAAAATGTTGTGTATGTGATTAGTTTAAGGAAGTGTTGAGTATATCTGTAGAGATTTGCAGTAAAATGTTTAAAGAAAAGCAGGTCTATTACAAAACTTAACTTAAAACCTGTGACAGGAAACATCTCAAATGATTTTGTGGCAAAAAATAATCTACTTTTTTATGGACTGTTAATCTCAGACCTGTCCTTTTTTTATAAGGAAGTCTATAAAAAGTTTTTTATTAGGAGCAGTCATTTTGAAATGTTTGTGATAGACTTAAGGTTATATATTGTACATGGCCCTATGTTGAAATAATGTATACATCGTACATATACCTGTAACCAGTCCCAAGACTAAGCAATTTTGAGCATTGTTAATGCCTTTCATCTTATTGCGATGTTCACATGTAGAGATGTATAAAAAATATTCAATTTAGATTGACCTTACTATAAATATACCTTTGGCATGTTACTGAAAAATGGACAGTAACAATTTGAAGTGCATTTAAGTGAATATTATTTATATAAATATGCAAGTTAGTGTATTAAAAGTTATTGATATTTGAGTATGACTCTGTGAAATTATGAATGTTGATTTTGAAAAATGGTTAATATTAAATAATGGTATTTATTATTTTATAAATAAATAGCATGAAAATGTACCAATATATAATGACTTTTATTAGATCTGTATTTTATGTTAAGTACAGTAATTAGCGCAAGTACATTTTTTGGGAGGTCTATGACCAGGGAGCAGTAGACGTTTTACAGCTGCTATGGTGATGACAGTTAATTATATTTCGAAACAATAAATAGCCGGTAGATATAATCTCATGCTCATATATTCCCTACACCCGAAATGAGGTGTACATGTAAAGATTTCAACAACACATCCATATACTTAAGTCTTAAATCATATTAAGGCTGATGTATTTGTTTGATGACGTAAAAGATACTTCGGATCAAAAAAATAAGATAAGTTTTGTTAACAATCCAATTATTGAATGTTCAGTCCAACGGAAGAAACCATAGAGTGAAGCAGCTTACATTGCTCAATTCCTTTAAATATACTGGTATAAAAGTCAAACACAAGATAGATATATTTATTATTATGTACTATATTAAATCACATTAGATGCATTAGGAGAAACTTGTACTCGTAAACATAATGTAATGGGCAGTTAATTCATAAGTCTATATGAAATTAGTGTTAGAATATGAAATTGCAAGAAGGTCGTAATCATATAGTCACGAGTGTATTTACCGGTAACAACCATTACCGAAGAAAGCTGTTCGACACCACATTCAAAGGAAACCGGTGACTGTAGTAGAAATTTAACATTAACTAGTTACATAGCAATTTGTTTATTATAATATTATATAGGTAGCTCTAATTACGTGATATAGTATAGTGTCTAACACCAGTAT
This sequence comes from Heortia vitessoides, assembly GCA_020976665.1. Classification (NCBI taxonomy): domain Eukaryota; kingdom Metazoa; phylum Arthropoda; class Insecta; order Lepidoptera; family Crambidae; genus Heortia; species Heortia vitessoides. The sequence continues at coordinate 9,810,018 of JACJUM010002809.1, forward strand.
TGTAATACGAATAAAATAAGTTTGGCCTTGCATTTTTATCTTCACGAGGTAGACCCCAAGAACGTCTGCACTGGTCCTCTTGTCTATTGACTACCTGCCAAAAAAGCAGTGTTCGCATTGCTGTGGTCGGGTTAGAAGGGTGAGAGATACAGAAAATTACTGAGTAATATGACTATACCTTCACGTCAAGCTTGGCAAGGTGCTAGTGATATCTATAGGTTGCGGTGACGCTAACTATCACGCGGACTGTACCTGAACTAATAAGAAAAAACTATACTAATATGAATAATAGGCCTAAAACGTACTGAACTGATTCAGAAATTCTTTCACTAATAGAAAGCGACATTCTTTTGGAATAACATAGACTTTATTGTATGTACTTAAAAAAGTTTGTTTCCTACCTAATATGAAAATATTAACCTAATTAAATAACCTAGATTTGATTTTTTGTACGTTAGAAATATATCTTTAATATGAGTACCTACAGGAAATTTTATAGGAAAGAATAGTAGGTTAATATGATATTTGGAAAAATAAGTTCGAAAATGTCTAACATACGCGGTGATACTACCTAATACATACATATATCTACGTTATAAAAAGTTTACGCGGTCAACTCTAAATACACAATACGTATTTTTAGAAGTTTTTATCAACAGTGAGGATAATAAAAGTGAGATAGACTAAAATATAATAATTGATTGAACATTTGCATATACCTATAGGTACTGCGGAGAAACCTACCCACCAATACAGGTACTCCGTAAGCCGCGGAAAGTCGGTAAAGCTGGCAGATAATATACATAGAAATAAACTCTAGAAAATTAAATTGAGTTTAGTAATAGTAATTAAGTGTTTGTTACACGAAGCAACCAACATTGGTCTTTAAACATGGCTTTAGGGTTCAATATTAACTGTGAATATGTGAAAAGATGCCGCGCTGGGCAAGCGTTTTGGCAATCGCAGTGTGTAGATTTTTCGATAAGGATGCCGCTGCCTATCTCCGCCCTGTGCATTTGAGGTGCACTGTTTCGGATGGATATATCTGTCGGTTCTGGTACCATAATCGCCTCTTACGACACCTGGTACAGGGGGAGGTACTATTCTACCCTGCCGGTACCGCATGGCAAAACACGATCAATCCCAATAGAAGAACCTATATAATCAAATCTTGACCGTCCATACAAATCAATCCGCGTACATTGACCATTCGATAAAGCTTCCCCCTATGCGGTCACGAGCAGCACAATAGATGAGAAATGCTGTCAAGTAGCAGTACCCACATAACACTGAAAAATAATTAGAACTAATCCGCTCCCCCCAGCCACGAAACTTGTCGATACACAAGGCGCATTCTCCGACCGCCGCAATCAATTCCAACTTTATTAACGTCTGTCTGTGAGCAGTGTAGTAACATTGAACTGCAGCTCAATTATACAGATTATATTTAATTGTTAGGAATTTTCGCTTGTGGAAATATACTTAATTTGTGTTTTATGAGAGACCCAAAAAACGTCCAGTCGTATACCTGTGGTGGTCATGAAAAAAATATTGCGACTATAAATTGAGATATAAACTATCCTATCTCTCAACTTATATCAAACTGTACACCGTAAGCGAAAAATAGTTAAATCGGTTTAGTAGTTTAGAAATTCATCCCGGACACGTAATCTAACATATAAAATGTTCGTGTCGGTGTTTGTTGCCAAACTTCTCCGAAACGGCTTGACCGATTCTTATGAAACTTTATATGCATATTTTGTAGGTCTCAGAATCGGCTACTATCTATTTTTCATACCCATATAGTGATAATGTAAGGGTTATCCAACACTAATTTTATTTATAAATTTTTCGCAGAATTTTTTTGTAATGCATTAAAAAATAAAACATCCCCAAATTTTCACCCTTCAATAATTTTCAGTAATTTATTTTAAATAAATAATTTCATTTTAAATAATTTCTATGGCAGAAGGTTTGCCGGGACAGCTTGTCTTATTAAAGATATAATTGTAAGTAATAAATATCATGACAGGCGACATAAGCAAAGTCATTCCAGCCAGATGATAATTACACAAAGCAAACGTTGCACGCTGTATTATATATGTATAACTACTTTAAAAACATAGAATATAAACGTTAAATAACCCGCGCTTTAACCGTTACGAATAGTGCAGTTTTATCAGTACACGCTATCAAACACAAGTTGTCGATATTGTCGCCTTTTCTTCTTATTTAAACTCTAAGCATAACGTCACAATAATATCAATCGTCAATATTAGAAAGACTAAAATTCAAATGAATACATCTACATGGATGACCTTGAGAATATTTCGCCCAGAAATTATTGATAGTCCGAAAAAAACATGGGCTACTTTTTATCCTGAAAAACATATTCTCGTAGGATAGATCTCCCTTTGTATTCCCCTCTAAGAAACCGGCACGGTTTTTGCATACTAGCTATGAGATGGCGACCTACATTTCTCCCTAAAAACAAGATTTCTTCATAGATAAAATAATAAGAATAATAATTTAACAAGAAAAAAATTAAAAAGAGGTTAAGTTTAAGAGGTTGTTTTACTGAACTTTGCGGTCAGGACTGGCCGCAAAGTTCAATAAAACAACCTCTTAAAATCACATGTAATTAAGACACCCCTTTTTCGAATAATATAAAATACCTGACTACAACCAGAAAATAAAACCTACTGACAGCTACTAAATGTGTTGTTACACGTGAAGAACTATTGAGAATATTAAATTGTTACATTGAAGTTAAACGGGCCCGATGGTGCAGATAGTAGTGATATTAACTTGTGAGCCAAAGGTCGTGGGTTCGATCCTCACCTAGGACATATATTTATATGATGATATTTGAGTTGGTTCTGTATTTAGGTGTTGAATATACGTATTTTAAGTATTATTTATATTTGTGAAACCTCCGTGTCTTGTGTCCTTATAACAAGTTCTTTAAGAGACTTATCACGGAGTCGAGTCAATGTATGAGATGTGTGAATTTATTTATTATTTTATAAAAAAAATATACATAGTTTTATCAAATTGGTAGCAGTCTTTTCATGTCTTTACAATTTCGAGTGACTTTGGTTTATAATCAGAAAATCATTGTTCATATTCACATTCATATCTATTAACTAATAGATTACAATGGATATAAAATATAAATTGGTTTTAAAAGGCATAAAAATCCGCAAAAGCTTTCCGAACACTCATAACTTTCAGTTAATTAAAACAATCATGGAACATTGAGCAGATAATTCCGCAGTATAGCTGGCGCGCGACGTGATTGCCTGATAAATTCATGTAGGTGCAAGGTAAATGAGTTTTGGTTACAGCCCATAGGTAGAATATCAAGGTATGCAAATTAAAATAATATTTTAGGACAAGCTTTGTTATAGAAATGTATATTTTGTAAATGTATATCTTTATATCTACATATACAGGGGAGGGGCAGCAGCATCCTCTTCGCGAAGCTACGCTGTGCGATTTCCACCACGCTCGACCATCGCGGCAATTTTGGGCAAATTCTTCTCTTGGGGAGGGCTATGTCTATCAGAGGACGTTTTACGGCTGCGACGATGAATCCGCCGGGCAAAGTCGGTAGCTTTGACTATTTTACGAACAAGGTAACCAATACATTGCTATTAACCTTTTATTATTTAATATGTTGAGTATAAACACAGTTAATACTAAACATATACTTTAAATGTTCCTTGGAAGCTTCATAGTGCGCAGTTAAAGTTACCATCAAAGTTTGCCGATTAACGATAATTCAAAGGTCATCTGCATTAGAGCTTTACTCTCACCTATTTACTATTGTCTAATAACATGTTCGCATTGCTGATTTCTGGTTTAAAGTGCGAGAGGGACAGTAAAATTACTAGGTAATGTGACATAATATCTTCAAGTCACAATGTTGGCAATGCGCTCGTGATATTACAAGCGTCAAAATACTGCGATGACGTTTACCAGCACGCGGATTGTGTGCTTGTTTGTATAGCGTAAAATCACCAAATACATTCTAGCTCTCTATTGTATTAATGTGCTGCTTCTGTTAAGCAATTTAACCCACCCAGGTTTTAAATATCGGTGTGAATTTTAGCACCAAAATACTGAGAGTTTAGCTGTATTTACAGCGACCCCTAAGGGGGTTCACCCCGCGTCCCGACCGGCAACATTTCAACCCGGGCGTCTAGACGACCTATCACGGTTCGCTGCCCTGCGGTAGGCTTTTGAAACGATAAATTCAGAGTATTTTTCGAATTACATTACATGCAATCCGAACTTACTATGCACTAGTAACTAGGTTGGCATATATTTACATTTCTCTATCACATTCTCATTTCTATCTACGCACACCCGTATTAGTAATATGAGACGTCACACGATCAGTTAATATGAGACGTAAGGGATAATGGCTCCAAGGCCCGATTTCTACTCAAAACACAAGTCTGGTGTTAGTGATATCCTCATTGTTCCTAATTCCCTTAAAAACAATGTATGCTGTCTAAATTATGGATACAAAACACAACTGATGTTACTCGGTGAAAAGTAGTTTTCTAATGGTGGAAGAATTTTTAAAAACAGGCTAAAATTTTTCGTAACAAACAATCTAATTTTTCCTTTTATAAACAAAAAAATGTAAAATAGTTTATGGTATGAATATAAATATCATAAACCATTTTACATTTTTTTGTTTAACGATGCGGTTACTTTTGCAAGTTCTCAAAATTGGTTATTCTTCTTATTATTTATCAATGGTTAATAAAAAATGTTTTAAACAGTTAAAAAAGCGGTTTAATTTATTAATAGTAAACGCTTTAATGATAGAAAATATAATATTGAATTATTATAATAAATATATACAAGATATACCACAACACTCATAATCCTTCCTATTGATTCAATTCGTCAACTAACAACCTGTGTACAAAACCTGCTTTATGAGCTTCTTAAAAACTTCTTTGAAATCAGATAAAAAAGAGTTTTAGAACTAAAAGTTTCGTTACAAAAAGATAAAATAGGAAGTCTCCCAACAAAAGGATTTCATGTTGAATAAAGTTTGTTTATTCTTATCAATACACTAACATGACTTTTATAAATATTAAAAGCGAAAAATAAAAATGTTTTCCTTCAATTCGTAAACGTACAACAAGAAAACAAAAGGTAATAAATTCAAGCAGACGAGAAAATATCCCTTATACTTTCCGAGTTACGACTGGCAGGGCACAAAAAAATCCTTAAAGAATGTCTCGGCTAACTGCCTCAAGGGCTTTCCACCTCCCCGTCGCCGTAAGTGTGCACGCAATGCATTTTTTATATCCGAAAAGGGGTTGTTGGGACGTAAAATAACACCGCTATTCCGTTTTCGGGTGTTTACAGACGAGTAACAGTTTTTCAACGACTGTTAGAATACACGCAATCTCTGAATTTCAGTCGACACAATAATAAAAATACTTTTTTACTGAACTGTGATTATATGTTTTAACATTTTTTTTTATTTCCTAACGTTGACTTAACTACTCATAGAAAAATTACCTTATAAACGGCTTAATAACTCGGTTAATATAACTGTATTTTTTAATAAACAGCGTTATTAAGCCGTTAATAAGGTAATTTTTTAAGTCAAGTCAACGTTAGGATATAAAAATAAAAAATATAATGTTATAAAATATTATTCAGTCGACACGTTATCAATATGTCAGTCGGCAGAAGTGTCAGTCAATGACCATGACAAAACACGATCAAGTAAAATCTTCGATTATGAAATTTTTTTTATGAAACTCATTACTGATCATGATCTTATGCAACCTTCCAAATAATTACTATATTCTCGATAGGATTTAAATTTATGTTTTATTTATTAATCACTTCTTTGAAGGATCTAGTAGGTGAACTGAGTTTTTTAATCATTATTATTGATTGGGGCGTTTCTCTTTAAGACGTAAAGTGAGTTAAGATTTCCCCATTCTCTAAACTTAATTTGATGTACATTCAAAATGTCTGAACCATGCACTTATAAAAAACATCATTTACATCATGCGTCAGAAACGGTATCGCGGTAGATATTACAATAAACGGGTATTTAAAAATACGTTAATCAGCTAGTGGATTGTAAACCGCGTCATTAGCAAAAAAGACCAATTTGTGTCCGGCATGTTCCGACATGTACAACAAAATGGCACCGGCGACCATAACTACATCCTACAATAAATTAAAAGAGAATATATTTATATATAAATGAATCCCTATTTCCCTTAATCACGGCATCACTATTTATACACACTTTTTTTATTGTGCTTATTGCCAGAAGAAAAAAAGAACATTGTGTATCATAAAGGATTAGAATAGTCAGGTCAATGTATTAGATGTCGTGGGAATTTATTTCTGAGAATTTAAATTATTTAAAATTGTCCAGGACGGGTTTGAACCCACGACCTAAGGTGCACAAGATCTCTACCATCTGCGCCATCGGGCGCGTCAATATTACTTGTCTCATAACGACATGTTGGCGACTGTCGCCTAACAGTGATGCAAGCATTCGCTAACAAACTGTTGCTCGTCGGATAACCTCCTTGGCAAAACCAGGTTTGGACATATTGCGATCACTTTGAAAGAATGCTTGGGTATCCATCCAAGAGCGCTGCTAACTAAACGAACTTTAAATAAATGCTACAAAGCGTTTCCGCTAAAGCCAAGTTTCATTATGCATAGAATAATGGCGGAAACTTTGACCATCTAGTTCTCTAAAGGAGTGTTCAAAGTTGAAATGGTGGAAGCGTAGTCATTTATTCATTCATCATTTTATATACGTATCGTGGGCAACAGATCAACTTTCCCAAATCTGTTAAATTTTTATAGTCAACTAGCGGCGCCCCATGGTTTAACCCGCGTAACTTCCGTTCCCGTGAGAATAGTTAATATTAAGTTCAAGTAATTTGCGTTCCTTTATACCTAGTCAGATGCGTATTTGCTATACCACATTTTATACTTGAATTCTCTTTGGCGTTTTATGTCACGTCAACGGGAACGCGGTCGAACGGAATAAAAAGTATCCAATGTCCGTCTCCTGGTTCTAAGCTCCACTAATTTTCAATTTTTTTTAAATTTTTTTTTTTCAAAAAATTTAATTTTAAATCAGTGCAGCCGTTCCTCAGTTATAAATAGTGTACCTAACGCGACTTTCTTTTATATATATATATATTTATTTAGATTTAGAACTCAATATCTCACTACTAAAGTTTAATGTCGATCGAGAAGTTTTGTCAACTGTGCTGCGATAGTAAGTATAGATAGCTATACAACGATACATCGTTATTAAAAATCATACATCAACAATTATATATTCGAAAATGAGGTTGTCATAAGTATTCAAATCGGGTAGCAAAAAAGAAAAACATCTCCATACAAAGCTATACGTTGGATCGAGACTACGGTGTATTGTCAAGTTTTTGTGCTCACAACCCTCTCTCTTGGTACACACGTTGGCGGGCCTCATTCAAAATGCGTAATGTACGCAGTCAATGTTTAACGAGGTACCTCTAGGGTCTAGAGCTTTGTAGAACTAGATTAGGGGAACGCTCTCATCTAAGATGGAAATAATTAATTTAGTTTATATTAGCTTGTCCCTTAGGGTCACAAACTAAACATTCTTATTATATAATTACATTCATTTTTAACTAAACTAATAATGTAGATGAAAAGGAACAGTTAACAATAAATCAATTGGTAAATCTTTTTATCAAAATGTAGCATGCCTGATTAGAAAACCAATCCTTAGAGTTCTGATTCAATGTTCTGAGAGAACTAATTCAATTGATAAGTTGATTACCTATTAATAAATGTATTAAAAATTCTTTTATTGTTTACATTCGATAAAATAGTATAAAATATACTTAGAACACTCAAGTAAATCCGTAGTATATTTATAATTCTATATACGTTTTGCAGCAGAAGAGTTGAGTTCATCCAAAATGTTTATACCTATACATAATTATGTTGTTATCATCCTAACTGTAAATTCAACTTTATCATGATACAATTATATTACGTACTAGCAGTGCTTGCGACGTCGTAGGCGTAGAATAGAGACGTTGGGGTATAGTGACTTTCAGGATGTATTTATTTATTTATGAACGGATCCCGAATCACTTGAAAACAAAATATAGCCTTCCTTAATAAACGAACTATCCATCAATGATAGAATTTTCAAATCCGACCAGCAGTTCCTAAAATTAGCGTGTTCAAGAAAACAAATCAACTCTTCAGCTTTATAATATTAGTATATTATATTATATTTATACCGAATACTTGCCTTTTGGCTGAAAAATAGTAACACTAGTCGGGTAAAACGTAACTTCTATCATAAGATTCTATGTAACTTATATTCCAGTTTCTTCTATTTCAACAATATAGATCTATTTAAATATTTTCCTTATTTGATGCGATATATACATACGCAGATATTGAAGATCGATAATAATAGCATCTCTTACAGTCAAAAGGTTTTATCGGCAAACTAAAATGTTACATCAAAAAATTCCGAGCAAAGACAAAATTATAATTAAAAAAACAATTTAAAGATATTAATTTAGGTTGTGCATAAGCATATAATACTGCTATCAAAGGTGTACCTCAAAAGTAATACTGCGGTGCCATCTATCGGTACCTACATCAAAGGCGCACACACAAGGATTTAAACAAAGCCGAGAGGTCTTACGAGCCCCCACAGGCAGCCCCTTGCGCACTCAATGGGCAGGAAGAACTCCGCTAAACACATAATGAGGTGTCTGGCCTTAGGGCTGCGCTTTAATGCAACGAGCTGATGGCTGAGGAACGGAACAATGCGGTTGCAATGCAATGAAAACTATGAATTGGCTATTCTCGGATATCACGGTTGTAAGAACCAAGTGCCTTAATAATAGCTGTTTTGGTGATTTTATTAGACCAGGTCGACAAACAAGTATACATGTTCCTATGATAGTAATCATCGCCGCAGCCAATAGACGCTCGTATTATCACAAGGATATCACTAGCGCGTTGCCAACTTTAAAACTTGAAGATACTATGTCTCATTACCTAGCAATTTTACTGCCTCTTTCATCGAAACAGCAAAGTGTACACTGCTATTTGATGGTAGAAATAGGTGAGAGTCAGGATCCCATGCAAATGACCTTTGTATGAGGTCAACCTCATTATTTTAAATCAGATCAAAAGTAGATCTAATATAATGAGATTGTTATACTATATGAAGAATGCATACATCGGTGGCCTTGTATCTACAGAAACGTTGAACGAAAAAAGTAGTCGTTATTTTGAACATGTTTTAATTATTCAAAAAAAGTAGTAAAATAGCTAACTTCCTTCGGTTGTGTTTAGACTATCTGACGTGATGAACAACAAACATCCGCTCAAACTTTGTCATTAAATAATGAATGTAGGTATACAACATCTCACACATCAATATGGCTCCAAGTTACATTGCTTAAAGCACCATACAACGAATTACAATTATCATACTTCAATATTTTATCTCTACTCGTGTATTAATCATTACAGCCATTGAAAGTCCACTGCTGGACATAGGCCTCCCCATGAAAGGCGGAATTTTGCTCTTAATTGCTGCACTGGGCTAGCGCGTTGGCAATCGCAAAGTGCAGCTTTCGCGACAGGGATGCTGCTGCCTATCCCCAACCTGTGCATTTGAGCTGCACTATTTCGAATAAGGTACCAGAACCGCCATCTGTCGGTTCTGGTGCCTTAATCGCCTCGTACAGGGGTACAGGGGGAGGAACCATTCTACTCTGCCGGTACCTCACGGCAAATTACACAAGTCAACACGAATTTTGAGTCTGAGTTCTGTACCTCTGATTTTGATTACTTATGCCTAACTAATTAAAGAAAAAAAATTTTATCTAATAAAGTTTGCTTTTGTAGTTACTAAAACGAAATTTTAATTTTTATGAAAAAGCTCTATTTCTTAATTTCAATTATATGTAAAAGGAAAACAGTTTTGAATTCACATATTTTTATTGACTTTAATTATACAAGACGGCATAAATAAACCCACAAATACAAAAAAGAATACAAAAAAGACTTTAAAAATGAACAGATTTGGTATTTCTTCTGTGTAAGTTGGGACTTTTTCGTATGAGCCCCCAAATGTAGTCACCCATCATATTTTCATTATATTGTCCTTGATAACGCTTTTCGAAGTTCATTATATCCTGGTGGAAACGTTCCCCTTGCTCTTCTGAATATGCACCTAAGTTGTCTTTAAATCTATCCAAATGAGCATGTAGCATGTGGACTTTCAAAGACATTCTGCAACCCATAACTTTGAAGTTGTGAAGCATATCAGTAATAAGCTCCGTGTAATTTTCTGCCTTTCTATTGCCAAGAAAGCCATGAATCACTGCTTTAAGGCTGAGCCACGCTTGTTTTTCGTGCGTACTGAGGAGCTGTAGGAATTGTTCACTGGCCATTATTTTCTTTATTTGTGGACCGATGAAAATACCAGCTTTAATTTTAGCCTCTGACAATTTCGGGAAAAATGATTTTAAATATTGAAAGGCCTCAGAGTCTTGACGCAGAGCCTTTACGAACTGCTTGATTAGACCTAATTTAATGTGCAATGGAGGCATTAAAATATGATCGGGCTTCACGATTGGTTCATTTTTGACATTATGTTGTCCTATTTGAAACTCGCTCCGTTGTGTCCATGAGTGCTGCTGGTAGTGAAGTGCATCGGCTCTACTATCCCATAAGCAAATTTAACACGGATATTTAGTGTACCCGCCTTGCATTCCCATCAGAAATCCAACTATTTTAAAATCCCCTATCACTGGCCAGGCGGTACTCTTCATATTTTAAAACTTGAAGCACCATTTTAACGCTCTCGTAATTTTCTTTTAGCATTACAGAATGAGCAAGGGGAAGAGATGGAAATATATTTCCATTATGTAGAAGAACTGCCTTTAAGCTTCTTGTAGAGCTGTCGATGAAAAGACGCCATATATCATGATCTTATATGCAACGGCTCCTAAAAAAACTGCTAAAATACTATAATATTCGTTTTACATTGTGTAAAGGTACAAAAGCAAACTTTATTTTTTATAAATGGAGTTTTTGCTTTTTTTTCGATGTATATAATCAGAAAATATTTACTAAATAACAGACTCAAAGAAAAATATTTTTTTTGTTGACTTGTGTTATAACTCTTGTATTAATTATTTCTGAATGCTGTCACTTGTCAATAGAAATCTACGTTTCAATGGTAACAAACATATAAAAAAAATCTAGTTAATAATAATATGAACTAACCCGGTTTTAAGGGGACCAGACAGCAGATGTCTCCGACCACATTTATTATTTAGGCAGGTGTATCAATTGGAATCGAAAGGTGGTCTGGTCAGCCATTAAATTCGCCGAAACCAAAGCCAAACTAAGCCGCCTAATCTCCGAAGTTCTAAGTGGATTTCAAAACGGATTTACGTAGCTGAAACTTCATTGTCTATGGTAACGAATTGTAAACTGGGACCCGCAATCTAAGAACTTGGTAAAGCAAGTTAAATTGCTTGTGTATGTCATAGGATTTGCGAAATAATACCCTTCCTTATTACTATAACAACACATTTTGTTTTTGCGAAAATCATTTCTGTCATTACGTCATTATTGACTACGGGCGCTTTTCAGGGAACGGATTTGTATATAGTTTTACGCTATGTCATAGAGATAAAGAAGCCACAAAATGTGCCTACATCTGACGATTCTTATTGATAGTCAATTTCTAATTACCATTTTTTTTTCACCATCAATTTTTTATCGTAGGCTGTAGACCTTAATTTTAAGACCCGCCTAGTGATGGCAACCTAGTTAAGTTATTCTTTTTAAATTTACATTCACTGTTAACGCTAAGGTACTAGAACCAACAGATGACGATATATCCATCCGCAACAGTGTAGCTCAAATGCACAAGGAAGTGATGTAGCAACACCGTCGCGAAAGCTTGCATGGATATACCGCCATCTGTCGGATATGGTACCTTATCTACCAGTACCTCACGGCTAAAATTATCAGTGTTTCTCTTATATATTATGCATGTATTATACATATAAACCTTCCTCTCGATTCACTGTATCTATTAAAAAAAACTGCATCATAAACCGTTCCGTAGTTTGAAAGATATAAACACACAAAGGGATGTAGCGACAGAGAAAGCGACCTTGTTGTGTTGTGTGTTGTGTGATTAGTATGTGTGACAGTAATCTGTAGGTGTAGGTACTTATACTAAATAAACAATTGCCAAACTAGGACAATACGTTAACACCAATGCGATTTTTCGCTTTATTATTGTCTAAAGTTAAAAGAAATGACAAAAACACCATTAACGTGATACTAATGCTAACATTATTCCAACTGAGTAAGCAAAGGTGCAACTACATACAAGCAATGTCGAGTGTGTGTGAGTGTGTTGTTTCCTCTCGTGTGTTGTGGTGAGCCGCTTAATCATTGCTCCATTTTGTGAATTAAAAAATCCCCCATGTTGTCTGTATGTCCCCCTACGCGATTGTCCATTGTTTTACTGTTTGTTTATATGTACCAATTTAGTCGGGAGTATGACGGATATCCGAGCCAGTTGGGCTATAAACATTTGGTCCGAGGTACATCTCTTGCTGTGATCATCTCTGCTCATCATCATCTCAACAGCCATTGAAAGTCTACTGCTGGACATAGTCCTCCTAAAGAAAGGAGGATCTTTGGCCATAATTGCCGCGCTGAGCAAGCGTGTTGGCAATCGCAGAGCGCCGCTTTTGCGACAGGGATGCTGCTGCCCAACCCCGCCCTATGAAGCTGCACTGTTTCCCTTTGGATAGACCGCCATTTGTCGGTTCTCGTACCTTAGTCGCCTCTTACGACACCTGGTGCAGTGGGAAGTACTATTCTACTCTGTCTGTACCTCACGGCTCTCTCCTTGATCTTAACTTTTTTTTCACGTAAATAGCTTTCAACCTATTATTAGTATTTACGATATCTTGTGACATTTTAAAAGTATACTTATTATAGTTAGTGATGAAGTAACTGTAAGAAACCTAAATAACTACTAGGAATTCTGTATGCGTAGACAGATATATATTACAGTATTTTTCACAAACATAAGTATTCTAAAGTATAAGCTGAAAAAGTGTTACAAACACACAAATATACATACTTTTAATAAATTCACACAATACAACACACACTGACTAGATATACCTTAAAACATAGGTAATAATTGCGTTAAGGATCAATAAACAACAGAGGTACTGAAAATTAATTTTAAAACCTAAATACATATGTAACACCCCAAACCACGACCCTTGGCGCACCATTTTCACTAAGTATATAATTCGCAATACACCGTCATTTAAAAACGGATAAACCGAACTGATGTTAGCTTTTTAAATTAGAAAGGAAATATTAAAAATAGACAAATCGGCTTATAAATATCCTGTACTATTGCATAAATAACCTACCAATTTCTTCACACAAAGGTCGTCTGCATTGATACCTACCTAACTCTCATCTATTTCTACCGCCTAACAGCAATGTTTGCATTGCTGTGTTCCGAATAGAAGGGTGAGAGAGGCAGTGAATTTACTGTGTAATGTAACATAATATCTTCATGTCATAAGGTTGGCAACGCGCTAGCCATATTCTTGTGATGATAGGAGCGTCAATAGGCTGCGGTGACGCTTACTATTACGCGGACCGTATGCCTACGATATATATGAAGCTTCGCCTCAAAGTCATTGAACCTTAGTTTAAATGCAGTACGTTAAAAGATTAACAGCATACTTAAAAATATCGTAAATCGAACTAGTCTCATAACCTCGCCAGTCTTGGGGCTATTCAATCAAGTTCCCCCCAGTGAGTGAGTCATTGGGTGCCATTACTGCATTAGCTGGGGGTCAGCCGGCTCGGGGGACCATGCGTCTTCTTTTTGACCACCCTCAACTTTACCTGTAGGGGCCATTAATATAAATATATGATCTTTTATTTATTCGCAGATTTAAGAGAAAATAAACTATACGGCTTTCGGCATATTCGACAGTTTTCAGATATTGTGCGCCATCGTAGGTTCGATCCCCACCCATGACAAACATTTAATTAATAAATATTTGTGCTTGTTCTATGTCTGGATATTAAATATATATTTAATTATAATATTTGTGAATCCTCTGCTATCTAAAGTCCGTAATTATTACACTAATATACAAGTGCATTAAGCGACTTGTCTCAGTCATATAATCATGTATAAAATGTTGTGTGAATTTATGTGTATGTTCATTTGTCACTATAGCTTGAAGGCGTGGTGGCATTTTTGCCAAACTTTTGATTCAGAGAATGGTCCCGTGGGACCAGACATAAAGCGAAAAGGTAAATCCGTCCTGAGAAACTCTGGCTGCAACTTGGTTGGTTAGGTTGGTAGGTTGAACATTAATAATACAACGAGTACCAGATCACTATCTATGGTCAAGTAGGTAATACATGAAGGAGTGACAGCACTCGAGTACGCAATTAAACACTGCCAACACATATCGATACGAACACCGCGCATGAATGAGACTCGCTGCTGAGCGCACCGACGACACAACAACAACAATCTATAACAACAGATGAACATCCATTTTCTGCACACTACAAAACCTGGGGAAGTAATGTATGCACGAGAGATGTTCTAATGAAAAAGTATGATATAAAAACATGTTATATTTGGCATACGTACGTCGTAAACTTAAGGCCTCGTCTGTTTTTATATTAAAATCATCATTGGGAATTTAAAAATCCGAGTGCTATGATCTGTGTTGAATTCTTAAGGGCACGTTGGTCAGTTTTGATTACGGTCGCCGAAAGGTTACCGAGACGTGGAACAAAAGATGACATAAGTTAAATAAACCATCGGTTTTATAGTCAAACTTTCAAAGGATCATCATCATCATCATTATACCAGCCATTAAAAGTCCAATGTTGGACATAGACCTTCCCAAGAAAGGGGATATGTTGCCCATAATTGCAGTGCTGGGCAAACGTGTTGGTTATCGCAGAGCGCAGCTTTCGCGACAGGGAAGGTGCTGCCCATCCCTGCCATGTACATTTAAGCTGACTTTTTTGCATGGATATACCGCCATCTGTCGCTTCTGATACCTTAGACGCCTGTTACGACACCTGGTACAGGGCGAGTTACTATTTAACTCTGCCGGTATCTGACGGCTATTTTGAATCATCTGTACCAAAATAATGTGCGACGCGATCCGTTTCAGGCCCATTCAATCAAACGAGTGACATGAATGGGGCTCAATCACGCTCACTACTGATTGAATAATCACGCTCAACAATTTCACTAGGTACCAATTATAATCAGGCGTTATAATCTAAGTCTCACTCAAAAAATCACCCATTCACTACAACCCGTACACCATGTGAAATTTAAAGGTATAGTTACATAATTTATTTTCTACCGTAAAATAGTAGGTACCTATAGCATCTATCTGTGTTCATCTGTCATAGCTGTGTTCCGGTCTAAAGGGTGGGATAGACGCAGTGCAGCAAATTACTGGGTTATGTGGCATAATATCTTCAAGTCACAAGGTTCCCGTAATATCACATCCTTGTAATATGTTTATTTCTAACTTACTCAACGAAAGTATTTATAAAAAAAAATTCAGTTTAAGTAAAATGTTGGTACTCTTGTGCTAAAACGAAATAAAGTTTATTCTTTTCCGGTTTTTAAATAGTAAATATCACGGATATTATATTAAAATTATATTCATGAAATAATTATTACGCAATGTTGTCAAGAGAAAGCCAAACTATATATTACCTAAGAAGACTACTAAACTCTACAGCCATTTTTCTTGCAATAAATTGTGAAATCGTAAACCATATTCTTGTTAATAATTATAATCTAGTCAGATAGTCATAATTTACTCTCCAATCACTATAATTTGATGCAATTTCATTATTGCCTCGATACATGCATTTTCAAAGAACTCTTAACTGCGTTACAATTTTCTAAAATAATTTAACTGTTTAGATTGTATCTCCACATCCAAAAGTTCATCAAGTTTCCTTAACGTTTCAGGTGTCGCAAACGGTTATTTAATAGATGGAAATCAGACCCAGGAGGTCGATATCTGTCTCAGGAAGTCACGGATCTGAAAGTAACTCGGCATATCTATCTGGTTATCTACAAATGTGTATTATAAACGCCAAAGTAACTTTCTACAAAGCATTTTTATTTTATTACAGATTTATTTGTAGTGGAGTTTAACGTTAGACAGGGTTCTTATAATCACGTAAATAAATCTAGAATGGTGAACACAAAGGGATGACAGTTTTTGTTGATGTTATATATTTATCAAGTTGGGAGGAGGAAAAATTATGTTTGGATTCTTAAAAACTAATAATAATAAATTCACACGACAACTCATACGTTGATTTGACTCCGATACAAGTAGCTTAAAGCACTCATGTTACGGACATCAGGCAACAGAAGTTATTACAAATATAATACCAGAATACATATCAATAACACCCAGACATAGAACAAACGCAAATATTAATCACAAAATTATTTGTCCTGGGACAAATATCGGACCAACAAATATTAGATAGGATCACCACCATCTGCACTACCTAGAAAAAAATGCAGTCAGAGAGAAATACGAGTACCAACATTAAGTATTTTTTTAACATTAAGCCAGGGTTAAAATGTAAAATTATGTTTTCTTGTGGTGAGAGACAAAACGTTATATTTGTATTCACAGCCCCTTTTACAAAATATCAACGCATAATGGACAATACTGCAGGCACTTTTATCATACCAGCTATTGAATGCCCACTGCTGGACATAGCCTCTCCAAGAAATGAGGTTTTTGCCCATAATTGCCGCACTGGGCAAGCGTGTTGGCAATCGCAGAACGCAGCTATATCGCGACGGGGATGCTGCTGTCTATCCCCGCCCTGTGCATTTGAACTCCAATATTTCGGGTAGATATACCGCCATCTGTCGGTTCTGGTACCTTAGTCGCCTCTTACGACACCTGATGCAGTGGGAGGTACTATTCTATTCTGCCGGTACCTCATGGCACCAGGCAGGCACTTTACTAACTTGATCTCAAAATAATCTTTCAGCAGAATCTTTCATTTCAATCCAAGAGGTACATTTCAATCCAATACAGCCATCACATAGAATCATTCACAATCCACCCGAGCGCACCCGTACGCGCTAGACACAAAAAGCTATGAAAGGGCCAAGTATAACAATTCAAATTGATAATATTCCCGCTCATTGTCTTAACTTAATACGCCAATCAATTGTTTCTCGCTGAATGCGTCTCCGACGAGTGCAGTAATCACAATAAATCACCCGTCACGCACTCAGCGCTCACTCTCATGACGAAAACACTTAATCATCCTCGATCCTCAATCGCTCCGGCCCGGCAGCGCCGAATTATGCCATTATCATTGTTTTGCTTTAATTAGACTAAACAATTCGGTCATTCCTCCCGTAAGCCCTTGTACACAATGTCGCGTGCAATTAAATGCGGCAAGACTTTTTTTAGTATAAATTTGAGTTGTATATATGAGATATTTGAGTTTATAGTTGGCGATAGCAGGTCGAGACCAGGTAAGTAAGGCGGCAAAAGATAGATCACTATTATAATAGCAAAGAAGGATGCATGGGCAGTATATTAGCTATTTAAACCATTTAAAGACCACAGCTGGTCATTGGCCTCCCGAATAAAGGGATAATTATACCCATAATTGCTGCGCTGGGCAAGCGTGTTGGCAATCCAAGAGCGTAGCTTTCTTGAGCTACTCTGTTTCGGATGAATATACCGCCATCTGTTGGTTCTGATACCTTAGTCGCCCCTTACGACACCTAGTACAGAAGGAGATACTATTCTTACTCTGCTGGTACCTTACGCTAAAGGTGTACGTGTATACTTTAGTTATTTAGCTATAAATTCTATAACTGTTTTTAAACATTTTGCCAATTTAGTACAACGTTTTATCCAGCAACACTAACTCAATTACTAAAATACGTCAAATCAATGGAATGAAGACCTTTACATTCATACATACATACATACATACATAAGTCACGCCTGTGTTCCATCAGGGTAAGTAGAGACTAAGGATTTCCACTTGTTACAATCTTGGCATACCTCTCTCAATTTCCTTGCTCGCATTACTTAAGTCCTTTAAAAGCTAATATACCCAATTTTATTACACTTCTAGGTTACGAACCAACAAAAGTCTGCCTCAGATAGTAATAAGACGCTTGCGGCGTCAATGACTTGAGGAATATCAAGCCAAACAGTTATTAGATTATATCCATTATCTTTATTTAAATCTATACTAAAGATATGAGATGAAGTCCAATATTTATATGCGAAAGTTTGTATGAGTGTCCTTTGTCAATCACACCGAAATGGAGGTACACCTCATGCAAAGGTCATCTGAATTGGTACCTCACTCCCGCCTATTTCTACGGTAAAAAAGCAGTGTTCGCATTGCTGTGTTCTGGTTTAAAGGCGAGAGAGGCTTCAAGTCCAAAGGTTGGCAACGCGCCATTGATATCCTTATGATATCAGGAGCATTTATGAGCTGCGGTGACACTTTCTACTGACCGTATGCTTGCTTGTCGACCTGGTCAAAATAAAAACAAAAAGATCAAGGAAGTGGCGTGCATGAATACCGCGAGATAGTTTTTTTTTAAAGTTTAATAGTTGTATATCATCGCCCAAATTTATTGCATTTTAAAACGAACTACGGGAAACATCTAGTTTATCATACTTTGAAATGGCACGAATTTGCGGCTTGCGGGCGCCGGCCCCGGCCGAGACGCACGTCAGTCATGATTGTTTTGACGTGAACCATTGATGTAACCCGATAGGTGTTAGCGATCGAGCCTCACCGCACGCCGCACAAGAAACGTTCCACTTTCCACCGATACAACCAATTAGTTGCCAGCTAACAATCAAGTGTTGTAACAGTTCGCAACAGACGCGACGCAATGTACGCTAACGGATTTGAGGTAACAGTTGACTCTCATTTTTTAACTATCGAATCATGTTAGATTACATCCATTTCGTTCTCATATTCTGCTAAAAAATGGAATTTTAATGTAAGTCAACAAAAGCACGTACATCTAAATAACATTATATCCTATAGCCTAAATTCATATAGAAACTAGAACGTTTTTATTTAGGGGTATTTTCGTATTACACCAGTGAATGTATACAGTATTTTTAAAAATGTCGTATTTTACACTTATTAATTTTTTGTCGAAATAAGTATAAGTTAAGTCGAAATAAGTCAAATACCATACAGTGCATAAATATTGTGGTAATATCGCCAAAAAAGTATACACGTTTACATTGAAGAACACAAAAAGGTGTCATTTTGCAGGAACCTGACAATGCTACATTTATCGCTACGCTTACAATCTTTATGATGTTGATAACATCCATAAATGAATCTCAATCAAGTTCATTAAAATAGAGAAATAACATTATTTTATTTTTCCTATATAATATTATTTTAAACCTTTTGGCATGTCGTGTACAGCTTTAGGATGACTAATTATATATATAGAAGAAATCATCATCTACTGATTCAATTTAAACTTGTCGAAGATGGAATGTCAGGCGAGATGACTATTAAAAAAAAATTGAACAGGAACTGACTGATTGAAATCTCAATATTCTTTACCTAAAATAAATACCTATATAGTAAACTAGCGGCCCATCCAGGCTTCGCTCGGCTAGCCTATGTTACTCAGTGATAATGTAGCTTTCTAATGAAAAAAGAATTATTAAAATCGGTCCGGCAATTTTTGAGTTTATTCGTTACATACAAAAATACAAATCTTTCCTCTTTATAATATTAGTGTAAAAACACAATTTGCGGGATTTTTTAACTTTTTAGGTTGATTTGTAATATTTAAGTATATTGTCTATCTTTCGAGGTACTATTACAGAGAAATCTATAAAAATAGTGAAAAAAAATGCTTTAACGGACCGGCAACAGCCAAATTAAATACGCCTTTCTGAGAATAACGGACAGAGACGATGTACATACACAAACCGCGTTTTCAAAGCCAACAAATAAAAACCTTAATTTGTCGTCTAGAATATTCCATATTCTTTCCAGATGGCACATACCATTATAAATGTAAAACTATTTAGGTTATGATGCAAGAACTTTAATTGCAGTGAATCAGGCATTTGTCGCTACGCAAGGAATCTGCAGTTTCGTCACGGCAGGGTGTGTTAGCGAGCTACACGGAGGCGGAGAAAGGCTAGGAAGCTTAAGGACTTACAACATTTTAATGTAACAATTTACCTAAATATATGAACAGAAGCGGAGATATAAACATGAGTTTGCAACTTGAATGATGTAACAAACGGATTAGAAATTTGTCAGACATTTTAAGTCAAGATGAAACATAATACATTTATTTTAATTATTAGTTAAAGACTACAGGATGTGTGTAAAATTGTATAAACATATTCCTACTTCAACAACAATAGTCGTCTAATAGTATTTCAGGAAGATTTTTATAATAAAACACAATTAAAAATAATTTTAATTGCGTAAATTGAATACAAAATATATATTTTTTTATATTAGTTTAAAATTTAAATATGTCCTAATTACTTATGTTCTCTCTGCCAAAACATGGCACATATATAAACTATTATTGTTCTTTATTGCATTTAGCCAGCATCTGTAAGCCATGAAGCAATATGTAGAACAAAAAATAAAATAACAGATAGTATAAATTAAATATTTCACAGGTCTGTCTGGTGACTTACTTAATGAACATAAAAAAAGCTTAGTTTTAAGACCAGGCTGGTGCAAGTAGGCTTTTTTTAAAAATGGCTTATGGCTTATGACTGTTATGATACCTTCCTCCTTGATTAAGGATTATGAATTACTCAATATTTATTATATAAAATATTCTCAAAATATACTTTCAAAAATTTTCGACAAAATTGACACAGTATAAAACAATCTAACTTTCCGCTATCTAGCTACCCCTATATACTTTATTCTTAAATCTCTAAAACTACGCAACATATACGGTTTTTAACAGATAGAGTGGTTAAGATAATACATGAATAATATAGAAGAAAAACACTAATAATTTTAGAGGTTTCCAACGTGATGTCGTAAGTAAACACATTTTTTAGCGAGTATATTACAAACACTGGCTGAACCCGACGAGATTAAAATAATGTACTATGTCCGCGCGAGTATATGTCTATCTTTTAGAAATGACCCACAATAACCATTTTTATCCCTATTGCATTCATTTATCCCAATTGGCGGAGCCAGTTGCTAGATTTAAATTAAAAAGATTTGTGAGTTTCAGTTAGTTTTGAAAATATTCCTTTCTTCATAGTGTTTTTCTTTTGAAAAAGTCTCTATCAACTGTAGGGACGTTGCAGATGTATGATGATAGCACTTACCTGAGTGCTAGTGAAACGCCTGCTCCCCGATCTGCTGAGGGTGCCTCCCCGCACGTTGCTGTCCAACAAATCCACATCTCCACCGCCGTCGACTGCTCGCCGCCGGGACAACTCGCACAGTTCAGCTATGGGTTGCACCTGTCAATGTGGTACATAATCAAGGTAATTAGCACATCATGTAATCATATGTCATTTTAATGGCTGTAATTTCAGGATCTACCAACAAGTTTTTGTTCCAATGTTGTATTTAAATAAAGAAAAATAAAATACCACAGACACGACATAACAAAACTTATATAAAAAAGTAATGTACCTTTTTCGTAAACAGACCTTACCATATAGTATAGGTGTAATGGTCCTTTAAATAATAACATCTGTATATAACTAAAACTGAACTTTTAAATTAGTTATAATCTAATATTTCGTACTGATTTTATTTCCCCAAAACGTCTCTGATCTGACTGAAATAAGTCGGTGTCATTATTTTAATAATATTGTGTTTTTTATTTTTTTTTTAATAAATTCCTACATCTCACATGATCTGAATCAAACCTAATGGTATAGGAGTTATGGTCCTTTAAATAATAACATCTTTGTAACTGAAATAAATCTCTTGAAACAGTTACAATTTAATATTTTGTACTAATTTTCTACTTTTTGTTTATTATTTCACTTATATTTGAAAATAAATTCTCACATCTCACATATTAATCTGACTGAAATAAATCGGAGTCATTATTTCAATAATAGATATTGCTTTCAAACTTACTTTCTTTTAACAGAAAGTTCACGTTATTCTCTTATTGACCGATATATTATATATTAACCCACATAACAATCAAAAGGCGTAAAATTGTCAAATAAAGTCCTTTAACTTGTTCCATTCCTTACAGTTGTTCTTACGAACACACCCATACCAACCCAATTACCCAGTTTCGCAATCGTGAGTTTCATTTTGATCCGAGCGATAACAGATCTTGTTACCATTAAAAAACAATAAACAATATCAATTTATGATATTTAGGCAGCAAAAAGAAAGTATTTACTCAATTTGCATTTTTGAATAAATACGAGATTAAATCGACAATATTTATTATAATCTTACCTTAATCGAAACGGAATCTTGACTCCCCTTGATAAGGTCAATCACCTCCTCTCGAGATTTATCTTCGACGTTAACACCATTCACTTCCAAAAGTCTATCCCCAGGAAGCAAACCAGTTTCACTGGCACCAGGATATGACCCCGGTTCTGCGAGAATGACAGCTTTATACGTCAGTTTGCTGATTAATCCATTACTGATGTTTCCATTGCATTTGTTGTCACCATTTGTCAGACCATTCTCTTCGTGGCCGTTGAGTTCTTTAATTTCTCCAATGAAAACCCTTTCTTGGATCATTGCTCGACGAAGACTAAACCCAAAGTCGTTTCTGGGAGATTTTTGTCTTTGTATAGTCAGCAATCTAGGTTTGGGTAGGTGTAATGGTGTAAGCGAAGGGAGAGGTAGGTAAACGTCTTCAAAATTGCTGGTACGTGACCATCTATGGAAGCCCTGCGATTCTCCAACTGGGGATGTAGAAAATGGCGGCGTAGCGAATGAAGAATTGGTGGTAGTGTCAGTTAGAGAGTCAGCGCTAGGGGAAGTGGAAGTCACCCCGACGTAGCTGTTCCCGTTCGTCTTTGGTATCTCATCCATATCCTGCGTAACTATAGCCGGGTTATTTGCGTTGTTCTTATAGTTTTTGTACTGTGTTTCCACAGGGCTATGAATGACTTTCTTCGTGAAGTTCTGCAGCAGCTGCATATCGTCACTGGACGATGTGCTCTTTGAAGGTGGAATGCCGTAGGAGATTACTTCGTTTTGCTGAGTATTGCGGGCTAACACATTCGGATCCTGACCATTTATGTAGTCAACAGTATCGGTACTATGAGCGTTACTTTCTTGAGAATTAGAACTAGTATTGCTTAATCGGGGTCCTTTGAGGATTCCCCGTTTTGGAGGTCGCGGTGGTATCGGAGGTAGATTTGGTGGTTGCCTTGGACTAATATTAGCATTGTTTGGATTATTCAGGGAGTTCAATGATGTTTCTGAGCTGTCAGATTGTAGTACTCCCTCTTTCTTATTCCAGGTATGTGTTGCGGGGTACCCTGGTGAGAGATGGTTGTTTTCGTCGCTGAGGTTCGAATTGGAACCTGAGGTCGGTATGAGCGGGTAGTTGGAATAGTTGGAATCTTGTTCCAGATGGGCGAACAACGAGGCGGTGTAATCAGCGGTGATGCCAGAGGGCAGTTTCTCTTTTTCTTTGCGTCTGCCTCGTAATTTCAGAGAACGCCGGACCTGCGGACAACAAGGTATTGAGTGAATTGCGGCGGTAATATCAATTTGGAAGACACGGCTCACCGAGCATGAAGGTCGATGCGAACAATATAGATTGGGTAAATCTAACGCGCGTACTGACAGGAAGTTAAAGTAACACCGTTCGTAATACATAATGTTCTCGCCTTGAACAATTAGCCAGTCATCAGCAGTTTGTATTAGTTTTCAGTATAATGAGGTGGCTTCTCTAACTGTTATTGGGTATATTAGGTAAAGTAAATTCAAACATCTCATACATTGACCTGACTCCGTGGTGAGTCGCTTAAAACACTTGTATTACAGACATCAGACAATAGAGGAATTACAAATATAATACTTAAATACATATTTTTAACACCCAGACACAGAACAAACACACATATCATCATATAAATATTTGTCCTGGGTGGGGATCGAACCCTTGGCATATAAGATAGGATCACGACGCCATCGGGCACGTGTTATAAACAAAATCACTTACACTCTCTATCAATTTCTCAGCCAAATTTTCTAAAAGACACTACAAATTTTGTCAGGACATTATTAATATAGTGCCAGTGGGAAGTAAGTCAAATAATTCTTATTTGACTTACTAGTAAATAGTTATATTTATATAACTTGGAGACATTTAGTACAAAATTGCTGCTATGAGAGTTGGCTTGTTATCCCATAAACTATCATCATCATCATCATTATCATCAGACCACAACAGTACACATTTATTGCTCAGCCCACGAATACACTATAAACTCCTTTCCTTAATTCTAATTAAAATAGATAACAACCCTGAAATTCTGAAAATATCTTACGATAACCTTGTCCAGAGACACGTTTATTTCTCTCTTTGTCTGCCAAAAATTCAAATTAAAACTATTCATATATCCTATTCAATGGAGCCATCATAAAATTTAACAATCACTATAAGTTTGAGTTGCTTTATAATGTCCGTCTAAATACGACCTAATTAAATTATAATAATTTTCCCAACATCTCATACATTGACCTAACTCTGCCATAAGTCGCTTAAAACACTTGATATCAAATAAGAGAAAAATTACAAATGTAATGCATAAAAATACTATCACATAACATAATACCCAGACACAGAACAAATCTATCATTCTAAATATTTGTCATTGGCGCACATGACGCCTGACAAAGAAATGTATAATTCTGTAGACGCATCTAAAGATTCCAAGGTGTAAACAATAACTCAATCAGGCGGTAATTTAACAGCTGTTCTGTAAATTGCTGTTTTGAAACTACGCGAGGTGGCCCGCATCTGGATTCAGACAATTAAAAGTGATGTCGACACCGCGGCAGTAAATTAACATCGCGCCACGCGACTACCCCCGGCGGCTGTCGAAACCCGACAAGTTCCCGTAATTGGTACAAAAAACAGCATTCCGTACGGAGCGCGTGCGAGACTTCGACTCGAGGCGTCCTCGAGTCGAAGTCGAGGCCGAAAGTGTAAGAATCGCAACCAGTTAGTTCCTTTTATTCTTTACAGCTGTTTCTTGATTATTTATTGTTATTTATAGGCCAATTTTTATAGTATGTTTTGTTTATATATATATTTTTTTTTTATGAAGTCGGCAAACAAGCATTCAGTCCGCTTGATGGTAAACGTCACCTATAGCTCATGTCATCACATGGATATCACTAGCGTGTCACCAATCCCGTGACCTGAATATACTTTGTCACATTTACCAAGTAATTTCACAGCCTCTCTCACCCTTCGAACCGGATAGCGATGCATATATTGCTGTTTGGCAGTAGAAACAAGTGAGAGAGAGAGGTACCAATGCAGGCTACCTTTGCAAATTGTCAGACCTTAAGTTTTACAAAAAATTTAAACATGTTCAGAAAAATTATGCTCATTTTATTTTCTACATATAAATAGATAATTGAGATGAAAGAAACGTGTGTCAGGTGCGAATCAAGAAAATTAATCTACGATACAATATATTTTTGGGAATTTAAATATATTACTAATTTTATTCGAAACGAATTCTTTTCTCGCGATTTTGTCTCGACTTCGCGAGAACTTTGCTCCAAATCTCAACCGCGAGGAGGAGGACGAAAATTGAAAATCCGGATGTATGCCACCGTAACCCGTTTTAGAAATAAAAAGTCTTCGTGTAATTCCGGATTAATAAAAATCTACGCACCATATTTCTTTCAAATCTGCTCAGCTGTTCCGGCGTGAAAAAGTAACAGATATACATTCATCCATACAAACTTTCGCGTTCATATATTAGTAGGATAATAAAGATTCTCTAAAAATGCTTTCAATGTGTATACCAAACAAATAAGCATACCATGAGTTTAACTAGCGGTAGGGTACTGGCAGAATAGTACCTCCCTCTGCTGAGGTACCAGAAGCGAGAGATGGCGGTATACCCATCTGGAAGCAGCATCTATGTCGCGAAAGCTGCGCTCTGCGAATGCCAACACACACCTTGCCTAGCGCGGCAATTATGGGCGAAGTTCCCCTTTCTTGAGGAGGCCAATATCCAGCAGTGGACTTCCAATGGCTGATATGATGATGACGAGTTTAACTTATCAACATTTAATTTGATTTGAATTGGTATAGGACGACGGTAAGCCAACATGCCATAACTATAGAAGAGTGCCCGGTCAAAACTACCAAATATAAACGAGTATATATGAAAGGACCAATGTGAGTAAAGGCAGCAACAGAGATATGTATTCCAAGATCGAAGCAATCCATTTCCTCTGCCTATACCGAAGGGCCACAGACGTGATGTATGTGTGTATAATTGTTATACTACATTACTCTAGACATGTAATGTGTTCATCCTAGATTGTAATGCACTCATCAACGGGTAACAGTTGATTACAGCAAAAACGACTTATTACTTTATGAGCGGGATGTATTTGTCAACAGCGGTCAGCAGTTTATATACTTACTTCCTTGTTTATTTTCGACATCCTTACTAATACTTACTGCTCTATACCTCTATACATATAATTAAAATTGGTGTGTCTGTTTTGTAATATTTACATAACCGCTTTCTACTATAACATAAATGTATATACGGTACACATACCAAAAAATGTGTATTGAAAATGTTTGTGTCTGTCTGTTCCGGCTAATCTCTGAATCGGCTGGACCGATTTGGACGGGACTTTTACTGGAAGATAACTGATATAGTAAGGAGTAACTTGGAGCTATATAACATTACGCTACGACTAATAGGAACGGAGATTCAATAAAATTGTAGCAAAATGGGCGAAAAATATGTTTCGAGAGCTTTCATTGCGTGGGCTGCGTAAAGGTTCAACTCTTTAAGCAAAAAATATGTAAAATAAAGGTTGAATTTTGCCCATAAATGCTGCTCTGGGCAAGCGTGTTGGCAAAGTTACCTGATGATGAAAAATATATATGTGCTAGCTGTGCCCGCGACTTCGTTCGCGTGGTTGTCGGAAACTCTATCGAGATTATTTTTTGATTGCTTACGTTGGTTTATGTTATTGTATAATCGTAAATAACTAAATTTTTAAATTTAAAAATTTTTTTTTAAATAATATGTAGAAAAATAATGTTTTTAAAATAATGGGTCAAAGTACTTCGGCATAAATTATATTTTTACTTTTGTTTAAAATAAAGCACGGTGCATTTAACCGTTCCGTAGGTAGCTGGCCACGCGTCTGAGCCGCGAGGCATGGTACCTCGCAAAGATACACTCGCAAGTGGTAATGGCAAGCACGGCGGTGGGGCGAGGCCCACCTCCCCCTCACCCGCCGCCGCGCGGCCTACTTGCACATTATAATGGTAGCAAGCCTTCTTCTACAAATAATGTTATTATGAGTAAATCTTGAGAGATAGACATATACTGTCGCGGATTTTTTTTTATTATTAAAAAGGAATAATTCTTTCATACATAGTTTTTGAATAACTCAAACCGTTTATGCAGCGCATGCGACGAAAGACCTTAAATGTGAATATTTTTTCCCGTTTTTGCAACATTTCTCACTGACGCTACGCTGGTCTCAGCGTAATGTTATATAAAGCTAAAGCCTTCCTCTATAAATGGACTATCCAACAAAAAAAGAATTATTAAAATCGGACCAGTAGATCCTGAGATTAGCGCGTTTAAACAAACAAACAAACAAACTATTCCGCTTTATAATATTAGTATAAATTAGTATAGATGACAATTATTGCTAAACATCAATTAATACTCAAACACATTCTTGAATAATTTCCATGTCTTGTTCATATCAAGTTTCTACTGTTGTTAATACACTTTAATTTCTAGTTTAACATAAAATTGCTAATGATTGGATATCGGCAGAGTAAAATAGCACTTCTCTCTGTGGAGGTGTCATTACAACACTACCATTTTGTCCTAGTGTTCCGGTACCTTAGTCGCATATTAATGTGACTGAGGTACTGGAACCGACAGATGGCGATAGATCCATCCGAATTAAAAGAGAAATGCAGCAGAGCAAAGGTAGGAACGCCTTGCGATTGCCTTCAGCGTGGGCATTGTAGGCACATAACCTCAAACGCCATTAAAAGTGCATTAGTTCTCTAACTAGAAAACTGACCTGATAATCATAATGAATATTATGAAACTATATTTTAGTTTTGCATAAAAACAATTGATTACATCAATAAATTAAAAATTGTAACTATCAGATGGTAGGAAAGTATAATAATAAATTCACACCTCACACATTTCATACCTCAAAATAGGTATCATACAAATGTCATCAGCATTGGTAACGCACGGTTCCGGTTTGAAGAGTAAGAGAGCCAGTCAAATTACTGGGTAATGTGATATGATATCTTCAAGTCAAAAGTTTGGCAACATTTTAATGATACCCTTGTGATTATCAAAGCATCTATAGGCTGCAGTGACGCAAACTACCACCCGGACAGTGTTTGTTTGTCAACCTAGTCTAATAAAAAAATATAAAGTCGCTCAAAGCATCTATGTTACGGACATCAGGCAAGAGAAGAAGGCAAGGAATCACAAATCTAATGCCTAAATATGTATTTAGCCAGGCACAGAACAAACACATATTTATCATATGAATGTTTCTTCAGGGTGAAGATCGAATCCAACGACCCTTGGCGTACAAAATGGATCACAACCACCTGCACAAAATATATATTGGAATATAGGGCAGAAAATATCAGTAACGAATTCTTCTCAAACAACTGGCAGAATTCGTGAAGAACCACAAACAGTAACTTGATTAAAACGTGACAATTGACAGTCAAAGAATAATAATATTCGCTCTAGTAAATACGGACAAAGATAAAAGCAGTGAAAGGGGAACATTAGCATTTAATTTGTACCGATTTATCTTTACGGTGTGTTAGATCGGTCGAAATTATTTAACGGAATTTTGGGTTTGAGTTGAGTTCATTGAGTTTCTGACCGAGAACTATGACCAAGTAATGTAGTAATAGTAACACGAAGATCTGTGGACGCATAGCCTCATACTTTTACTAGACTAAAATAAATAACAATATTTCGGATAACTTAATATTGGATTCCCTCCATTTGGAATCCAATATTAGGTCCTAGTCCTGGAATCCAAAGTTGAAAACCAAATTCAGTAAAAGTAAGGACCGTATGCAAATACACCAAGAATAAAAGATCGAAAAAGAATAAAGAAGAAGATAAAAGAAATAAAAGATCTGAATTCAATATAATGCTAATATTATTTAGACTAATAGGAGTACAAACAAAATCTTTCATGAAGTAACCTGCGCCACACAAAGAATAAAATGTATTTAAATTTTAACGCTTACTAAAATCAGTGTCATCACATCATCAATCATGTGTTATCACATTAACATGAACAATAAAACATTAAGTGAGTAATAACACATTAAAACGAAACGAATACCAGCACCAAAGTAAATCACTGTAAGTGGCTGCTACGCAAATTAAATACATATACGCAAAAAATGCGTGAGATATAACTAAAAACTGTATTCATTATCATATCATCAGTTGGGCGTCCACTGCTGGACATAGGCCTCCTGAAGAAAAGGGAATTTCGCCCGTAACTGCAGCGCAGGACAAAAGTGGTGGCAATTGCAGAGCGTACTTGTAGCTTTGTGACAGAAATCATTTCATCTGACCAGCCATTGGAAGTCCACTGCTGGACATAGGCCTCTTTAAGAAAGGAATGTTCTTGCCCATAATTGCCGCGCTGGGCAAGTGTGTTGGCAATCGCAGAGCGCAGGAGTGCTGCTGGCTATTCCTGCTCTGTTAAATTTAAGTTACGTTATTTCCCGTTAATATACAATCATTTGTTAATTCCGATTCCTTAGACGCCTCTTACGACACCTGGTACAAGGGGAGGTAGCATTCTATTCCGCTATTAACCTACAGCCAAATACTTTATTATCTATGGCAAATAAAAAAGGTAATAAAACAATAATGCATATCGTGAGCGGTGAGTGCCACTCCAACCATCTTAGCCCCACTCGAGAGGTCCTTCAAGCAATAACCTGTTTATCTCAGGCCACACATGACCTAGACGATACCCGTTCTAATTCTGGCAGCCAAACAATGATAATTGAATTAGTGTATACAATAAACAACACTGACAGATAAATGTCATTAGTTACTCAAAGTAGATTGCTCCATAACATTAGGTGCATTTCTTCTGACGTTTCTTGTTTGGACTAGTTACTAGGTCATACTATCTAAGTAGTCGTACTATAATGTAATATGTAGTTGTGTGGTCCGTACTAAACAACTTTCTTGCTTTTTTTATTTGGTCACAAGAGATCCCCGAAGTCACCAGAAAATTTTACTTTTTGTAACAAATAATTATTTATCACATCATAATCATTTTTTAGCCGTGAGGTACCGGCAGAGTAGAATAGTACCTCCCCCTGAGCCAGGTGTCGTAAGAGGCGACAAAGGTATCAGAACTGACAGATGGCGGTATATCCATGCAAAATCAGCACAAATGTACACGGCGGGGATGGGCACCAGGTTCCCCGTCGCGAAAGTTGCGCTCTGCGATTGCCAACACGCTTGCCCAGCGCTGAGATCATAAAACGCTAACTTAATACGCTTTACACATTAGGCAGGCCCGATCCTTTACAGTCTTTAAGTAAATAGATTGGGCTCATTACTTTACACAAAAATCTGCTTTATAATTAATGTACAAATAATATTTTATTATATATAATTTAAGTAAATAAACATTTTATTTCAATCTAGATATTTTTAATATGTACGTTCATTTATGTCAAGTTATTCAATTGGTTTCTTAGTTATTCATATGTCCATGCAAAGGAGGCTTTGCTTATAACGATAATTAAACAACTTTTCTTCTTCTTTTTTCACCCATCTTCACATATACATCACTTCTTTTCGAACTCTCTCATTTACTAACTTCGTGTCTAACCAAAATTAAAACTCATCCGATGAACACAGTGCGTTTCTGGTTAAATTTTCACTAATAAGATTAATATTTATATATAATGGCAATGACCACAATATCAAAGTAGAGGCACCCAGCTTTAATAATACCAATTTTCGAAATGATTTTACTTAGAATCACAAAGCGCGATCCCCTTAATTCAATACCAAAACCTTTTAGAGTCCATCTCCCATTTCTCCACAACTCGAACACACCAAATTGGTGTTCATTACCCGTGTCGGCCGTTTAATGTGAAGAACTAAGGCCGGTTCACATAAATTCGGACCAATTTATCGTTCAGATAACAGTGTCTGCTGTATTTTGTTACATTTGTTAAAATAGTGCTACATCATTTAAGAGTATGAGCTACGCTGTATTGGGTTCATATGCTGCCATCTGTAATAACAATAATAAATTCCCACAACATCTCATACATTGACCTTACTCCGTAGTAAGTCGCTAAAAGCATTTGTGTTACGGACGTCAGACAATAGAGAAATCACTAATACACTACTTAAATACACATGTTTAACACCCAGACACACAACAAACACAAATATTAACATATAAAAATTTGCTCTAGGTGGGAATCGAACTCTCAATCCTACGCGCGCATCTATCGTTTTCGGTACCTCAATCGCCTCTTACGACATCTGGTATATAAGCTGAGGTTTTCTAGATGAGAAATCATAGGACATACGTTACAATAACTTTGCGGCCCAATGAACTTAAGTCTGATAGTAATCGAAATCTTCAGAACATCTTCGTTTCACTTCTATGTCAAAAACTAAGTCGAATAAGTTAGTGAATTAAAATCTCTACGAAAGAACGTGAAAAAAGGAGAAACAATCGACTACAATGGGATAATTAATGTACGGTATCAAATTGTTCCCGTTACTTACTTTGACTTAGCCAGGCCCAATGGCGCTGATGGTAGTGATCCTGTCTTATGTGCCATGAGTCGTGGGTTCGATCCGCACCCATAGCAAATATTTAAATAAAGATAATTGTGTTTGTTCTGTGTCTAGATGTTAAAATTATATATTTAAGTATTATATTTGAAATTCCTGTATCATCTCATGCGCTTAACACAAGTGCTTTAAGCGAAACACCACGGAGTCAGGTCAATGTATGAGATGTATGAATTTACCTTTTTTACCTTTACTTACAAATTAAATTAAAAATTTATTTCATTTTGGCTAGCGAATGTTTAACTTGTCTAAATGGGACTAGCTTTCCGTCTACAACTCCGACCGCGTGAACATCCCTTAATATCGCATCCAGAGGGCCTCATTCAGGATTAAAATGGCCTTAGACCATTCCATAGTTAAATTTTCTACTTGCCAAATTTCAACGAATGATTTGGATTCGTCTGTCGAGTCGACATTTAGTGAGACACTTTCGACGCAGACTCCAAAGACTGTTAATATATTTGTTCAATTCAAATAGCTAATGAAAAAGAAACTATTACATTTTTCTTTGTGAAATATGACCCGATGACGCTGTCCAGTCTTAACTATATATACCTTGTGATTACCATAAAGAAATTGAGATATAAAACCATTCTATCTTTCAAGTTGGTATTAAGCTGTACGCATTAAGAAAAATATAATTGTTTAAGTACTTTAGCAGTACAACTCGGCCCAAACACCGTGAAACCTATTTTTTATATAGAAATATATTTTTAGATGGTTCTCTTATATATAGGTATTTAGGTACGTATATTCGATATTAACATCTCAAATAATATATTAAACACCAGTCATTTATGTCCACCCTAAGGTTGTTACCTTTTTTAATTTGCCATTATATATTTAAAACTTGGTGCACAATAAAGTACATATAAATAAAAAAGGTTGCGTACCGTCCGGCATTTGTTGTGAACCGGCTTTATATCTCCCGTAGTCCACTAATCTATGCCTTTGTCTTCATGCTTTTTTAATTACGCCAGTTAGACTGTTACCGTTATGGTTTAAGATCAATTATATTATTTACCGTGCGCTTGTTAATGTGAACGTATTAACATTTGCCATCTTTATATTCTTGAATTAGGATTATACTAATTTTATTACACTTACTAAAGGTTTGCAATAAAATAAATGTTCTGTAATAGAGAACAGTGAAATAAGTGTTTTATCGTGATCTATAAATACCATTTTATCTAATTTGAGATTTATGCATCAGGGTTGAAATACGAATCTAAGAAAAAAATAACTTAGCAATTACAAATGACAAAGTTAGCAACCAGTGAGTATTATTAGAAAATAAAAATCACAAACTGGTTTTCTTATCAATTGATGATTCAAATTGACCTAAATCGATATTTGGCTAGGTAGACGATGCTGTAGATGACACAAGACGATAAGTCAGCCAACTATGCTATACAATATACTTGCCCCCATTTACACATATTCTATTTCGATTCTAAATACATTATGTAATCATCATCATAATCATAGCAGCCGTAGAAAATCCACTGCTGGATTCATAGACTTCTCAAAGATAGGAGGAACTTTGCCCATTATTGCCGCGCGTGGTTGCCGTGGGGTACCGGCAGAGTGGAATAGTACCCCTTTGTACCAGTTGTCGTAAGAAGCGACTAAGGTACCAGGACCGACAGGTGGCGCTATATCCATCCGAAACTGCGCAGCCTTTATGCAACAGGGTGGGAATGAAACAATTACTGAATGAGCGTTGCTTGCCGAGCTTCTTTCTGGAAAATTAGGTGTATAAATCTTAGCCAAATTGTACAATACGCCAAGATGTTTTAGCAAAATATGGCTTCACATACATATGTGGCCATCGTGTGATGATGCGGATAGCTCCGACAGGCTCTTCACGCTTGTCCGGCTCGGCAATTATGGGCAAAGTCCCCCTATAGGAGGCTTATGACCTGCAGTGGACTTCCAATAGCTGATATGATTGTGATGATGTTTTTATGCGTAAAAATACAGTCTTGCAGATTCTCAGTATCTGGCAACCCTATCTAAGACCACCAATGAGACGATCGTATCAGACTCCGCTATTACAGCCCGATAACAGGTCATTGAATATTTGCCGATGGTAACATTATAAGTCGATATCGCAGATAGCGTCTTTCGATCAATAAAACAAATCGATTCCAATCTTAGCCTCATTTGTGACAAAATGCGACAAAACTACACAACATCTCATACGTTTACCTAACTACGAGATAAAAATAATCTGTGTTACGGACAACAACAGATGAATAATAAATACAATACTTTATTACAATTTAACACCCTGATGTACTGAAGAAACACAAAATATTTATCTTTTGAATATAAACTAGAGACCCGCCCCGGCTTCACACGGGAGCATTCAGGATATAAAAATGGTAATTGTAGGTTATCCCTAAGAGATAGAGATATTCTATTTTTGTAGGCTTTTTTAATATATGTGTATATACTATATCACAATTTTTGGATCTATGGCGTCGGATACAGTCAGCAATTGCAATGTAATTGCAAAATAAAATGTCTTTTACGACATCACACTAAGATCATCTAAAATAATCAGTGTTTATGTATTATCATATGCATTTAAAAAAAACTACATCAAAAGCCTTCCATGGTTTTCAAGATCTAAGCATACATAAATATGTTGGGACAGAGAAAGAGACTTTGTTTTATACTCTACTATGAAGACAGTAAATAAATCAACTTATCCTTTTACAGGCATGAGTAACTTTGAAATGATAAAAAAACATTCCATGAATTCTTATATGCACTCGATTACTAACAAATTTGAGGAAAAATAGTAACCCAGGAGGTAAAACATACAAAAATGCAGCATTTCAAGTTTGGTAATTCGTTTCTATTCATATATTTGTTAATGTTAAAGTTCGAGAACACAAACGACATTGCCCGTTGTAGCAAGACAACATCTCGAACAAAATTATATTAATAATGTCGCCATTTCTTTAAATAGGTAAACCAAAATTGCTTATCTTCAGTCCTCGTATGCATCGTAAAAGCATACTTCGGAAATCTGTATTAATTAAATACACATCAAAACCGTTCTCTTTCATTCGTCAAAAAGTATTGAAATACTGACAAGTATATGAGTTTGCCGGATACTTAAATACAGGACTCTGTTTCATAATACGTTTTGATGAGGAACGCGATCTTGAACTATAGTCTGCAACGAGCCCAAACACAAGTACATTACAGCGAAGCTACTAGCAAATGTTACTTGAAGTATCAGCCATCCTTTTACTGAATGTCAAATAGATGATGCAACATGCAACCAGCATTGGGCGACCTATTGCGACAGATCACCGTATACAAGCAACGCGATCTCTGAGTTTGGGCAAATACCATGGCATTATTGACATTTCGGCGTTACGATTTGAGTATAGAATCGGATTGAACTAGCTTAACGTGATATTTGATCTGTGAGAACTGACCTAATAAGGAACAATTTTAATGTATATATAAGTACCATTGTTCATCTAATGGTTGAATTGTACATTTACATAATTTAGAAGGTACGTTTTCTGGTTCATATTACGAAACTTGATATTAAATTTGTTTGCTTGGTTTATGCAGATGGTATGTACAACGTCGCGTCATACTGATTGCGATAATGTCATGCAGATGATACAATTTAAAATTAGACATTTCTAAATATTATATCATGGTGAACCATTATGAAATAGAAATAACATCAACCACAAAACAGAAAAAGGATCTGGTATCTGGTAAGAAATCTGATAACACCTGTCTCATGGGTGGATTTGGTGGATCCCTTTGCCGTTCTGGTACCTTTGTCGCTTTTTACGGCATCTGGTACGATGCGGAATCCTATTCTACTCAGCACACACTTGAAGTAATTTACCAATATGACATTGTTGTAATGTTTTCTTTTTATACACACATTAACAGAGCCCGCGACTTAGTCCGCGTGGAATAGACTTTTATCACATTGAACACCTCTGAAGTTACCAGTATATCTCTACTATATTCTCTTACCAGCTATTGGAAGTCCACTGCTGGGCATAAGCCTCTCCAAGAAAAGAGGTTTTTTTTCCTATAATTGCCGCACTGGGTAAGCGTGTTGGCAATCGCCGACCGCAGCTATCGTGACGGGGATGTTGCTGCCCATCCCCGCCTTGTGCATTTGAGCTGCACTGTTTCAGATAGATATACCACCATATTGGTTCTGTTTCTTAGTACCTACTATATTATGCATACTATTACTACATACTACTCAATAATATGACTATCCAATACTGATAAAAAAAATTAAATCGGCCCACCGGTTCCTGGTTTAACGCGTTGAAACAAACAATTATTTTAAATTAGTTTTTATTATTATTATAGATTGTGAAAGGGTCACAACACATTGTCAATGTCAATTGTGAATTATTAGCGTAGTGCACGCAGATACATTTTGTGGTGTTCTTTAAACTGAACCTAAGAATCAATTTGTTTCGGCTAACGTACAAATCGGTTACATGGATTTTAAAGAATCGTTAACTTAAAGACATCTGATTGTATAAGGAGTAAAATAACTTGAATTATAGAAGTTTCATTATTAGGAGATGAACAAAGTCAGATTTCTAATAGGGTAGCCGTCGGCAGAGAAGAATAGTATCTTCCCCTGTAGGGAGTATCGTAATTGAGGTACTAACAGATGGCGGTGTATCTACCTATATTAATGTATCTTAAATGCAAGCCATATCCACCCTGGATATGGACAGCAGCAGAGTTTTTGTTGCATAGCTACAATCGCTACCATGCCTGCCCAGCAAGACAATTATAGATAAACTTTACTCCTTCTTCTAATAAATATAATGTCAAAATACTTAGTAGGACTTTTCTTATGAGTAAAAGCACAAGCAATTTTCTGAGCACGCAATGCACAGATTGCAACAAATTATGTTCAGACGACCATTGCAGCAGTAGTGAATGCGCTTATTTGCAATCTTACATAGATTGCGCGTTGATAAGGTGCTTTTTAAAGAATCATAAATGAAAGAACCTGTTTAAATGAAAACAAACATTCAAGTCAATATTTCAGGTATACATTACCCACCTCCTTATTAAGATCAAGAGATTAGTAAGACCAGAAAAAATTAAAGTTAAAAGTACGGTTATAATAAAACAACTTATTAACGAATTTAAAACTTTTTTATTCAACTAATTACATTTTTGTTCAACGTTACGGTTACCTTGCGGTTATAGGTTTCCTCGAATAGAAATAGAATAATATTAAATTTCTAGCAAGCACTACTATACATTGATTTAATATTAATATAGACAAAAGGCACAAAAAGTAGAGAAAAAAAACGCAAATTAAGAAGTACGAACTAATGCCCTTTTAGTAGTAAACGGGTCAGAAGAGAACTTAATCAACACTCGTTATGCTTAGCAACACAACTACATATATTTATTATTATACAATTTGTAATACGCAAAGATCAATCAATAACTTGTGTCTAGGATAACCTGAGACTGAACCACCGCTTCAATCAGAGATTGATTAACTCATAGCCTATAATTTATATCAGTCAACTGAATGCAAATTGGGAGATTGTATCTAACACGACAAGTCATATTTTCTAACAGATATTTAACCTTGAAATGCATCAAATGCCGTTTGAAATTAGTAATATGATACCGTTGCTATTAACTGGATATTCTGGTTTCTCAGATGACTCCAATTTGTCAAGCGAAGATACCAATATTGTTATTGTAAAGAAATTTGTGCGGGACTATTTCTAGACAAAGACAAATGGAGGTGTTAAAATGTACTGGAAATACCTAAACAGTTATGGCTGTCGTAGTAAGTAGGGATAAATATATTAATTCTATAGTCTCCCCCCAGAAACACTTTATCTTAAGTTTAATCTATCAGTATGTCAAATTTCATAAAAATCGGTTTATCGATTAATTATTTAAAGCGTAAAAACATACAGTGATTTTACAGCATCTCCAACGAAATTCACTAATTCTACGTTTATTGTCATAATATCATGTTCCGTTAATTTGATTTTACTAATAGTCTCGGGCAGGCAAGCAGGCATTGAGCATGCATACAGGCAGGCAAGCAGCTTGCTAGCAGGCATACAGTATGCAAGTTAGCATGCGGCATGCACTTTGGATTGCTCTTATCCGACGTTGCAGCCTCTCCATTCTAGCGTAACAAATCTCAGGCACCCATGCTCTTTACAGTGGCTTCGCTTTTTCATCCCCGGCCTTGGCATGCCGTTAATCGCGCCTTCGGTTTTTAAATCGCACTTTTTATAGGGTAGACAAGTACTATGGCAAAAGATCACAGCAAGACACAGATACAGAGGGAGGTATTTTTTACTATATAAATAAACACGCGTTAGCCGTATGATACCGGCAAAGGAGAATAGTACCTTCCCCTGTACCGGGTGTTGTAAATGCAACAGGGCGGGGATGGGTCGCATCATTCCCGTCGCAAAGCTAAGCTCTGCGATTGTACCCTCGAATGCCCAGCGCTGCAATTATATAGGCAAATTCTTTTTTTCTTGGGTAGACCTATGTCCAGCAGTAGATGTTTTTGGCTGTAATTATGAAATGAAACTAATTGAGATCATCACATCAGCCACAGAAAATTCACTGTTGGAATAGGCCTCCCCAAGATAGGGGGATTTTTGCCTTTAATTATATGCCACGCTAGACAGGACAAACGCAGAGCGCAGCTTTGCGACCAGGATGCTGCTGCGCTGTTTCGGATGGATATACCCCCATCTGTCTGTTCTGGTACCTTAGTCGCCTCTTACAACACCTGGTATAAAGAGAGGTACCTACTATACTATTTCTAAATACTTGTAGAGGTATAAAGAAATTGTGTTTTGTAATTTTTTATTAATTCCTCATATCAAATGCTGAATGAGAAAGAAAATAAGATGTGTTATTCAATAGCTAATTCGATAGTGCGCGCACACCAGAAAATCGTTCCCTTATATTTTACTTATAATATCTTAATTATATTTAAATGGATCACCAACGATCACCACCAATCAATTTTAATTACATAACAAGTAAGAAAATGATACAAAATCGTTATTAAATATAAAAAAGATTAAAGAGGAAAAAATTATTGTATCAATCTTATTTAATGGCATTACATGGAATAACAAACTATATTCAACATTGAACATGTCACTTACCTCTTCAAGTCTTAACGGCTC
This sequence comes from Heortia vitessoides, assembly GCA_020976665.1. Taxonomy (NCBI): domain Eukaryota; kingdom Metazoa; phylum Arthropoda; class Insecta; order Lepidoptera; family Crambidae; genus Heortia; species Heortia vitessoides. The sequence continues at coordinate 9,849,526 of JACJUM010002809.1, forward strand.
TTCAAGTCCAGCTGCTATCCTCTCCCTCTTCTCCCTCTCTTTCCTCTCCTTCTTTTCTCGCTTCCGTCTCTCTTTATCGCCGTCTCTCTCCTCGCAGCCTCCTCCATCGTTGCCCGCCAAAACGGTCGATTTCTTCATGAAGTTGAACATGGCGAATGAAATCTATAACAAATGGAAAATAGAAATTGGTAAGTATATAGTCAAGTGTATTAATAATAAACATCTTATGAACTATCACATAAATGATCTCTCCAAATGTAGAAAGATCAATATAGCTCTTTATGATTTTATATTTTGATCGAAGACTCCTATGATCTTTAATAATTTCTATTTCGTCAGCTTACCAACAAATAAAATCGTGCCAAAATGTATATAATCATATCTATCGAAAATTGGAAGGACGGACAGACAGACACCACCGGTGAAGTGGAACCTACACGGGTTAAGCTTATAGCTGCTCTTTTTGAATTAATGGTGGTTGTTGGTATTCGTAGAAAAACAAGTCCAAGTTAATTTGAAAAAAAATTATTAATTGACCAGATAATTTGAGCGAAGCCTCGGACGCGTCAGGTTTTGGAATGGTAACTAAGCACCGGTATACGCAGCGTAGGACGTCTACTGACAAGGTGGATAAACGATTTGAGTAAAACTGCGGGACCACGATGAATGTAAGCCGCATACAACCGGTCTTGGCAATCTATGGCAATAGGGGATGCCTTAGTCCAACAGAAGGCGCCTACAGTTGATATGATCCGATGATGATAATGATAACTTTATTTTTTTACTAGAACTATGTGTATAATTTTACTTTATTTAGTTCGTTGTGCAACAATACAAAACAAAATTACTAACAATTCTACTGAATGTAATAATACTTAGTACGCAATCTATTCCAATTTATCATCGTTAGTTATCAATTACGTTTTGCAACTCATCTACAACTTTCCAGTTACATAAACATCAATCTGGCATGCAAAACAACAATAACAATTTGCTTGTATTAAAATATCTTCATTAATTTATATTTTCCTAATTCAGTTTGACTGACTTTAATCACGCTACATTTAGTGACGATAGTTTAGATGTTTTCTTGAAGAACTTAATTCCTTAGCATCAAATTTCAGAACGTCTAAAGAAAATCAGCTGGGGTACAGCTGGTTTTCTCTAATATTTTATACGTATGTGATTATGTAAAAATGTGTGCACGTAGCGACTAAATACCCCATTTGTCCCTGACATCTGGTACAAAGTTACTATTCTGACATGGGATTTGGTTAAAAACTTCACATTTTATATTCGATACAGTGTTTGTGTACAATTGACGTGCAAAAACACACAAACTCACCACACACATCATCCAATCCCGTAGCGCAATTCTTAGTGTGCGTAGTCTAATACGGAAAACCGTTCAAAAACCATCTCGGAACACTGACTCCCGACAGGCTTAAAGAGAGCACCATTGTCAATCATTACTCTTAAAATAGTTCAACCTTCATAAATATTGACGTGTATCAATTTTACGACACGGCCCGCGCCAGGTACAAAGCGCCGACCGAATACATGCGCACACGCAGCAAAATACGAATGCTTAGCGTAAATCAAATGGGAGGGTTTTAGGGGTAATAACTTTAATGCCGGCCGTAGGGACGCAGGCGTTGTGAGCGCATTTCCCGAGTACATCTTGCAAAGCCTTATCTTTATTTTACAGTTTAATTCAACCGATCTTTGCGTCGGTAATGCTCCGATAACGCTCGGAAATAAACATGGCAGCAGTACTAATAGGTTATTGAACGAGTGTTTGCAGAGTTGTACTTTTAATGGCTATAAATATTGAGCATACAAATAAAGAAGGTAATTTTCAGACAACTCAGGTTTTATGGATGTGTAAAGGTTGAAGAAGTTTGGACAAGGTGCGAAGTTTTTAATTCTATGGAATATCCAAAATTCGACTCTTACGCAGACTGAGAAACAAGTCAATATTGTAGACTTGCATAAAACATACTATTTGTTTAGAATAGAAAAATATATTTTTGATGTATGCCAATATATGTAGTAAATATATATATATGCTTTGTGATCATTCGAATCTAAATAAATAAACATCTAAAGTTTAATGTTCAAAAGGCCAATGTGAATTTCAGTAACGGATTGCTTGATTATATCGAATTGTTTATATGTAAAATTTTATTGCCAATTTCGGGCGTTGCTAGTGGTAAATATATAAATAAAACATTAACGTTTTATTGCACACAAAACCGACGGACGAACGGACCGTACGCTTCTGATATGGAGTTCATGCACAGGCATAGTGTAGAAAGTCCATCCATAAGGTAGACAGACGATATGACTAAACCTGCTGGATCACGAAGAATACCGGCGGAATGCAACTTCTTCTATTGGAAGTCACAACGATCATGATAAACTTTAACGTTGCACCTATGTATAAAATTATTTGGGGTATTGAAGCCGTATTAGAAATTACATATAAAATTGGGTAGGGGCGTTCTTATGTGAGAAATCTCATGTTTTTAACTTCAACAATTCCTCAATAAGCAAGTATCCGTAACTGAAACTCTCCGACACAATTGAATATACGAGACCGTATCCGAAACTGATGTAACACCACATGCATATCCGTGTTCATTACCCATTAAATTTTACATGCATAAACATCCCTTGCTATGCGCAGCCCTACACCTACAGCTCAGTTAAGCGAAATATTGCAGACATTATGCTATTGTGCCAGATAAAACGGATGTTTGCTGCTTCAGTAGTAATCTTTCTAAATGGTGTATTCTTGCTAGACAATACCACAATGCGTCTGCACTCACAGAATAATGTCGGAGTCACGGAAGACTATTCAGACAGAGTACTTAGACGCACGAGCAAAACAACCTATAGCGAATGCAAAAAAATGATATCCGCCATACAGGCAATATCCCTACTTCCCTACTATATTATATTATTATATTAATATTATAAATGTGAAAGTAACTCTGTCTGTCTGTTACGCTTTCCCGCTTAAACCTCTCAACCGATTTTGATAAAATTTGGCACAGACAATATTTAGACCCTGAGAAAGGACATAGGCTATTTTTTTTAATTCAAAATAAAGGTTGTTAGGGGTCGAAAGGGGGGGATGAAAATTTGTATGGAAGTATAGCTATTTTTAGAGCTAGAAACTTGAATCTTACTTTTCCGGCCAGGTCAGAAGTACCAAGAATAATGCGAGCAAGGGAAGCGAGAGAGGTTAACCTACCCCGATGAGACACAGGCGTGATGTATGTATATAGTAGTGAGAAAAATAAAAAACATCTGAATAGATCACTGCACCCTTTAAAACGGATCTTAAGATGGGTCCACGACGGGAATTTTGAGGCTACATCGTTCCGAGGCACTAACTATGTATTTCCAGGCACCCGGCCAGATACGTGACTTGGCTGGACAATAGGGTATTTCTAGGGGCGGGGAACTCAAACATAATTCAGTTGCTCGCTTTTAGTCATTACATATGCGCTCATTAAGACTAACTAACTAACTTTAAAATAGCATACCATACAAATAGCATATAGCCCAGAAAATCGCTATAGCCTATAAACTTTAACATTGCTAGGACTAACCAATATCAAATGCGACGTCACTGCTTAATTAAAGGGTAATCCCTTCAATAGGAACACAGCAGTGCGAGTTCTTCTATTTGGTACCAGAAGTACAAGTTAATGAGAGTGAGATATCTTTCCTTTATTTTCATCTCATCAGGAATAATCTCATATCATAGATCATCGACATATCAGCCGAAGAAGGTCCACTATTGAACATAAGTTTTATAAAAAGATAATTTATAAGTCAGATTTGACTACTGACCCTTAAAAACTTCATTTTGCAGGATTGAGAATAGATTCGTCAAGCTTTACAACTACGAGGTAGATCTTGACATCTGTAGAAATCAGCACCTCAGTCAGTTCTTACGACACCTGATACAGTGTTAAATACTATGCTAAACTATTGTTACCCCAAGGAATTCTAAGATCACATCGCTGATAAAAGTCAACTTCACGGCTTAGAACGAGTAACAGAGACGTAGGTGGGTCAGTTTCTTCTGTCGCACCGTTTAACATATAGAAGTTTACGCGGTATACTTTGGTCATGTTCATGATTATTGTCCCTCTACCATGTTAACATGTTAACTTACAACTACGTAAACCTTCTTGATTAAGCAATTCATCTATTGATGTAAACCATACGATTCTATTAGTACTTTTTGATTGTTCTATGTCCAGTAGAGAGACGGACCGGAGTCATCATTTCAGCCGTTGGAAGTCACTGCTGGACATAATCCTCTCCAATAAAGGAGGTTTTTTGCCCATAATCACCACGCTGGGCTGTGCTTTGAGCTACGCTGCTTCGGATGAATATACTACCATCTGTGAGTTATGGTACCTTAGTCGCCTCTTACGACACCTGGTGCAACGGGAGGTACTATTCTATTTTACCGGTACCTCACGGCGGAAATAACTTTATGAGAAGTTAAAAAAGAGAATAAATTAGATAACAAAAGAGATAATGTATAAATTAGATTTGACTATTGGCCCTTAATTACTTAATTCTGCAGGCTTGAGCATAGATTCGTCAAGCTTCACAGGCCAGAGTAACCTTTTATGATAATATAAAGCGAACAAGTGTGACCCAAAACTATAAACAGCGGGCACATACCATTAGAAATGACAATAAGATCCCGTTACTGGTTCGAATTGATGTAAAGCCATCGGGACTAACTGTCACCTATGTGATTGTGTTTCGAATGATGTGGCCATACAAATCGCCAGTCGTGACACGCACCAACGCGTCACACATCTAGACAAATAAAGTGCTCGTCTGACTATGCGGTGGATTATTTATGGTTGCTTAGATTAACATTCTTGAAATATAAGCTGTTGATTAATATTAATGAAAATCTATTGGCCAAATTAAAGAACCAGATGTGGTTCAATGACCGTAATTTGAGTGCAATTCGATGCATTGCAAATATATTGGTGCAGGAATCAAAGGACATACGAAAGTGTGCTTGAGTATCCTCTTTTTGTACAGAACCATTTCAATGATCCAGTTCAGAGGAGAGACGTACAAAAGTACAAAAAACGTTTAAAAGGTTCTAGTCAAAGCATCGTCATTTTTGACATCTCCTCTATGGTCTTAATTCTTTTTCCGCTCACCCGAAACGCGTTCGAGTTATCTCTATTACTTGTCGTCATGGGGTTATTGTACCGTTCATACACATATTTTGTTTTTACTATTCTACACCTGTCTTCAGATAAAGTTGTCCGTTAATGCTTTTATGTAACTCAGTTAGCCGTGACCATATATGCATCCCAAAAGACGGCTCATCCGTTGTATTGCGTCTTAATGAATAACACGTTGGTATCAGTTAAATCTTCAAGTATCATCATCGTTGTCAGCCACTGAAAGTCCACTGCTGGACATGTGTCCCATAATTGCCGCACTGGACAAGCATGTTGCCAATTGCAGAGCGCATCCTTCGCGACAGAGAAGCTGCTGCCCATCCCCGTATTTTGCATTTCAACTACATTGTTTCGGATGTCGGTTCCGGTGCCTTAATCGCCTTTATAACCACCTGGTACAGGGGGATGTACTATTTTACTCTGCCGGTACCTCACGGCTTGCTCTTATTCAGAGAAAGAATTAATATTGCACCCACGACTTCGGCTACATTAAAAAAAACATATTTCCTTATTTTGTTCATTTCACATTACAGGCAGGGCATTCATTTCTTCTACGTTCATTTCTTTTTAGACAGAACAAAATCTCACTTATTTAAACAAAACGAAGTCTTAATAAAACAAAATTCATTCCTTGCCACGTAAAAGCCTTTTCTTTGAATCACTTACCAGTGAATTAGAAAAATTGGCACTCGGATACTTCATTGTAACCTAATGCAGTCCATAACATTCGTCCGAAAGGAGCACAATGGTACTGAAAGCTATGAATTTGAATACGTCATCGCCTGTAACACGTACATGAGTTGCACTCAAAGCACATACGAGCTCTATCTCGTAATATATCACGAGTCCAAAAGTAAAGACGTCCTTGAACGTTATTACTTCGTCTAGTCTTCCCTTATTTAAACACTGTGCCTTCGACCTGGTCCGCATGGAATACTGACTTTGAGGGGTATAGTAGCCTTCCTTGATAAAAAGGACTCTTCAACACTGATAGAATTTTCAAATCAGGCTAGCAGTTCTTGAGGTTACCACTTTTAAACAAACAAACTCTTAAGCTTTATAATATTAGAATCGATTTCGTAATAACCAATTAAAAATATATGTGTTACGTAACGTTTTAACGTACTGACATCGACCGAGTACAAGTACATAAAATAATAAATAGATAAATAAACGATACAGCTCACTTTTAACTTCTATACAAATAAACTCCTAAGAATATTAATTTTAATTAAATAAAAAATTTATTTCGTATATTCTATGTCCAGCACCACTACTGTATTCTAATTATTTTACCGGATTAATGCATTGAAAAAGAAAACATTTTGAACTAAAAAACGATCAACTTATCTCAGCTTCCAGGCGGGACTCGAACCTGCATATTTCCCTTTCCGAAGGACTGCCATGATGCTACCGAGATGTTTTTTTTAGTAAATGGTTTTTTTTAATATAATATTATATTATATATTATATTTTATACTTAGACTTCGCCTCTATAATAGTATGTTTATTTGTATGATGTATATTACATACTATGTTATTGAGTTGAAATATCCGTACATATCCATAATCACAAACTTTGGAGTTTTATAATATTAATACATAATAGAAGCACTTCCACAATATTTTTGTTTGTAGGTACTTCAAAAATTCTTTTACCTTAATCTCTAAATAAAATATTTAAATAAAGAATCGGTCGAAACAGTACCGGAATCATCATCATCATCATAATATCAGCCATTGGAAGTCCAATGTTGGACATAGGCCTTCCCAAGACAGGGGGAATTTTGCCCATAATTGCCGCGCTGGACAAGCGTGCTGGCACTCACAGAGCTTAACTTTCCCAACGGGGATGCTGCTGCCCACAACCCAGAACCACCCTGTGCATTTAAGTTATGCTATTTCAGGTAGATATACCGCCATCTGTCGGCACTGGTGCTTTAGTTGCCTCTTACAACACCTGGTAACTGGAGGACAAATAACATCACATAACGATTTATCTGGCCAACTACGAATACGAGCTATTTGTATAGCAATTACGTAGAGTCAACAAGATAAAATACCATGTGGTGCCATTAGTTACAAATGCCTAACTATGTATTTAATGTTAGTTTTCCTGTGCACATAACCTAGATGATAAGATACGTCCGATCCAAACCACAACTATGAAGGTACATGTTATACGTACTTGAGAGGCTGCCTGGTACTATATTTGTGGCAATCACAATTTTAATGGATTACCTAAATTGATTAGTAAGCTGATTGAGCCAGTTTGGTACCGCTGCAGACTAGTGGTCGACATTTGTATATGACGTGTGTTAATAGTGAATTGACCATATGAGCCTCGAATATATAGATTTTTCCAGAGTGTTAAAATAAACTCCTAAATCATACATTAATAAGACTTACATCATCTTAGAGGACTTCTTAAAGGCCTTGTCGAGCATAGCCCTTATGAATTTGAATATTATGCAAAAAGACTAGTCTTTGCTAAAATATATCAGGCCTGAGTATTTTCTAAAGAACTCGTTACTCTAGAATCATGTAATACGACACTCATAGAATAAAAACTCAAATATTTCATATCATTAATTCTTGTGTAATAAACATTGTATAATTGACTTGTTTTAATCAAATATTTATATGATAAATTTGATCTCTACGCCCTCAATAAGCACTGCATTTTTCTGTTCGATTTTAAATTTTGTTTCTTTATAGGAAAGCTCCCTCCTGTACCAGGTGTCGCAAGAGGCTACTGAAGTACCAGAACTGACAGATGGCGATATATCCATCCGAAACAGTGCAGCTCAAATACACAGGGCGGGGATGGGCAGCAGCATACCCGTCCAGCAATCTGCGCCCTGCGATTTCCCACACGCTTGCTCAGCGCGGCAATTATGGGCAAAATTCCCTTTTTCTTGGCAAGACCTAAGTCTAGCAGTGACTTCCAATGGCTGATATGATGATGATGAAAGCTACAGTACCGTATATTAACAGAAACGAGAACTACGCGACTGAAGTCGCGGTGTGTAGCTGCAAGTATTATAAAAAAACAGGACTAAATCTTTTTTTTTTTTACTAGAGGTATGTTATAACAAGATAAGGTAAGAGATATCTCATAATAACTGGTAAAAAGCGTTCCACTTGAGGTATACTTCATTCAAATACAGTCTGGTACCTCACTATTACTTATTTCGCCTGCTACTGTTTGAACGGCGAACGAGGTAGATAAATTACTTGATAGGTACTATAGTATAATATCTTCAGGTTACTATTTTGGTTAGTTGGTATCTTTGTGAGGACATGAGCGTTCTAAGCCATGATCACGCGGATCGTATGCTTGTCTGGTGGTTCAGTCTTATATATGTAAAATATATTTTTCTTAGTTTAAATTTTCCCGCACAGTCGCGCGTCTAATGTCATTTAATTTTATCTGTGGTAAAATAATTATAACCTAAAAACGTCACATTGTCATAATCTGGGAAATTACTGGTTAAAATAAAATACCAAAAAAATAATTGTGATTTGAAACTGACATTGTAAATTCATTGTTTGTTAGGTAGCGTACATTTAAATTAACGAAATAAATATTTTCTTACAGAGAAACTCAATTGTGTTTGATTGACTGTGTCGTCCAAATTACACATTGGATAATATAATCTTATATATATAAAATCCTCGTGTCAGTGTTAGTCATACTCCTCCGAAACGGCTTCACCGATTCTTATGAAATTCATGCATATTCTGTAGGTCTGAGAATCGGATACTATCTTTTTTTCATATCCCTAAGTAATAAGGGTTATCCAACCCTATTTTTTTTAGAATTATAAAATTACATACAATCTTAATTTTTACCCTTCCACCAACTCTAATTTTTAATAGTTGTTTTAGTGATTTAATCAATTTAGATAATTTATGTGGTAGAACGTTTGCCGGGACGGGTTAGTACCTAATATATAAAAAAAAAATTTTTTATTTACGTGATGGGATTTAGGTCAATCTCATTTAGTGTTCAATCAAGATACATTTTAAGACCGCGTACTGACTTTAGCTATGGCAGACGACGATTCTTATGATTGTTAGCGCAATATCACAGATAGATAATTATATGATATATATATGGGTAATTTATACCATAATACTAATAATAAACATCAAGTCACACTATATATACACCTGTTTACAGCTTCATTCTGTTCTTGTGCAATTATGGGCAAAAAACCTCCTTTTTTTGGGGAGGCCTTTGTCCAGCAGTGGACTTTCAAAGGCTGCAAGGATGACTAAAGTTACATCTACAGCACACGATATCATTGGTAGGCTAGATCAACGACACGTCATAACCAAAATACATTTCATCGACATCACATGATATCAATGTTAGGCTACATCAACGAAGGTCTTAATGAAGATACAATTCATCGAGCGCATACCATATCAATGGTAGGTTACATCATATACTGCGGTATACGATTGGCGCATTAATAAGTATAATCTTCAGAAATGTAAAACAATACATATGTAAGCAATGGAACAGTGCAGAAACTCGGCCACAACACGTGACCAGGATAACAAATGTACATTTTTCATCGTAACAGTACACAGCATACAGCGGCGGATGTAAATAACAAGAATTTAAACATGTAATTAACCTAATGCAAATTGACATACGTCTTAATATCACCACAAGACGTAGTGACCAGTCATACGTCATTGAACACAAATTGAATGCACAGATGGCTCGTTCTCTACAACATGTGCTTACAACACAGACGCGCGCTAACCAATCGCTATCTCTTTACATATTTTAGAGTTGTGCGTGTCATGTCGACGCTGGGGATTGTGGCGTGTGTGAGACTCACCTGTTAAATGTGCAGAACAAACTTTTCGAGGGTTCTTAACAGGGTAATACGCATCGTGCTCTAAGCGTATAATGGTAGTTTTAAAAGGTGCGAGTCATTATTAAATAGGAAAAACCCCGTTAAAAGGAAAAAATATATCTCTAAGGCCCTCAACATTGACGAAAAATAAAAATTCTAGGTTATTTGCCATACTGACATAATTTTTATTTCTGTCGTACTTTAAACATGGTAATTTCTACCCCTATCAAATTATTTGGTATCTACTATTAGGTAGATATACTATTAGGTGTTACTAATACTAACTCCGTTTATTGAGCGAATTATCTTATATAATTATTAAACATGTTTCACATTAGGTACCGAGTACCTATTTTGAAATCAGTAAAGAGCCTGACACATGTCATACTCATCATTATCATTACAGCCACTGGAAGTCCACTGCTGGACATAGGCCTCCCCAAGAAACGGGTCTATTTTGCTCATAATTGCCACGCTGGGCAAGCGTTTTGGCAATCGTAGAGCGCAGCTTTCGCAACAGGGATGCTGCTGCCCATCCCCGCCCAGTGCATATGAGCTGTACTGTTTCGAATGGATATACCTCTATCTTTCGGTTTTGGTACCTTAATCGCCTTTTCCGACACCTGGTACAGAGGGAGGTACTATTCTACTCTACCGGTACCTCTCGGCTCAGTAGTGTAATACTCGGTATCACTCAAATGAAGTCCTGCTTAGACCGCCATCTTTGATTGCGTACGAGTGTATAAGTCGGAACATCTCTTCTCATTGAATTTCTGTATAAACAATGCACCAGAAACGCAGCGTCCACAACAATACGTGCTCGGGATCACAATCAGCAACACATCACACTAGCGGTTTATTGACCTGGATACTTGACTGAATGTATGGTAGGTTCATCATTGAATACATGCGCGTCTGTCATGATATCCAGGTCATTGGCTCCAGCTTGCAGCGTAATTGGTAATATATATCATGAAATAGGTCGCCTTTGGAAATTTATGAGTAGGGCCTTATACTTAGGTTTGAAGTATACGAGTAAAAGGTCCAAAACTAACAGTACTTGTCAGTAGGATTGATAGTGAAGTATGCAATATATGTATCTACAAACGGACTATACTATGTATATTAATACCCATTTCCCACAGCATCTCATAAATTACCCTGACTCCGAGATAAATCGTTAGCACTTGTGTTACTGATGTCAGACAACAGAGGAATTACAAATATAAAAACTACTTAAAAACATATATTAACACCTAGACACAGAAAAAACACAAACGTTAATATTTAAATATTTGTCCCGGGTGGGTCTGTCATAGATCATATTGCATAATGCAATCAGTATAAACTAAGTTGGCCCAAAATGTTATCGACAATGATAGACAAGAATTAAAATGTGTAACAATACATACATTAATAAACTATATACAATAAGTATTTGACAGTAATAAACTTTTAGCCAAACATCTAAACCACGTGCCAGCACACACAGCTCGTCAGATGTTCCGCGATATGCTTTCTGAGCACACAAGGGCTGGGGGGATTTCACATGAAATCTGATATTGACACGCGAGAGTAGTCATCTTTGATGTACCTATGTAGCTATTAAACATCGCGTCAGTAATTCAACATCTAGTCATTTTATTATCAGTGCCGTGCCAAAGCGCCCTGTCATTAATACTCGACTCTAAATACAATTTCAGCCTATTCCGAAACATATTTATACTCTCGCACACCTTTATGTTGTTAGGCAGCTCATTGAACAGCTGTGCTCCTCCAAACAGCGATTGGAATGCTGTTGCTTTGATGTGTTATAGCACAGAAAGGAAATCGGCTTATCCGGTGTCTCGAACGAAAATACATATCGTGAGAAGTTGATTACGACTACAAGCGATGGACAAGAGGTAGTGGACTGCGGCCTACGCTTTGCTTCTACGGTAAGACCTGCCTTATGCAGTGCTTGCACTAGTCCCCGAAAGCGTCTCAAGGCGCCGCAGGGACGGCGGCTCCTTCTTATATACCCGTAAGTTTGGGATGACTGATCGCCATACCCCAAAGCTGGCAGTGCACTCCATAGGACAGAAAAGTTCGTGCCCTGTAGCATTTGAATTAAAATTAAGGTATACTTTTAAAGTAAAATTTTACTTAGGCTGTATATCATCTTGCCTGTGTCTCATTAGTATATAAAAAAAGCTTATTTTTTTTTAGTTTTAAACCTTGGTGTCGCCAGGCGTTTATCAGTATTATTACTAGTCTGTAAATAAAACGGTCTAAGTATAAAGAAGTCTTGTTAATTAAGTTACCAATTTCCGATATATCCATCCATCGATCGGTTTCAGCACCTCAGTCTCATATGACACCTGGTACAGGGGGAGGTACTGCCGTTACACTGTGTTTACATAATCACATACACAAGTAACTAACTCATGAAACGTCAGGTCTGAACAATGTGTTAGTAATTCACTGATCGTCAGTCTCCTCACACGTGATCAGAATATACAATGGCTACACAACACGGTTAGGTCACAATTCCCCATACAACCACAGAATACTAGGACTCAAGCAAGTACTGCATGGCAATCCATTAATTCAAATATCAAACGCCTACACATTATTCAAGTAACAATTACCTACTTCATTTAAATGAAGTAACAAAACAAATAGACTTTATATTCACAAGTAGCTATCTCTTTAAATGAAATTATTAAAATGCCTACATCTAGCAACAAATGACATGGCGCTTTAGGTAACGTATGAGCCGAAGATCATAAGATCGATTTTCAAATTTCCACACAGGACAAACCAATGAAGTTGTGAATATTTGTGTGTTGCGCCTGTGTGCTAAATGTATATATTTAAGTAGTAAATGTTTATGGTTCCTTTGTAGTCTGATGTCCCAGCTACTCATCCCGAAGTCAGGTCAATGAATAAGATGTTGTGTGAATTATTCAATTTAACGATAAACTAATAAAATTAGCTTAGCTTAACTCCATTTAATACAAAAAATTCTAAAGGACACTCCATACATTTCACGGCCCACTAAACAAAGTTCAAGAACAGTAATTAAATTAAAATAACAGACTATATATCCCTTTTATTATAAACAAATTAAAATCAATATTTTCATGAGGATATAGAGATATTTAAAAAATAAGACTTAGATCAATAATTATCCATGTAAATATTCTACCAATTTAAAAGTATAAAAATAGATTTTTGTTTAAAATACAATAATAAAATATGTTCATATACTTTGCTACGTTTTTTGCAATATTATGTTTTTTTAAGATGATTTAATGTATATTATTTAAAATATAAATATATTTTACCAATAGGCAACTCCTTAACAATGTAGCTTAGACATGCTAATTTTTTTTATGTATGATTTTAATTATCCGGCCATCAAAATACCCTTAATTTTTATGATAAGTATATAAAAATGAAATGTATTTTCTTTTGATATTTCATTAATGTTCTTGAGCCGAGCCTGGGCCTCTAGCTGAGCCGAAAATGGCCCATGTCCTTTGCCCGGCATCGAGTTGGATAATCTCCACGTTAATGAAGTACTTTAGCTACCACGCAAAGTCGTGAAAACAAACCTCGCCTCCCCAAACGCCAAATGAACACAAAACGGGATGAGAAAAAATCGGGGGCACATCACAGCCAGCACGCATTAACCCGCATTGCCCGGGATCGAGACACGAAGGCGCCACCAGCTCTTTGCTTATAATCAAGAGATTGTTACGGGTTCGAATGAAGTAGCGATGTTTTGAGAACTATTATAACTATGATCCCAACATGAATGGCATGATGCGGTCGTGTGACAATTTTATAAGATGTTTCTTTACTAGTCTTTATACAATCCCTACATTTAATTTTAAAGAATAAAGGTTATTTATTCTTCAAAAAAAATTCTAAACAAGATAGATCTTATACAAAAGTCATCTGCATTATTACCTGACTCTCACCTACTTCTACCGCCAAACAGCAGTAAAATAACTGGGTAATGTGACAAAATATCTTAAGTCACAAAGTTGGACAACCCGCTAGTGATATCCTAAACGAGTATCTGTAGGCTACGCTAAGTATAGTATCACGCGGACCGCACGCTTACCAACTTTTTAAAATTTAATTAAATAGATCTTTTAAAGATGTAACATGTTTAAAAATCATAACCTTAATACCCGGTAGGACCCGCACCCGTTCTTATTTGGGTAACCGAAATCTCCGACAAGTTCAATTTGTACTATAAATAATAAAATATCCCACCGAAAACCTGAGAAAAGTTGATTTTTTTCTAGTAAATCACCCTTACTAATATTATAAATCCTAAAGTAACCCTGTCTGTCTGTCTGTTACGCAATCACGCCTAAACTACTGAACCGATTTAAATGAAATATGGTACACAGACAGTTTAAAGCATTAGAAAGGACATAGGCTACTTTTTCATTCGGCATAAGAGTTGTAAGGGGTCGAAAGAGGAGATAAAAAAGCTTAAAACTTATTATTTGATTATTGATTTCTATATAAAAATAAATATAACATTCAAAGTTTATATAAGTTAAATTGAAAACATATAGTGCCAAAAGAAACTACTACACGTGGACGAAGTCGCGGGCATAGCTAGTCTCAAATATATTTTAGCATTTTTTATGCATACAACCTCTAAAAGTAACTACTTTTATAGTCAAAATCATCTCAAATATAAGCATTTTCTTTGCATGAAACCTAAGTAATTAAATATTATAGATTTACATTATTATTTATATTAATATTGCTACATTTCGTCGTTAAGGTGAAAATACTATTTTCGTCGTTAAGATGAAAAGATATAATTATAAGCCGTTAAATTAGTATTTTTAAAATTAACAATGTATTGAATTTTCTATCTATAACGCAATCAACGCAGTTTTTTTTATCTTAAGACTGATTTTAGAAATGGAACCTACCCTAGGTTGAGGTGAATTGTTTTTGACAGCCCGAGAAGAATAACCGTGGGGTTGCCACTTCCGTCCCCCAAACCAGACGACGTTAGCGTGACCCTCCCTAGCCTGCGGCCCCTACTAATTTGTCACCCGACCATCAAGCAAGTGCAATGTCATGCCATACCACAGATAAGACTATGTTACCACCATTAAAGTTTTGTAAACTGTTTTCTTTTTATTCATTTATTGCTCGCGTAGTTCTTATTAACACATGAATTCAGACATAAAATAGAGCAAATATTATTTTATGATAGTGTATCTTTTAATTACAAAAAATATTTTTGAATTAGTCTCGTAGTTTTTGAGTTAAGTCGATACAATTGACCATTAATGTAAATGTTGCCTCGTTACATTCCAGTTAGTGTTTTTATTGTCTGATTTTATGAAATACAGCAGCGCCCCGCGGTTTCAATCACTTCAACTTTCATACTAACTTTGCACCCCCCTTTTACCACCTTAGGGATAATTTTAAAATATTTCCAATGAGGAATTTAATTCGAATAACTGCAAAAACAGCAAAGTATTATACTAACTTTGGACCCCCGTTTCAGCCCCTTAAGGGGTGAATTTTCAAAAATCCTTAGTTGATGATCGTCCCCGACGTTAAAACCTCCGTTTACCCCTGTGTAAAATTGTCACTTTCTAACCTCTAAAGTTTAGGCCCTGCGTTGATATTACCAATTAGTTAGTCAGCTACTCCATTTATATTACAGATAATAAAGCGCCTGTCTTCTATTGATAAAAGAATTATTTCAATTAGTCGAGTAGATATACGATTTCCCTATTAATTCGAACAGTTCGAAACATAGACTAACTTTAACCGTTTAAGATACTATTAGAAGAGTGAGAAATCGCATTGCAGGACAGCCTAGGAGGGGGAAGCCTATGTTTTTTATTCCGTTTATACTTAATTAACTTTCTAAACAAGACCTTATTCTAGTGTTTAAGATATCTACATAGCCGCAGGGTACCGCTAAAACTATGCTGGTACCGAGTATTATACCTCCCCCTATACAAGGTTCTGCCCCGCTTCGATCTCGCGAGCTTTGCAGGCGCGGCCGCGGGGCACGCAGGATGAATACGGGCATCGGACCTCTCATCTATGAGAGGCCCCGCCCTCCCTTTTCGGTGACGCTGGAATTGGCGTCAGAGTAGTCCAGCAATAGGTGAGGCCGAAATAAAAATAAAGTTCTGTAAAACGCGACTGAACTGGTGGCGACTGACTGAGGTAGGTACTGAAACTGTTAGATGACTTTATATTTACCCAAAAACAGTTAAGCCCAAATGCATCAGGGTGGGGATAAGGAGTAGCATTTTCACCGTGAAGCTACGCTCTGCAATCGCCAACCCAATATGGCAATTATGGGAAAATTGCTTTTTGAGGAAGCGGAAGTTCTGCGGACGCTATGATAACATTTTAATCATCGATTCACCGGCACCATAACAATATTTGTATAGATTTTTACGAAATAGCTAATAAACAACATTGTTTAATAAATTCACCAGGCTATCAGACGAACCATGTACAAGTTCAATTAGTTTATCTCATCACAGTGGTAAATTAAAACGTAACAGACGCCATAGCACGCACGCTCCCCTAATGGTATTAACAGCACAACTGGATAGAAACAGCGAAGTGTCCTTAAACAGAGTCTCGAGCACCGAGTCGGCCTGTACAAAGTATGTGATTACTGGAAACAACAAGAAAAGATTGAATGGAAATAGCTCGCGATCTCGCATAAAAACAAAACACGACCGCAGGCGCCATTAAACGAAGCGTAAATAAAATCGCTCCTTACGTCTTAAAGATCGTAATCGATTGCTGGCATCGTTCGAAACATTCGATTTTAATATATTAGTTTGTTTGGGGACATATTTTTAAACGCATATAGCACTCAATACTAGTAATTATATTTTCACACACTAAATAACAATTTTTAACGGCTATGAAAGTCAATAATGAATTTTGATACCCTTAGTAATCTTAATTAGAAATAATAAAAATAAGATTAAGTATTAGATGAGTGACACGGAACCTCTGCGTATAATACTAACAGAATCAAACTAAACATAAAGGAAACGGTAACCGAACATCAAACATAAAGTGACACAGCAAAACGACTTTTTAAGCTGTTAAAAAGCAGCTTTATGGACCTAACAGGCAAATG
Source organism: Heortia vitessoides (assembly GCA_020976665.1). Taxonomy (NCBI): domain Eukaryota; kingdom Metazoa; phylum Arthropoda; class Insecta; order Lepidoptera; family Crambidae; genus Heortia; species Heortia vitessoides. The sequence goes on from JACJUM010002809.1 coordinate 9,866,796, forward strand.
ACTTTTTAAGGTCAAGTTTAGTTTATACAAACTGTTCGTGTCATCAAGGGAAATTTACAGTTTTAAAGCTAATACATCTATAAGATGTTACTTTACATCAGGTTGCCTTCATTAGTACACCAGTCTTACCTATTTCTGCTGCCAAATAGCAGTGTTCGCATTGCTGTGGTCCGGTTTGAAGGGTGAGAGAGGCAGTTAAATTATTGAGAAATGTGACATGTCTTTAAGTCACAAGGTTGGCAACGCGTTGGTGATATCCGATAATATCCATAGGCTGCGGTGACGCTCATTATCAAACAGAATGCTTATTTGTCGACCAAGTATAAGAAAATAGAAATACAAATAATACAAAAACAGTTCGGACGCAGGAGCCGTAGCGTGTAGTTAAATGACTTCAAAAAGGGTATTAATGCATCTGTTCATAAGACTGATGATTCACCAAAAAAGAAAAGAATCTAGTGTCAGTCAGTATTGCAAGTGAATATGTTTTAAAGATAACACTATAATATCACTATGGAAACATTCAGTATTTAGAAATGGAAAGGTAAAAATATATTCCAGTCAGGTACTAAAATAGTCAGCCAAGTTGGAAAAAGGAAAAATCCTTAACAAATGAGAGCAGTGATCGACGGCTCTCTAAACATGGATGCAAACTGTTGCATTATCATAAATGCAAGGATACCAGCGCAAAAAATTATATAAAACACTGTTGACGGAGAAAATGCGGGCGAACGCATCGGGTCTGAGAGTTTGACCACGGTTCATATACTATTGCCGCGATAGGTCTACAGTCTTTTATTTATGTATAACTTTAGCTCTGAGAGACATTAGGCATGTGCTCTCTCTATAAAGTTTTATAGACGACTTGCAGGCGCCCTCGAAACAGTATGTTGTATTAATACTTCCCCATTTGAATCGGCTATTGTTTCAGCCAAAAATCATAATAATTTAAAAATAAAATCCGATTATAATACTATGAAAGTCCCGTCGAAATCACATCAAACAACCGATTTTTTTGTTATAGTGTATGTACCGTTTGGACTTTCAAATATATTTAGTAAGAAACTATTACAAACGGACAAATAACTTTATTAATTTCTATAGATTTCAACAACATAACAAAATGCATTGGATGCGGATCCATTAATGCGCCAGAGCGATGTTGACACTCTTTAGAAAAAAATAGGCACTCGCTTTAGAAAGAAATACTTTTTTATATAAACAGTAGATAGTTAATGTCCAATTCAACAGTAGCAACGCATACAAAGATAGGCAAGCAAAGATGTAGATACCACTATATTGTCAACGCAAGGTGTAAGCGTGAGAAATATGGAATGTCGTCGAACAGAAGCTCATTATTATATTTTTTTTTATGAAATGAAGTCAGCAAAGCATACGGTCCGCTTGATAATTGCATTTACCCAGTAATTTCACTGCTTCTTTTACCCTTCAAACCGGAACACATCAATGCGATCACTGCTATTTGGCGGTAGAAATATGTGAGAGTGAGGTACGACTGGCGACCTTCGTAAGAGGTCTACTTCTAGTACGAGACGATAATGCAACCATCCATAACTGCCCTGCTATATTTAGTCAACGCTCGTTCCGAAGTATACACCGATCCTTCTGCTGTTGCGCTGGAGTTGATGTATGTTGTATGTTGAGTAGTCCAGCAATAGTTTCGTCCGAAAGTAGTAAAAAGTATACATTGATTTGATACTTGGTACCTTAGTAAGCTGTGACGGCTAATTGAAAATAGAGATGAAAAGCCAACCAGTCACAGATTTATCGAGCATTACCACGCTCGATATAGCGTGCAACCCGCCACTATACCAAGTACTATTAATAGATACGTCTTGACTCATTCAAACGCTCCATTGACTTGAACTAATCTTTTTGCTGTGTGATAATGAGACGACATTGTGTCGGGCAGAAAAAAAACGTCAGAAGAATCGTAGTGTACAGTTGATCGGGCATCACGGGCTGGTAGTAAACAACTCTTAAATGGATGAGAGGGGATTCCTTCGTTCGTTCGTATTGTGTTGGTTAATAATTATATCGTTGTCATAAATCGACGGCCGCATCTGGCTGAAAGAAAACAAACATGTTTTTCAGCAAGAACTAAGGTATTTTAACGCATTGACATCTTTTTAAATATTACTTATTAAAAGATTATGTAAAGAAACATTTACTTACGGATATAAAGATATTTTTTTTAACGAACAGTTTAGTCAAATAGCATGAAGTGAAGTATTAAGATTGTCACCCTTTCACCTCACTGCGCCTGGATTGTAATTTCCTCCTAGTTTTAGGCTCGATTCCTCGAAAATTCTAGACCAGTATAAAAACATAAGCTTTAATTTGACGATTTCCTCTAAATTGGTCTAGACGTTTTAATGATTATACAGAACAAATTATAGAATGATAAATTAAAATACATTTTGTTATTCAGTGCAAGCACCGAATATCCTTTCATACTACATATATTACATAATACTTCTTTTTGATATTTAAATTAATCAATTCAATTTTGATTATTTGTATTAATACGTAGCTCAAGGAACTACAAACATCAGGAAGCCGCCAGTAAACTTTACCATCCTGTTAAGTCCATCGCATACATTTGTCATGGCATTAAATTAATTCGTCTCTTAATCAATCAACATCTCTGCCATGGAACGCCATTGAACCTCACACGTTTATAACATAATCCATTCAAAGCCCAATAAGTGTAGGGATGATAACAACTCCATAAAAATATCGATTTTTACATGAAGATCGGAAGCTTTAAAGATCGATTGATAAATGTCATTCTAGTTTACTTTCCAAACTGAATGTTGACAAAAAATAAGACATCGAAGGATCGTTTTCTAGTAAAATCGATCAATTTCTTTTGTTGCTGGTTTTGAGATGTCATGATTTTGCTTTTAAATTACGGTTCAAACAAACCAAAAAAGTTAGTAACATCGTACCAAAGTCGATTCTTTTGAGTCGAACAAAATCAGTAAAAAATCGATTAGTCGATTAATTGATCTCAGAACGCCATCTCTAGTCCGAAGCGTGAGTGTATTCAGCGAGGGAGTGCGCGCGCGCAGCCGCTAATCCTACGTGATAGGAATTAGGCTCTTTATCTAGTTTTTAAACATTTGTTCGGTAACCGTTGGCCGGTAACGGCATTTGGTATGTGGGAAAATGAGGAATGGCACGGTTTTTAAACTTTTTACTTAATAAAGTATTACGTTGACCTCTTAGAGTTCAAGGCGGGCCATTTTGTTTTGTGAAACTAATCTTGTTTTGTACACGAGTGTAATGAGATCGCCAAACAATTTTTGCGCTGTCAAAGGTTATAGTCACTTACAACCTTGTGTTTATTTTTATCAATGAGCACCAAATTAATTGTTTAATTTACAAATATTCTTCTTTTAATTTTAAAGGATATTAGTAAAAATTACTGTTACGTTCGGCGCAATAATAGTTTGCCGTTCATTCCATAGTTGACCAAAAAAGGTAGACCTCATACAAACGGCGTCTGCATTGGCGTCTCTCTCTCGTCTAATTCTACCGCCACAAAGCGGTGATCGCATTGCTGTTTCGGTTTGAAGGGTGAAAGAGGCAGTGAAATTACTGGCTAATGTGACATCTTTTTAGCCACAAGTTTGACAACGCTCTAGTCATATCTTCTATTACTAATATTATTCAAATGAACTAGAAGTAAAATCACTAGTCATATCTAATATGGCTGGTATGATGATAGTAGGTATCTAATTATTACACTTGTGATTTCTCTGTTGTCTGAACCGTAACACAAGTGCTTTCATTCTCGGAGTCAGATCATACATAGAGTACCTATGTGATGTTGGGTGAAGTTGTTATTTTATGCGTTTACATAATTATAGTAAGAATACTCAATACAACATTTCTATCAAATAGCAGATCCGAGTGTAGATCATATGACTATATGTTCCTCGCACATGGAACAATAGCGCAAACCAGATGTAACGCTCGTCATCTCGCGGCAAACAATGGCAGGAATGCAGCCGTAACGACTGCCATATAATTGCCACACTTTATGCCATTATGCGGAGAGGGCTTGTTGACATGGCATAGCGTAGCGTAGCGTAATACACTGTGCTTTCTAAAAAGAAACTACATACTAGCCTAGAGCTGTTTTAAAATTTGTATCACCAAACAATAAACAATAACAAAAGTAGTTGTTAGAGGATGAGAGTTAATATCTTCATGATAAAAATCCAGCCAGTAAAAAATACAATAATATGATAATAAATGAGGTTCTGTAACGATTGGAGTTCAATTTCGTAAGGTATAAACTCAAAATAAATTCTAATTAGCATTAAGATAATAAAGAAGCATTATCAAATACCAACAAATTGTTTATTTCTTCTACATAGAAATAAAGTAAGACAATTGTATGTTAGGTACTATAGTAGAATTGTCTTCAAGACGTAATAATAATGAAATTCACGAACCTTATGTATGTCTAGTATAGTGTATACTACCCTGTATGTAATCTTTATAATAAATATATAAAATTTTCATGTCAAATTATAATTAATTTTTGCTTATTATGTTCACTTTTGTTCACTTTGATCCAACTCGATATTAGGTATTTATATCTAAATTTATAGTCGTAATATTTTTTATATTAAACATAACCGTCGGTCACCTAGTATATAGCATTATAATATGATAAATATATATCTATAATGCCTTTGTAATCTGATGTCCGTAACACAAGTAATTAAGCGACTTAACCATATTGACCTATGTGTGTACACAGTCAGGTTAATATGGTCAACCCCCGCGGCTTGACCTACTGTGGGTTTTTTGTTATTGTATCCGAACTAAAAAAATTGACCACACCACCAGATGTTTGCGTTTCAAGTACTTTGTCATCACCTCAGCTCAAAAAGCGCCTTCATTAAAAAATCACCTAATTATAGACACACTTCATACTTTTTCAATAGTTAATTTTACCTTGGATGAAGTTTGAAAAAGTATATCTTACAACTCATGACCACCACGTGCACACCGTAGTTTAAATAATTTACCAGCAAAAACGTTTGGCATCTAATACCGAATAAGTCAAACCTGTCAAAATAACCCCTATCATCGGTTACTCCCCCACTTAATGGCAACTCGATAAAGAATAGCAGTAAACTCAAATAATTTAAAATAATTACATACAACCACCGCCGGCTTCCTCTGTTTTTCGAATTAATTTTAAATTATTGTATTAGCTATATTATAAAATAATGGACGACGATTTGTGAAAGATTGATAAAATAATTTTTTTTTTATATAAATTTAGGTGCGATGGTGACTTTTACGGTTTTCATTAAAGTTTATAATAACATAGCTCGAATCTATTAATAAATAAGTTACAATGTCTATTTATAAATATCATGTTACTGGACCACGTGAGACCACGTCACGACAGCTTCTCCTTTTATACATATATAAAAGGAGATCCTGACTGACTGAGTAAATGGCTGACTGACATATCAACGCAGGACCTAAACTGCACGGGTTAGATATTTAAAACGATATTTCAAAATTCACCCCTTAAGGGGGTAAAACGAAGGCGCAAAGTTAGTATAAAACTTTGCAGTTTTTAAAGTTATTTGAATGAAATTCAGTATAGAGATCTTCAATTCGTGAAAACATGTATAAAATATTTTTTCCATTAGTGTGTGTAAAATGGGAGCGGGACAAAGTTAGTATGAAAATTTTACAATTTAACGTGGCTAAAACCGCGGGGCACTGCTCGTCAAGCATTAGACGTCCGCTCCTATATATAATCAGTTTCCAATAGCACTTGTTTTACACGTCCTTGTGGGTAACGTGCACAAAAAATAATTAAAATGAACTCGGATCAACCACATCTATCGGCTGTATGGTACAGAAATATATCGTGGTAGTGGATTGGCAAACAATTCGATTCGCACGTACGCCGCGAATACGCAACGTGTCGGGGTCAATCACCCGATTACGCAATCGCGCGGGCCGAGCTTTTCGACCAAGCCGTACGACGTAAACGAAAGTCACTAGAATAGATAAATTCATACGATTCCTGCGACTCCACTTTTAGTTTCAAAGTAACGGCACTAAGTCAATACTAGCCAAGATAGCATTGCCGCTTTAATACAATTCCATTATCAATAATTCACTATTAATACTTGTTTATTTTCGTTGAGCGAGCGAGATGTATTCAGGTATTGGGTCGCGCTCATTGAAGTGCGAACTCGCCTCAGGTTGGGTATTGAGATCTTTTAAGTCTATTAAGCGGTGAGGTACTGGTAAAATAGAATAGTACTTCTCTCTGTACCAGGTGTCAACAAAACTGACAATTGGTGGGATATCTATCCGTAACAGTTCAGCTCAGCTCAAATGCATAGAGCGGGGATTAGGAGCAGCATCCCCGTCCCGAAAGCTCTATCTGTTATTGCCACGACGCTTGGCCAGCCCGGCAATTATGGGTTAAATTTTTTCCCCTTTTCATGGGAAGGCCCATCGGCCGAGACATATACAGCAGTGGACTTCCAACCACATAATTATCCAACCATAACAAACCACATACGCATAATCGTTAAAAAAAATTACCTAGTATTCAAAAACTTTTATAAAGTCAACCTTAAAATAGTTTTCACTCCAATGATTTTTTTTGCCCACGTCTTGCTGAAGACAGCACAGACCAATTCATTTCCTTGGTATACAATAACAAAAGATTAGCATACGCAAGTAAAAAAATCTTTTAAACCAAGAAAATCTATTTCCCACGCTACCCGCCCGAATGTGTCAGGCAGATCACAGCATGTAATTCGAGCATGGAACAACAACCACAAATTAAATAGTTACAGATAGCCCGATTCATACAGAATTCACAACAAACGTAGATATAAAGGGGGGTGGGTCAATCTGTACCTCCTATATTTGTGCCGCAACTGAAGATGGGTGGACTTCCGCGGCGCCGGCGTTGCCGCGTGCCTGCGAACCGCTCATGGGAAACTGACACTTGAAGATGGATCGCCTTTAATCCCTGGTTATGCAAGCGGTAATCGGAGTCTACTAAGTCCATACATATTCCGGCATGGTAATGGTATCTTGCTTAAAGTAACCTCAGGAACTATTGATGTAACATTGAAAGTTATTTCACTACATAATAAAACTACATTTTAACGATTTTTATTTTTTCATATAATTATGACGTTTTAGTTACCACACGGCAATCATTTTTAAGATGCGAAGCTATTTAACAGGTATATATTTAATTTTATATTATTATAAATATTTCGGTAATCTTTAAATGGGCTTTAAATTTTTATATATTTTAATATAATAATATAAATATAACAATTTAATATAATAATATAAATATAATATAAATATAACAAAGTCCTTAACCTGAGTACATACACCAACACTGTATGAACTCTAACACTTACCAATAGGTCTATTCTATACAGTATGCGTGGAATACCACCATATAAATCGGCTGTTAAGCCAAATAAAAACTTTTACCGTAGGTCGTCGTAAACAGAGCTGCTAATAAACATTGACCAGATTCAGCAGACGCCATTACAACAAAATTGGTTTACTGTACTCTGCGGCCGGAGTGTGGTGCTCTGACATTCGATCACGTAAAATAAAACCGACAATTACAAAACAAAATGAAGCACAGAAGGCTTCCTCACCGCCAAGAACATAATAACTTAAGAAAATTCTGAGTTTTCTAGTCAATATGTCATACTCGCATGTGATGCATAGGGATAGGTATAGACTATGGGATCTCCTTGCTGAGATCTTGGTACCGTTATGGTTTTAGTCCTTCTGACCTAGCCTTCATTTAATACCTCTTTTACCTAGGTAAGGTATGTTCGTCTAGGTCGACTTATACCATCTCTTCCATTCACTTCCGCTCTATAAATTTACTATTATACATCCTGTCTTCATGTCCAAACCATTTCAACATTCCTTTCTCTATTGTTGTAACAAGATAATCTTTTACACGACATCGATCTCTTAATTTCTAGTTATATCTTTATGTGTTCCTTCATATCATGTTTTACGTACCACTTGTCACATATTTTCAATATATATTTTTTTTATTATCAGAATTACTAAAGTACCTATTTTACAAGTTATACTAACCTACCGTACTAAGCACTTAAAGAAATTAAGACTGTTGTAAACGCATGTTATCGATTACAATTTTGTTTGTGTAACTTAGTCATATTATATAAATATACAACTTGTGACGATAGAATTTAACTAAAGGTAGATCTCACCCAAAGTTCGTTTGCATTGTACCATTGCTGTGTTCCGTATGAAATGATGATGGAGACAGTAAATTTACCGGGTAAAATATCTTTAGAATTGTAAAACACTTTCTGCCATTGATAGGAACCTTACAAAATAATTGTTGGGTAGTATGAATATCAGGGTGAAGAAAGACAGGCGCGAAAGTTGACTTTATTTTTTTTTAATTACCTGTAGTAATTTCGGTGTCGGAATAGAAAAGCGTGACAGCAACAATGACTACAAGTAAATCATGTATATTTAAAACTCTCTCGAGCCCTCAGCAATAGCATACAACGCAAAATAAAGAAAGAAGGTGATCCTGTTTAGTTATGCACGGTGTCAGTTCCACGTTTTGTAGTGAGCGGGCCATCTGTGCTTATCTAGTCATTTCCAACGCGGTCCAGAGCATTCACATTGGGGTTACTGCGGTACACTTCAATTATTTCTCGACACCAATTATAGAATAATGTGAACAATACTCTACAACAGAATACATAAAGTAAATATTAGAACAACAAGCTGTGAGGTCGGCGACCTTATCAAAATTATTAATGTATATTTATACAGGCACATATAACAAAAAATAAATAAAATATTTCGCACAAAATGTCATACATTGATGTCAGGCCAAGTATCAAGTCCGATTGTGTTACGGACATCAGAAAAGAATAACCACAATTATTCGTTACATAAATATTTATCCTGGATGGGGTCGGGGCCAAACCCACGACCCTCTGTGCACAAGATATTATCACTGCCATCTGCGCCAAGGAGCCGTTCAGAAAATTGTTTCAACATTCGTTGTTTCTGATTTTTGGCGGAATAAATCAGAAACTGTAGAAGCTATTGAATATTGATATATCATGTTTAAAAATACATACGTTTGGAAGCTATGAACAGTCAAAAATTTAAATAGCAAAATATCAAAAATAACGACATTCGTACGAACGTAGTTAGACCATGAAGTTAACAGCGTCCATAAATATTAATTGTTCAGTTTTTTTCCAAATGAAATAAGATCAGTGTATGTGCAGCAGTTTACTATCGCATTAATAATTACGGTAAGTTATATTGTACATGTTCATAAATCAACTTAATCTGCCAAATTGTTTTGTTTCGCATACGATATAGATCTGGACTGAGCTGTTTTGTACCGGCAGAGTAGAATAGTGCCTCCCTCTGTACCAGGTGTAAGTGTCGACTAAGGGACCAGAACCGACAGATGGAGGTATATCCATCAGAAACAGTGCAGCTCAAATGCACAGGGACAGGACACACATTTATATAATGATATATAAGTTTATTTGTTATTCGTCTGATTACTGATATCCGAAACAAAAGTGCTTTAAGCGACTTATCACGGAATCAGGACAATTTATGAGATGTGGGAATTTATTGTGGAAATTAAACGTGCCTGTATGAATTCTCATGTATTAATCTGTGCGTGGCGGTAATTGGTGCGGTATATTTATTTAATAATTACTTTAAACTTTTGACTGAACGATGTCTGTCTGGGCAGGCAGTATGCGAATTATAATTGAGTTTCAGTTTGCCTAGAGTTTATTATTCGTATGTTACCTATTATGGAAGGTAATGCAATTTATTTATGGATAAAGAATCTATATATTCAAACTCGTAAAGCGGAAATTGCGAGAACGGATGAACATGAATTTAACTCAGTTGAAGTTAATATGCAGAAGAAGTGCACATATATATATATAAATCACGTGTCACGTATATCGCGATGGACTCCTAAACTACTAAATCGATTTTAAATTAAATTTGCTCACCGTGTGCAGTTTGATCACACTTGAAATATAGAATAACTTACATATCCTAATTTATAGCCGCAATATTATTTTACTGCTAATTATTTGTCTATTTTTTGACATTCACTATTATCTGTTAACTCTAAACGATTTTAAAAGATGGCGATATCTGTTGCCTGGATTGAGTAAGTAATCAATAGATGGCGCTGCTATGTCAAACCTACGTATAGTATAAAATAAAATCTCTGAGATCTTTAAAACTACGCAACAGATTTTTATGCAGCTTTTTAATAGCTAATCGATCGAAATAATTTACTATATAGTATTGTATACCTTAGAAGTCTTAAAAAACATTATTATATCTATCTGTTTTAGATACCCACAATAACTATTTTTTATCCTTATTATACTCTCGCGAAGCCGGGACACCAGAATCTTATAAAACTGCACTATCATCATCATCATACCAGCCATTAAAAGTCCACTGCTGGACGTAGGCCTCTCCATTAAAGGGGGTAAGTTGTCCATAATTGCCGCGCTAGGCAAGCGTATTCGCAGAGCTTTCGTGACGGTGATGCAGCTGCCCATCCTCGCCCTGTGCATTTGAGCTGCACTGTTTTGGTTGGATATACCGCCATCTGTCGGTTCTGGTATCTTAGGCGCCTCTTAAAACACCTGGTACAGGGGGAGGTGGTGTTCTACTCTGCTGGTTTTGCATCAAGATCAGCAAATCGTAGGTAGGAGCCACGTGCTGTGTGCTAATGAAACCTTTATCATAACCAGTTTTTCTCGCACATTCGCACGCGTATTGAAACTGCAGTTTTAAGCAACGTCTAGTGCCGGCAGACTAGTTTAAATGCTCTTTGCCCTAATCATCAGGGTCATCGGTTAGGTATATGATTTGTAATATATAATTTAATACAGAAAAGTGTATGCAAAAGTCTCTATAAATAAGGACAATTTTAAGTTTAAGTTGATTAAAATTTCGGTAAAACCGAACCGTAACCGAAGCCTGAAATGTAGTATTAGAATGATAAATCCGTCCGAAATAGCATTCAGATTCACTAAGTACTATACAATGCATTGTGATCAAACATCAGAATTCAGTTGATTGATGTTACACTTGTTTCTCCAGCATGATGTCGGAGCAGTCCTCTTACGACACCTGGTACAGGCGGAGGTCCTATTCTATTCTGCCGGTACCACACGGCTATGCGCACTATAAATTCAATTAATAAACATTAGACACACTACTGTTTGAATAACACGCAAGATACTTAAATTTAGTTGACATAAATTTATTTATAGGCTTTCGTGATAATATAGTCTTTGCTCCTATTTTTGAATTGTATAAATCATGGTCGAATTCATCACATGGCGTTAACAATGAACACTGACAATATATATTTGCTACACAAGAAGTTTGCAATACACGAAACGGACAAACATAAAAGCTAATAGCCTTGCCGCGATATAGGATCCAATTCAATTAAGCCCATAGTGGTAGCAATTCCAATCGAACGTACGAGTTAATTGGTTTAGCACCAGTAATATTCGAGAGCGTGGAGCAGTCGGCCTTACAGTAGTATTAGTTCACTTACACTATACGGCTCTGTGCCCTGAAGGTGCCTTTGATAAACTATAATTAAGGCACCGCACTGTCTGTCCATCTGTCTGTCGCATGTTTCAAATTGCATATAAGAGGATTAGCGGCCCGTCTTGGCTTCGCGTGGATGAACACTTGCGGCGCGATGGCGATATTTTTTTCAGATTTCTTGGATTCTATAGCTGGGTGACGTGCCCACCGGCACGTGAAGTACCGGCAGAATAGTATAGTACCTCCCACAGCACCAGATGTCGTAAGAGGCGACTAAGGTACCAGAACCGACAGGTGGCGGTATATCCATCCGAATCAGTGCAGCTCAAATGCACAGGGCGAGGATGGGCAGCAGCATCACCATCGCGATAGCTGCGCTCTTCAAATGCCAACACGCTTACCCTGTGAGGTAATTATGGGCAACAAACTTTCTTTCTTGGAGAGGCCTATGTCCAGTAGTGGCCTTCCAATGGCTGGTATGAGAAAATTCTAGCTTACAGTAGCGTATACATACATCACGCCTGCATCCCATCAGAATAGGCAGAGACTATGGATACCAACTTGCTACGATCTTGGCATACTTCTCTTGGTATTCTCACTCGCATTATTCCTTTCATACAAGCTTGATTGTTCTTGGTACTTGGTACCTGACGCTTCTTTAACGCGTTTTTAAAACTATATAGAATTTAAATTTTTAGAATTTCATTTCTGACCCAATAACATTTTAAAATATGAGTGATTTAAATATATCTATGGACAGGAGAGCCGTGGGGTATTAGCGGAGTAGAATAGTACCCTCTTCCGTACCAGGTGTCTTAAGAGGCGACTAAGGTACCGGGACAGACAGATAGGGTACATCCATCCGAAGCAACGCCCCTTAAATACTACAGGGTTTGGATCGGGAGCAGCATCCTCCTCGCGCGCAAAGTTGCGCTCTGCGATTGTTACCACGTCTGCCCAGGCAATTACGAATTGAAGAGGTCTATATCTAACAGTGGACTTCCTATGGCTTATATAATGATGGACGGAAGTCAAAACCCAACATACTGGTATACACATCGAAATCAGCTGGTACTCATTTATTTACAATTGTTCATTCGAAACCGAAATCTATAAAATGTTTTTATATGCCCAATCACCGTTGAGTAATAAAAAATGTACCTGCTAGATTGTATCACAATTCATGTTAAGTCATCGAATGCAAGTCTACCTTGAAACTAGACCAGCCGTCACCAAACTGGTCTACAGACTAAGTTTACTGTAAGCTAATAAACGATGCAATTGATTGAAAAACCATGCAATAAATTTGCCAAGATTAAGAAATTGTGCTTTAAAATTTGGTTCTTCCTCATAATAACAATAGCGCATTGCGGACATCGTGAGCTGAGAATTACGGATTACCGAGTAATTTCACTGCGCCGGCGGAAGAAGCGGGCACTGCTAATTGACAATAGAAATAGGTAAGAGTAAGGTTTTTGATAACGACTTTTTGTTGTTTTATAGTCAACTAGCTGACCTGGCAGACTTTCTGTATATAAACTATCCTACCTCTTCCAACTGTACACAATAATTTAAAAAAATATTAAAATCGCTTCAGTAGTATAGATTTTCATCACAGACGAACGCCGTGACATGTAATTATTATGCATAAAGGTAGTTTTTATATCATAGAATAAAAGAAATTAATTTGTTTTATAATAAGATCGTGGTTCTAAGTTAAGCTAGGCAACCTACTCTTCTGATAGCGACTTCTAACGTATTATAGATTTGCTAAAAAAATATTCTACTCTTAAAAAGTTAGCCAAATACAAGCCTGATATTAGACAGTTAATTAACAAAAAACAAAGTCTGTACCTAAAGTCCGTAAATATTGAATATAAAAGGTCTTAATATATTGAAACAATAGTTTATCCTAGACGAGGGGAAACTGGAGCCCTGTTATTTATCTGCGTACGTCCGCCCAAACAGATGTTAACATACATACATACAAGCGCGCAGCGGAAGGGTCATTGCACTGCAGAGCGGAAGAAAGGAAGTACAGTGCGCGCCGGGAAATTGTGTCTTTTATGCACAATACACTGACTATATTTAGAGTTAATGAGTGCTTGTGTGGTTTGATACGCCGGCTGTGTTGCCTTAGGTTTTATTGAATACAGCTTCCCGTTCTCGACTCCAACCGCGAGGTATTCACTATAAATCATTTTTTTTAAGGAACAAAAGTAATATTCTTTCCTAGGGTTCAAGCTATTGATATGTGTAATTTGATCAAAATAGGTTCACCCGTGAAATGTAACATGCTCAGAGACAGCCAGACAGACATTTGTATATTCAATAATTGCACGACTATAAAGGTTACCCCTTGAATTTCCGGAACAGCAGTGAAAAATCATTTGAAATGCATTTTCGTGACAACTGCAATTTGGGGCGGTCTAAAAATCGCATGCAATAGACTTTGTATATTATCTAGCTACCTAGAATCACCTGAAGCGATAGGGATCAGGAAGTTTAATTACGAATCATTATAATGGACAAAACGAATGTGCAATAACTACAAGCGCATTTGTGTACGCGTGTTCATTTCCTGCAGTGGGATAGCAATGCTATTTATAATTATTATTTATTTAAAATATATAATAATTATAAATACTCCTAAAACTTTTTATACTGCAAAAGGCGACCGGAGTCCGGAGAGGATCAATAAAAGTCAAGGCCTTTATGTGCAAATAAAAAAAGAAACATACTGAGTACAATACAAATAAACATACAAAAAACCTTCATTATGCTTTTTGACAATAATTGAGAAGACAAATGGATCGTAAAATTAATAATAATTTATTCCAACAACTTGTATATTTACTGTTATTTACATAATGCGAAAAAGCCAGTTAGACGGCTTTTGAAAATCCTGTTATTTATTCCATTAGGCTTTGCGGCATACGTACTCTTTATGTGTGTTGTGTTGGAAATAAGCCACATAAATTATCATCATCATCATACCAGCCATTAAAAGTCCACCGTTGGGCATACATTCCCAAGAAAGGGGGTATGATGCCAATAATTGCCGCGCTGGGCAAGAGTGTTGGCAATCGCAGAGCGTAGCTGTCGCAACGGGGATGCTGCTGCCCATCCTCGACGTGTACATTTGAGCTGACTTTTTTGCATGTATGTACCGCCATCTGTACGGTTCTGATACCTTAGACACCCCCTACGACACCTGGTACAGAAATAGGTACTATTCTAGTCTGCCGGTACCTCACGGTTAATAAATAAAAAAATAATAGCGGATAATAGCATAAAAATAACGGCGAATAATTTATTTTCATAAATGAAGTAGCATTGTAATTAACTCAGACGGTACTTATATGCTGACAACTCTGACGTCAATTCTAGCGCCACTGGAGAAGCCAATAAATTATCTAGGTGAAATGTAGACGCAGAACTGACGACGTTCACTTAAGGCCGCCACTACGCACCAACATCGGGTTGTGTGCCCATCATTTGTTATATGCGAAAAAAAGAGGAGGGCACTCCGGCTGGTCTAGCACGGCCGGTATCGTACGCAGGCGTACTCGGACGTCAATTCCAACTCCTCCGGATGGATGCGCGTAGCGGCTCAAAAATGAGCGGTCTTTTGCCCTAGCGACTGCGGTGCAATGTACTGCTTTACGACTAGTATGAGACTGATGGGGGTATTTATAGAATAAATGTTATCAAGCAAAATTTCTGTTGCTTCCACGCACTTATCAGAAGCATTAAAGTGTTCAGTATTGGCAACTAGACACTAAAAATCACTGGTCACACAAGCAACGATATTCAGTTTTAATTATTCAGAAGTATCAACTCAATCAGCCGTGTAGTATAGAATAGCCGAAAGTGTCCAGCAAAGTGACCGGGAGCAAAATATGCCGTATCAGAAGCAAAAAGTTGCCACATTTGCACATCGACTTATAGGACTTGTAAAATATAAAATGAAAGTGAAGAAGAAGTTGTTATTCCATATCAGTCTGATTTATACACTTGCTTTCTGTCAACAATTTGTTCTCAATATAAATAACAGACTGCTTTGCATAAGCATAATCAATGAAGTAATAAAAAGGCAATTGTTAATAAACATGACTCCCACAGGTTGAAAGGCGACAGAGTGATAACATGAAGGTGCATTTTATGGGCTTTCTTGATGGATGACCTCGATAGAAATGACTTGCACATATATTATTTTCTTAAGTCATTTATTAGTATGACCTTTATCTCGTAGAACTACTAAGGTTCCACAAAGTATACCGGAAAAGGAATCAAATATAGATTTTTAGTACTATATTTTTATCCTAATACTATATTTTTGAATGCCCCATGACGCAGATTGATCCTATTTTATACGCCAATGGTTGTTAGTACGATCCCCACCCGATGTATATATGATGAATATTTACTTTTGTTCTGTGTCTGGGTGTTATTTATATTCAAGTAATATATTGGTCGTTTCTCTATTGTCTGATGTCCGTAACACAAGTGCCTTAAGTTACATATCTCGAATTTATGTCAAGGTATGAGATGTCGTGTCAATTAAAAAAATATATAACACAACTATTAGTTATATATTATTATTATATATTAAACTATACTATATTCTATAATTTACCTTAAAAATTTCTTTGTAGTAAAACCGTGAAGTAAATTCAACGTGTCCTATGGCATTCGTATGTCAACAGCCCAATACAAAGTATCCAATTAATCATACGCGATGCGATCGGCGATAGATACCGCACTTCCTATAACAGGAAATGGGTCTAACATTCAGCGGAAAAAAATGCGATAGTTGCTAACGTTGGTGTTATTGCACAATACACCAAAGACGGCTAACGTATTCCGAGCCTAGAAGGTCAATGTCTGGTTTGACCACACACACACACGCGTGCGCGCGCAATGTGATTGCGGCGATCGTAAAACAAAACGCGGTCACAACACAACACAACCGTTCCTGTATGAGTAACTCATTCAACTCTCCGTTTGTGGTTATGATGATCACGACAAACGAAAGAAGACGTTCGAATTTGTAGAACAGACGCGAAATATATTGACAGCATGCATATGTTAAAAAATCTTTAGCCATTTTTTTGCCCATAAATGCCGCGCTGGACAAGCGTGTTGGCAATCGTAGAGCGCAGCTATCGAGACGGGCATGCTGCTGGCCACTCCCGCCCTGTGCATTATTATTATTGTTTGGATATACCGCTATCCGTCGGTTCTGGTACCTTAGTATTACGACACCTGGTGCTGTGGGCGGTACTATTTCTTTCTGCCGGTACCTCACGGCACTAGTACTCCACGGCTTTAGTCATTTATCGTCAGTCATACGCTATCCATATTTAACCTTGATGTCCGCAATTTTCACGTAACGTTCGGTCTTTTTAAGTGATAGTTGTTAAAACTATTCTCATCTACAAACAAAACTGAATGCTATTTTCGATTCGAACAATCGACAAAGAAAATTACGTAAGTGTTCTTCACACGTCATTATACTCAAGATAGAAACAATAAAGAACAAACATCTTTTGAAATAAGTATGTTACTTTTATATTAGAGATATTTCGTCAACTTTAAATGTTGTCTTTTAAACTGAAAATATTTATTCTTAACCATTCGATATGTGTGCCGTGAGGTACCGGCAGAGTAGAATAGTACCTCTCCCTGTATCAGGTGTCGTAGGAGGCGACTAAGGTACCAGAACCGACAGATGGCGGTATATCTAAAACATTGCAGCTCAAATGCACAGAGCGGAAAAGGGCAGCAGCATCCTCCTTGCAGCTGCACTCTGCGATTGCCAACACGCTTGCCCAGCGCGGCAATTATGGGCAACATTCCCCCTTTCCTGGGGAGGCCTATGTCTAGCAGTGGACTTCCAATGGCTGGTATGATGATGATGATTCGATATGCGGTACATAGGTATTTAAGGAATTAATACGACACTGCAAGAATGACACAAAATCGGTTGTCATGGGTTCTTACTCAAAACAATAAACGTCCAAAACCAATTAACGGTTTCTTTAATTAAAGATGAAACATAAGTATACGAGCAGTAGGATTATATATTTCCAACGTGTATTACCCGTGTTTTGCATACAAAATGAAATTACCGTTTCCATCGCTACTGTGCCACTTACGAATTACATCGCATGATTCACATGTGGGTTATAATAACGGGGCTAATCGTGAAATTGTTAAATATATATTCTGCGTGTATACATTAGGACGCCATTTTCAGATCTATGCATATAAATTTGGGATATGGCTCAGTTTGGGGAACGCCGGAACCGGACGTCTGGCCTTTGTTCACGAGTCGATCTTAGTTTTTTTTTAATCCACGATAGTTCAATGCATGATATTGATGTATTTATATCGTTAACGAGCCAGAGGATTAGAATCCAACGAAATACATTTTTATTGTATTTTCTTGAGACGAATTCATAATCTCGAGACACTCGCGTAAGCATTGCGGTCAAAAAGATAAAGGATTGAACAATTTAATTAACTAATTAAAACACATAATAACTGACACAGGGTTTAAATTTAAAACTGAGCACTTTTTATTGCTTAATATTTGAGTTAAATCCTATGTATTATTATTAAAAATATGACATTGATTTACACTTTCTTGGAAATAATGTAGTTTATTATTTATTTTGACATCGAATAATCATTTTCAATCAAAATAGAACTTTTTTTATGTTTCGAGAAGCAATTGTTTATACAATCTTTTCCTAGTTAATGCTTAAATAAGGCAGGCACATGCTATTTCCTGTTAAGCTCTCGACTTAAGCAAATTTAAAGTTGGTTCATATTGTTTTGAAGCAGAGAGCCGCCGCCATCTCTGGAAACTTATGGACAATAACTTTTACCAAAGGTTCATAAGAAACAGCTTTGAATTATAATATTGTCTAAAAAAATCAACAAGTTATCACCAAAGTGTTAATAGCATGAACTCACATAAAACATAGTTTTATTTACAATACAATCGAGCCAATGTATATGGTATATATACCATACCATATATTGCGACCATATATTGAGCTTGTTATATATATAGATTTGCGGTTACAAAGCCACCACACATTGATACATCTAGTACACAAACCCACCTAGTTCACCATTTATCCTGGTTCCACACACAACAAACTCGACCTAATTGATGGTTTCCTGTGGATAGATAATATTACAGTTGGAATATTTAGTTTATTTCCTTGTTTAAGGAAGCATGCCGGCTATTATTAAATATTGGTCGTTATTGAATCGCTGGAATATGTTTACTTTAATAGACAAAGTTTTGTACTATGGGATATTGGTAGAATATAATAATACCACCGACTGTACCAGGTTAGAGATTGAAGTACATGAACCGGCAGATGGCGGTTTATGCATCCCAAACAGTACAGCTCACATGCACAGGACGAGGATAGGCAGCAGTATCCCCGTCGCGAAAGATGCTCTCTGCGATTGCCACCACGCCTGCCCAATTATAGATAAAATCCCTCCTTAATTGGGGCGGTCTAGGTCCAGCTGTGGTCGATCAGCGGCTGCTATGATGATGATAATGATCATAGCCAGTTAGTAAGAAAATTGCAATATCACTGTAACTAAAAAGCTTGTATTGAAATTTCTTATACAGAAGTACTTCGATTCATAAATTAGCCGTGGGCTATAGTTGTCTTCAATAGCACATAATCATTCTACTCCATACAGAATATCATTTCTGACTTGGTCTTCTACGACTTGTTCAGCACACCTTGAGAAGCGTTTCTTGGCTTTACAATGCAAGTGGATTACAAGCAGATTTTTACAAAATCCTGTCAGTTTTTATGCATGCAAACTGGTGAAACAGGATATTTTATGCGCAAATCACCAGACACATCGACAAAAACAATAGAAGTTTATCCAATACCTTGTACATTAATATAAATCTATCTACGTTTTTGCTACCACGGTCTTCAGCTACGGCTGACAAATATTAAGATAAATCGCAGATTCCCATCTCAAATGTCATGTCTAAACATAGAATGCGTACAGACCATTAATAAAGCAATCTGCAGTCCCACAAAGCTTTCGAAGTGGGCCAATGGTTTTTGCAGTGCTAATGTGGCGCAAACGACGTGATGGCCGCGTCGTATGTACACTCCACTTCCTGTGGGTGATGCTAAACAACTGCTGTAATGGTCATCCGTGCTTTCTGACTAAACCTGACTAAAACTTGTAACACTGTTCTCAAATTCCGCCTGCTTACCACCTTTTTACGACGTTCTTTGTAAGAAACTACTATAGACGGATACATATACTATATAGCTATATACTATATACGGCTTTGAGATGGAAGGAGTTACCTGTTCTGGTTAACATAGAGAATGTTAAATATCAAATCATCATTTTATAATGACCCTAATTTGTATAGCATTAATGGGACATTACTTGTTAATAGCCAAATAATTTTACTGACTACAGCAAAAGAAAAATAATCCCAAAAAGTATCTAGCCTTTCATCTGCCTATCAGCCTAAGCACGTCCACTGCAGGACATAACCCGACCTAAGTGATTTTCGAAAGGACCGGTTTTATGCAGCTTGCATTCAGCGGGATCCTACATTTCTAGACAGATGATCTTGAAAATAAATATTTTTCAGACTATTTGACAATTTATTTGCGAGATATTTATTTACCATCTCTAATCTAATTGTGGAGATAATTAAATCATCGCAAGACTTTAGTTTTTTATTATCACAGTCAAAGTAATCATTAAATTTTAAAGTTTTTAAATCATTTATTTACAACATATAGCCAGCAGTAAGTTCGTAGAAATATTTAGAGAATGTTGTGGACAACTTTAGGCAGAAATCAACTTACGTCCTGCTAAAGACAAGACGACCACATTATTGGAATTAAAACTGCTAATTCGCAATTTTAATTAAAAGCAACGTAGAAATATTGATAAAAACGAGTTGAAAGACCTCACGTCCAAAGCTCTTTTATTTCTGACCTATACATTATCATGCGCGCGTATATCTTGCACTGATATGTACTTCGGCGAGTGAAATCGGTCACCGCAGTTAAAAAGCGAGACACATAATAAAAAATTCGCTTCGCGGATTAGTGAACAATAAGAATGGTTCAGTGACATTAATCCAAGGTATATAAGCGGTACGATCGTGTCATCTCATGCATTATGCAGGCACCCGCGATACCTACAGAACAAATCGGAACGTGATGTTGAACCCGCGAATGTTCTTCACCATCATACTTTTTATATCACCAGTTTAAATGGACGTGCAACGATATGACACATGCAATTAAAAATTTATGGCCGAACGCCTCGTGGTGTGTTGGAACAATGTGTTCTGCTATTTTACGACTGATCGTGTGTTTTGTTTTAAAGTGTCGAGACGACACATACCTGAATAATAAAACTATTGGAACCAAGTAGTGCTTGTGAAGTACTTGGAATATAAATAAATAAATAAAACTTTTACGGACATCAGACAACAGAATAATCACAAACATAATACGTAAATACATAATAAACATCCAGACACAGGACAAACACAAATATTCATCACATAAATGTTTGCCCTCGGTGTGGATCGAACCCAGGACCCCTTGCATACAAAATAGGAACACTACCGATTGAGCTATCGGGTCCGTCGACATGCCATTGTTGATCTCTTATTCATTTGTTTGAAGATAAGTAACTGGAACAGTGACAATATGCCATAAGTATTAAGAACCTGCTTTGAACTAAAGACTCTTAGATCGGCCAGGTGACGGCAGTTGCTGAGCCTAATTATATAATGAATTAAGGAGTCGGTTAGTTTCATTAAGCAACTTAACTTATCTATGGCTTTAAATTTTAAAAAAGGTTGAGTTTTGATTATCATCACCATCATATCAGCCATTAAAAGTCCACTGCTGGACACAGGCCTCCCCAAGAAAAGGGGAATTTTGCCCGTAATTACCGCGTCGGGCGAGCGTGTTGACAATCGCAGATCGCAGCTTTCGCGACGGGGATATTGCTGCCCAATCCCGCTCTGTGCATATTAGCTAGAATGTTACGGATGAATGTACCGCCATGCGTCGGTTCCGGTATCTTAGTCACCTCTTACGACACCTGAAGGTACTATTCTTTTCTGCCGGTACCTTGCGGCATAATTTTGAGTATATAGTAGGTAATTAACCACAACATTGAAGAGACGGCGCTAAGGTCGGTCGGGCTAAGGTCGGTCTAGAACAACGGTAGTGCAGTCTCCTGGCTAGTGTAGCAAAGATAGCTATGGTTATGATGCTAGAAAGATAAGAAATAAATAAAAATAAATAAATAAATAAGCAGGTTCGAAACCCGCCTGAAGTCATAGACAAATTGATTTTCTACAGTAAATATTATTTTATTTTTTATTTAATTGAACTTTATTGCACAAAATATTACAAAATTTACAAATGGCGGACTTAATATCAGTTGGCATTATCTCCCAGTCAACCATTATACGAAACAGAAAAAATACACATAGTGGTGCAGACAATATATACACAAAAAAGACAAACGTTACATACACATTTGTATAAATAAACGCAATAAATACATACGATTTAAAAAAAATCTTATCTATCTAATCTTAAATAATTAATATTTTGTGTTCGGTAATCGATTTGTTTTTATGAAGTCCCTGTTTGGCAATCTCTTCAACAACAACGTAACAAATGACGGCGATACAATAACTTAACTTTATGGTAATATTAAACAACGACTTGAGGAAAAACGTAGCTGTGTGAAACAGAACGTAACAGTAAACAGGACAGTACTAGATTAGCCAATACGACCGTGCGAACCGTAGCGCAACAAGGAGTCTTTTTGTTAGAACCTTCGTCAATACTCTGGGAGACTCTACTATGCAATAACGTATCGAAAAAACTCTATTTACTATATAAAACTCATATGAATTAAAACTCTTCAAAAATATGATATGCTATCTCTGCACGTGGTTAGTTATCATCGTCATCATAACATAGGCCTTGCCAAGGTAGCGGAAATGTTGCCCATAATTGCCGCGATGGGCAGGCGTGTTGGCAATCGCAGTCAGTGCAGCTTTCGCGACGGGAAAGCTGCTGTCCACCCCAGTCCTGAGAATTTGATCTACGCTTTTTCAATGGATATACCGCCAACTGTCGGTTCAGGTATCTAAGTCGTCTCTTACGACACCTACTACAGAGGAGGGTGCTATTCTACTCTTCCGGTACCTCACGGCTGAGTTAGCTATGCACGTACCAATTTTCATCAGTTTTGTTCTCATACCAGGTGGACAAACAAGGATACTGTCCGTGTGATAGTAAGCGTCTGCAGCCTGTACATACAAGAATGCTATAATATTACTAGGGCATTGCCAACTTTGATCTAAAGATATTATTTCACATTATTCAGTAATTTCACTGCCTCCGTGTTCGCATTGCTCTGTTCCAGTTTACAGGGTGAGTCAAAAATTATTAAAGATAGTGAGTCAAATCGGAACACAGCAATGCGGACACAGCTCTATAGCGGTAGAGAAACAGGCGTGAGTGAGGTATCAATGCAGACGACCTTTGTATGAGGTCTACCTCATCTTGTTGCAAAGTTCGCATCGGTAAACCTGTGAGACATACATTTGCATTTATAACAATACTATTCATTTAGTTAGAATGGCATTATTGTAATTAGACATTGGGTACCCCCAGAGTAGAATAGTACCTCCCGTGTAATAGACGGAGATATATAAATTCGAAATAGTGAGTGTAACTAAAATGCGCCGGCCCTGCGCTTGGGCAGCAGCATCCCCGTCGCGAAGCAGCGCTCTGCGATTGCCATAAGGCCTGCCTAGCGCGGCAATTATGGGCAAAATACCCCCTTTCTCGCAGACGCCTATGTTTAACAGTGGTGATCCATGATATAATGGCGATGAGATGAGAACAATGTTATTCTGTAGCACGAATAGTATGGACGAAATTTCGGATATGTTAAAACAGTAGTGTTGTGGTTACGTATTTCTTTTAACTAAAATAAATAACTAACTAACAGGTATGGGCACTTAAATCAGGCTATTTTTATTATTGATCTCAATCTAATCTTTTATTGATTGTAGCCCTATAATAACGTGCCTGATATAGGATCCGAATATATCCAAATTGTTATAAGAATTACAAATAATTGAAGATGCTATTACGAATAGATTTTTAATTCGAATGTCTAATCGTTTTACGATTACTTTGCTGCCTGTTTTGTAAATATATATGATGTCGGAGAAAATGTTAAATTTTGTCAAACATTAAATCATCTTTAAATGGCGTATATATTTAAATATTTTTGAATAAATTAAATTTTAGTGGTGTGATTCAAGAAATTTCAACTAATATTATACAGCTCTCAAGCACTTCTGGTTCAATTTAAATTAATATAGTGTATTGTTTCCTTTGAGGTACCGACAGAGTAGAATAGTACCTCGCCCTGTACAAGGTCTCGTAAGAGGCGACTAAGATATCAGAACAGACGGAAGACGGTACATCCATCCATAACATCCGTGTAGCTCAAATGCACAGGGTGGGGATCCTGGTTTCTTAGGGAGGCCGATGCCAGCAGTGAACTTCCAATGGCTGAGGTGATAGTGATTGTATTGGATAGTCTTTTTATCGAGGTAGACTATATAACATCACAGTATGATCAATAGACAACAGTGATACATACAGTCATACATAGTTTGTTCAATTTAATAAACGCGGGAATAATCACGGGACACAGCTAGTTGCATATAAACTACGTTAAACAGAACAGTACTGGTTTAGTCAATACCATCGTGTGAACTGTGCCTCGACAAGGAGTCTTTTTGTACAGAGCCTTCGTGCATGCGCATGCGCGACGAATGACGTCAGAAGCCGGTCGCTGCAGGGCACATGTTCCACTGGGCGACATTGGGCCGCTGACTGGCTAAATACGAGACAACTTATTCATATTAACATATGTTTATAAGTGTTTATATATAAGTATAAATATGTGTATCTACACGAGCATAGCAAACTTTGGCATCGTTTAGTGTATAGTTAGAATATTGATCGCAGTGTGACATTTAACATGAAAGATTAGGTTTTTATGAAATCCTTTTTTTTTTATTAACCAAGTGTCTGCTCAGCTCTCCATAAGTCACGCTTCTATTTAGATCGCGTCCAACGGGATCTTTTTCCAGATCAAAAGAAGAATATGGCCGTCCCTAAAATACAAACTATCTTGCATGCTAAATTTCTTTAAATCAGTTCACCGATTATATTGTGAAATCATAGGAGAGGTAAACCTCATACAGAGGTCGTCTGCATTACTCTCATCTATCCATAGCTAAATAGGAGTGTTTGCATTACTCTGTTATTACCGGTTTGAAGGGTGAGGGAGGAAGTAGAAAACCTGTATAAAAAAGAGACATAATATCTTAAGGTCACAACAGGTTGGCAATAAGCTAGTGATATCCGTGTGATGATACAAATGTCTAAAGGCTGCGATCACGCTTATTATCACGCGGGCCGTACGCTCGTTTATATATTTATTCATGTTTAAATAAATACTGACTCACTTTTCGTAACCTTTACCAACAGATTATAACAATAAGTTTTTTGCAGATCAAATCGTTACATGATATCGTCAATTACCTTCCCACAGTGTTTCAACTGCAAGTGTGACGTCACAATCCACAACTGTTTCAGCATAGATTAGAACGGTTAGCGGAAACATGTCAATCACGTCCAATCTAGTTCGTGACCGATGAATGTAGCGAGATATTCTGCTCAAGGTTAAGAGTAACACCGTAAAGTACGAGCAATTACGAGACAACGTAATGGTTATTAAAATACAGGTTCACTTTGACTGAATGGTCTAACTTTGGCCTTTAAATAATTGAGCTAGTTGCCAAAATTATGCTTTAGAGGGAAAATAACCCGCACCCACTTGTTATTTTCATATCCATAATTTTGTCAAGTAGGAAGAGCCTCGTGTATGGCATAAATCAGTCACTGCAACCTATAGAAGTGGAAGGTCAGTTCGCAAGGACAATTCTAGTCTAGACAGCTAGGCTGGGACGTGTTGTGACCTGAGGGTTTATATCGTAACTTAATAATTTGGTTATTTATTTAATTCACTT
The DNA here is from genome assembly GCA_020976665.1 of Heortia vitessoides. Lineage (NCBI taxonomy): Eukaryota > Metazoa > Arthropoda > Insecta > Lepidoptera > Crambidae > Heortia > Heortia vitessoides. The sequence goes on from JACJUM010002809.1 coordinate 9,892,663, forward strand.
CTTTTACATCAAAAATATAATGTGCACAAGGCGGATTTAATGCTTACTAGCATACTGGCTTAATAAATACTGGTCAACCTACAACATACATAAATTATTAATATAAGTTTCATAAATACATAATAAAATATAATATAATACATGCCCAAATACATATTTATATATTTTGTATGTTGTATCTATTACTATACCTACTAAATAAATAAATGAGGAGAACTCGTGTTTTAGATGTCGTAAGAGGCGAGTGAGTTACCGCGTTCGACAGATAGCGGTATATTCATCCAAAAGAGCTTAGCTGAGATAGAACAGGGCCAGGATAGGTAGCACCAATTCAGCCTCGAAGATATGTTCTGCAATTGCCACGTCTGATATGATGAACTAGACCCACCCAGCAGGCAGGCATCGATAATGATGATGCTATCCGTATACAATCGATATTGGAAACCTCTCGAGTTCGGAATTTTCTTATCGTTGTCGTAAAGAAACGCATTATAGATCCATTAAAAATAGTTATAATAGCCAGACTGCCTAGTGCACTTGGAAACTAATAAAAAAATACCATGAGTTAGCCTTTTGTAACACCTAAGACAGAGTAGTATTTTACTAAATTAATTGTATGTCATACCTGATCTACCGACCACATACAAAAATCGTCTGTATTGGTACCTCACTCTCACCTATATCTCTGCCGCCATAAAGCAGTGTCCGCATTGCTGTGTTCCGGTTTGAAGGGCAAGAGAAGCAGTGAAATAACTGACTAATGTGACATTTGATGTGTTAAGTATTTACAGCCATTGGATGTCAATAGCTGGACACAGGCCTCCCCAAAAAAGGCAGTGTTTGCCCATATTTGCCACGCTGCAATTGCAGAGGGCAGCTTACGCCAGATTGGCAACGCACCAGTGATATCCTTGTGGTATTACGAGCGAGAATAGGCTGCCGTGATGCTTACTATCACGCGAAATGTATGTTTGTTGGTCGTTATGACCTAATAAAAAAAAATATTTGTGTAATATCCTTAAGGTGGTATTTATTTACATCTCTATCCAAAGTTATAAATGTTATAGCGATAAGGCCGTCGATTGAACAAATTTTATTGCTCGTAATTATTATTTACTTTATAATAATACAATATAGATTACTATTCAGCGCTTAGCTAGATTATGGTCTGGAATAATACCTAGCTACGTGTCACTAGCCCAGCATATAGTTAGGAATATGCTAGCAATTGTAAGATAGTTTTAAGTTTTAGAGACGGTCGACTGTTTCGCATACAAAATTTGATAGCAACATGATCAAACTAGGTGATACGTTATAAAACAGGTCCTTTGAGCGTCAGCAATCTCGAGGTATCCGTTTGGCTACAAACATTCAAAGTTTATGGATCCCTTTGTGATAAAACAACACGTCGATCCCATGGGAACAGTAAACGGTACACTTATGTAGGATACAAAAATATGCTATGCCATTACAATTATGTAGAGTCGATTCATTAGTAAAAAAGTTCTAGTTTTTAGTATTTAATGAAATTGCCTACCGAATATTCCTCATTCTATTTACCTTAATCTTAATCTGTCCTTCTAACGTCACACAATCTTGGACACAACTGTTCTGGACACGACTAATCATGCCCTCAATTAGCTAAATATAACCGTACAAACAAAATCTATCTCACGTTAACTTATGTGATTACAGGCTACAATCTCATCATCATATATATCAGCTGTAGAAAATCCATTTCTGGACATAGGCCTCTCCAAATAAAGGAAGTTTTTCAATAAGTATGAGTGTAGCTTTGCGACGGGCGTGCTGCTGCCCATGGTCGCTCTGTTGCAATTGAGTTATGCTGTTTCAGTTGTATATACTGCCACCTATCGGCTACGGCACCACCTCTACCACACAATATAAGGGCAAGTACTATAACAACTGCTGGTACCCCACGACGACTTTTCTAAATCGGTATGCTAAATATCACCCAGATCCGTACTGACGTTTTTAATTGAAAGACTAACAAACATAGACTAGACTATATATCACTCCTAAACTACGTGGACTAGAGATGGTGACTTCCCAATACTACGATTGTATCTATTAATTAAGGAAAATCTGAAAAATAATAGGCAGCTTACGTTTGCAATACAAAGCTGACGCCGTATTTATAACATGCAATGACTTGATTCCAAGGGTCACTGGGACGACGACAGGTGTGATCTTAATCTAGGTTAACCCATTGGCATCATCTTCAGGACTGGTTTAATTATTAATAGCGACAAGACACGAGTCATTATAACTCACTATTAATAGTAAGCACTGATACAGTACATCTATACAAATATTATAAAAGTTATGACTGTTAGGCTGTCGCGGTGTGTGTGCTTAGCTTGAACCCAATAGGAGGACATTAGAGTATTATCGATCCCTGGAAATTCTTGCGAGATACAACATGAAGTGAAGTTATATAAAACGCGTTTTAATGTCATTAAAAATAAGTTTTATTATGAGAAGTAATGCGTAAATGTCAGAAAATATTTTAAATTTATATACAGCTGGCAATCTGTCTAATATCAATTCATGACCAGGATGGCTTTGGTGTCATCATCATCATCATATCAGCTATAGAAAGTTTACTGTTCCTGTAAGATTTAGAACATAATATAGCTGTAAGATATAGGCCTTCCCAAGAAAGGGGGGTTTGTGGGGGATCGCGCGACGAGGTTTTTGCTGCCTATCCCCGCCCCGATTAAGCTGGGCCGTTTCGGATAGATATACCGCCATATGCCAGTCCCGGTACCTCAGTCGCCTCCCAGGACACCTGGTACAGAGAGGTACTATTCTAATCCCAGTATACCACGGTTTTGGTGTATCATTCATCAAAACCGTAAACCTACACAAATAATTCTTCAGACTGACAAGTCTCTAATAAATAATAATAATAACTTCACAAAACAACCCGACCGCACTTGTTTTACGGACATCAGACAACATTCCTGTATTTCCTCACGAATATAATACTTAAACGTTCTAAATCTGGGTAAATATATACATATATTTAACATAGTGTTCTATATTATGTATTTAGCGTATGTTATATGAATTGTTACAAAAACATCATATTTGTCATGGGTGAGAATGGAATTCACGACCTTTTGGCGCACAAGATAGGATACCATCTGCGCTATCAAACCCGTCAACTATTGCACTAGTATAAAAGACTAAAATCTTCTTCATAAAGATTCATCATCATGATATAGGGAGATGGAGAGTAAATATGGTCGCATGGAGCCAGCGTCGAGCAAACATCAGTTTCATTTTTGCACATAATTGTCGTTCTGAGCAGACGTGGTGCCATCACAGAACGTAGCTTCGAAACAAGAATTTTCATTCTCGTCCTTTTGAATTTCAGCTACGATGTATTGGATTGATATACCGCAATCTATAGTTTCAGGTACCACAGTCACATTGCACGACGTTTAGTACAGAATGATGTACCATTCTAATCTATCTTTGATTTATGTTGTGTTGTTGTTAAAGATATTAAAGCGTCTCTAAACAACAATTAAACCCAAGATCTTTTTAAAGCAACCGGTAATCGAACCTCTATTCCACCACATCAACACCGAGCTATCACGGCAAAGCGGCCGCCAATAGACAATAATATACGTTAACTATGTTGATGCGAGAATACTGCATTGCAGTTCAAATCAGGTTAATGTGGTGCCTGTCGCTCCAGTTCAGGCCGACTATAATTCGCATGCAAATGTGGAAAACCTACAAAGCGGATATTTATTAGGCGGACCTTACTTACTCTTACTAACATAGTTTTAATATAAAACTTAAATGTGTATTGCAACTTCCCAATCAGCTATATACTATATATTGTACCATTTACGCGTTCACTATGCCGCAATACTGCACTTATTAAAACTTTTTTTATTTAAACCAGGTTGACAAACAAGCATACAGTCCGCGTGATAGCAAGCGTTACCGCAGCCTATAAACGCTCGTATTTATCACAAGAAAATCACTAGCGCTATGTCATATTACTCAGTAATTTCACTGCCTCTTTCACCCTTTAAACCAAAACACGGCAATACGAACACTGCTATTTAGCGGTAGAAGTACTGAATGTACTAATGCTGACGACCTTTGTAGAAGGACCTTTTTTAATGGCTTAAAACGACTTAAATGCGGTTTATTTAAAGCCGTTTCAAGTTAAAGTGATTAAGATTTTTTAGGATTATTGAAGTTTAATTAGGTATTGTTAATCGCACGCAAAAGTTACACTCTTGAACAGGTGGCGCGAGGGAAACGAAACGTCAGAATAAAATTATAAGTAAAATAATTAAATAAGTAAAATAAAAAAATATTTTTAAAAACGATTACCAGAAGATAGAGGACACATTGAAGATAAAACTTGAAAGAACTTCATATTATATATTTTTTTCTTTAACTGAAATATATATGCAATACTGTATCATAAGGTTTTCTCTTTTTTATCTGTGACATTCATTAAATTGGCATTTTAAAAGACCAGTGATTACAGCTTAATTTTAATATGATATTTAATTTATTCCGATGAAAAAAGAGTATGAATTACAAGCAGCAGTAACAAGTACCTACAACAGAATATCAATTATAAAATTATAAACGGGAAAATTTGATAGCATGGATATTTCCATGTAAATTAAGATTTACAAAAAATTTCAGATATAGAACGACACAGATATATAAGCGTACTGTATACATAGACAAAAATTTATACTTTTAGAAAGAAATTTAAAACCAAGTCATAAAAAGGTAAAAATAATAATAATTTGAAGAGAATATAAAGGGAATAAATTAAAATAATTGTTAAAGTTAAATTAAGTAGAAAATTACATTAAATTTAAGTAATTAAATTTAATTAAATTGTTTTTTGTTATATGAGTATACCAGTACAAAAAAAAAATATTCTAATGTCCAAATTTTTGAGATAAATAATATTAATACGTTTATAAGCTAAAATTGCTAGATTTGTCTAAAGATCTGATTTTGCATAAATAATAATTAATTCGCACAACATCTTAAATACTCCTAACTCCGCCTAAAGCACTTGTTTTACGAACATCAGACATTAGAGGAATCACAAATAATACTTAAATAATACACAAATACATATTTAACATGTGTCTGGGCTCGGAATGATTTTTTTAATACGGGATTAATATTATTATTTATCATCATACCAGCCATTGAAAGTCCACTGCTGGACATAGGCCTCCCCAAGCAAAAGGGGAGTTTTGCCCATAATTACCGCGCTGGGCAAGCGTGTTGGCAATCGCAGACTGCGGCATTCACGACGTGGATGCTGCTGCTCATCCTCACCCTGTTCACTGTTTCGTATGGGTATACCGCCATCTGTCAGTGCCGATACCTCAGTCGCCTCTTACAACACCTGATACACAAGGAGGTACTATTCTACTCTGCCGATACCTCACGGCTTTGCCGGTAGGTATTATTAAAATATTAACATCAGATAACATTCATAGGTATCGTTCACGCGAACGAAGCCGCGGGCACCAGGTAATACGTATAAGTTGAAGGAGCGTCAGAATGATTTTATATGCAGAAGGATTGCTTGCACGTGCTTGTTATAAGCCGAGTTCAAAACGTAAATCTCGCTCAAACTACTGAAACAGCCTTCGACATAAGGCTGAAGTTTAATTCGTCCCCCAGACTCCAACTCGAGCAAAGCAAACTGAATAATTAATCCTCTTTCGTCGAGCCTCGTAACACCCCAGAGAGAAAACTGGTAACTATATCTTTTGCAAATATAATATTTCATTGCTTATTTTGACTCATACGGACTACCTCCGCTTGCACCAGGTGTCGTTAAAGGCGACTGAGCCAACAGATGGCTGTATATATATACGAAAGAGCAAAGGTGATGCACAGGGCTAGGATGGGCAGCAGCATCTCCGTCACGAACTGACTCTCTGCGGTTGTCACCACGCCAAACACAGCAATTAGATACAAAATTTCCCTTTTTTAGGGAGGCCTATTTCCAACAGGCCAACAACTATGATATGTTAATGATAATGTGAGGTCTTATTCCATATAACATTATTCAGAATTAGTATAAATATTCGTACTCAGCCTCTCCAAGGTCTGGAGCAGTAGCTCGCGTGATAAACCTACGGTAAACTTACTTTAGGACACGTCTGGTGCCTGCAGATTAAGGTAGGCCCAAATTAATGAACTACATAACAAACGACTTTTATAATCCTTTAGGGTCATCAGGGTCGTCAGTATTATTTAAATACATTTAGTACATTCATTGACGGATTTATTTTTTAAAAATTTGAAAGTGTTTGTGCTGCGCCTACTTCGATTTCGATTAAGTACTTTATTTAAATAAGGGAATAAAAATTTTAAATATTCGAAATGCATACTCAAGTGGAGAACTTTTGAATTTCGATCTTGAATGCCAAATTTTAACATAACCACATCCTTCAAGTAAAATGTTTGTCATCTCAATCAGAATACAAACATTGCAGATATTGCGTGAAGAAACCTCAAGGACTGGATCATTTGCAATGTTTCAAAGGTCCCAATAGCGATCGATTCAGATGCTGATGAAACGTAATCTCTGTAGACCTTGTTGATAGCTACAGTAATACAGTGAGGTATAAAGTGAAAGTAATGCTGAGTATTCTAGGCTTTTATGAAGCATGCGCCCGGCATGATTAATTCAAACTAGTACTAGATAGATTTAGCTTAGTCCCATAACGAGGCGACATAGAATAATTTAAAAATGGAAACTATAATGGCTTAATAATCGGTATTGCTTCTTTCCTAATTTTCTTACACTTAAGTGGTGGCATTATTCTTAAAAATTGGCGATTTTTAAACAAAATTACCTATATTAAACTAATATTAATTCCTATAACCTATTTCCCATTGATGTAACTATGATAACCATCTGATATGATCCTGACTAACGTTCTTTGCTTAAAATTTTATAAAGGTTTAAACCTATTACAAAGGTCATATGCATAATTTGTATTGTATGCTGTGTTGTTGTGTTGTTGTAATGATATTACTGGGTAATATAATCGTCGATGATAGTGCAATACTGCGTAAGTAGCAGTTGCAAATAAAGTTGAAAATTCAATTAGAAAAGATGGAAAATGCACCTTATTAACTTAAGCTACATACGCGGTATTGAGGTATCATTGACGATATGATATCTTCGATTGTTCAGTATGTATAATTGTTTGCCAAATTAACATAAACATATATAAAAAGCATATGCAAATAGGCCTTTACATTTTTAACATGATTTTAGCGCGAACCTGTGAGATACAGATCGCGTGCGAATAACTCATCAAGTAAATACAGTATTTTGACAGCAAATATTGCACACACACAGCAATTTATACGGACAATTTACACAGCCCACTGCAATTATTTAGTAAAAATACATACAAACATACATCACGTCTGTGTTCTATGTGGGTAGGCCGAGACATTAGATCTCCACTTGCTATGATCTTGGCGTATCTCTCTCGCTTTCCATACTCGCATTACTCCTTTCATACACGCTTGATAATTGATACTTCTGACCTAGCCCTTCTTTAATACCTCTTCTTGGTTAAGGTATGTTCACTTCCGTTCTATCTGTGAATTTATTCTACTTTTATCCATTCTGTCTACAAGAAATAACATCTTATGCAACGTATTTGACTCGTATGCGTTTGACTGAGTCTGATCTACAAACTTAAATGAGATTTTAAGTGCATACCAGTCAAGTGTCTTGTGTTGTTAGGTTTTGTCACTCGTCTGGTGTTAGATAATAGACTGACGTAATACAAGTATCATTAGTTCAGCAAATATATTCTCAAAAAGTGAGATATTTGAGCATTTTATTTCATATTTTAATAATTTATATTATTATTTTATTTATTTTTGAGTGAGTCTAATACATAAAACTATTTCTACAAATAATGCTTATTCGTATTTAGCAGTAACTTTTTTAAAAGATCCTGAAATAATATTTTGTTCCCGCAGGATATGCCTCTAGTTTTTAACCGCGTAATTCACTGGAACGGTCCAGTAAGAATACGGGGATAATCGAGACTTTCATTAATGAAGGAATGTTTCTTTCACTTTTAGAGTTAATACATTACGAAAGTACATAAATAGAAATACTGATAACGTTTCTATTTTAGGCTAGGTACATTTTGAGAAAATCTAATATAGGTACTAGTGACCCGCCCCGGCTTCGCACGGGAGCAATGTAGATATTAAATGGTTATTGTGGGTTATCCCTAAAAGATGGACATGTGCTATCGTTATTGCAGACCTTGTTAAGGTGTAGTTTATTTCATCATTTTGATCTCGTCTGGTTCAGACAGCGTGCGCAAAAAATGTGTCTATTTACGACATCACATAAGAAAACTCTAAAATGAACAGTGTTTCTCTACATATAAACGTTCTTCTTTAATCACTCTATTTATCTAAAAAAAACTGCATCAAAATCCGAACAAACGAATAGAGGAGCAGAACAAAGTTTATTAAAACTTTGTTATATACTATGTAAAAATATCCTATTTCACTAATGAAGATGTAGCAGATCAAACACTTTTTGTAAAGATAAATTTTAGAGGCCAAAAATAAATGTGGTCTACTTATTTTTGCAATAGCTGTGGCACACTTATTGACGTTTCATAAATATGATTTTTTGCATAGGCTAGTTATAAACAAAACTAAAATATGGGATGATCGTCTATCTAGTCCATATTCTTATCGCATAGAAAATTAGTATTAACTTTAAAATAAAAGACAGACCAGCTGGCTTTATAAGCTTTTTCTAATATCGTCATAATATTTGAACAAGTATTATTGCGTACTGGTGGTAAAAATTTTCTAAAGGCGGGTTGGATGCATGCAGCCGCCGACGGTCTTGAGGCTGCGATCGATCCCGCTTATTCCCGCCGGCGCGAGCTCGCGTAATATCGAAAGGGCGTATGCGACAGCGAATTTGGGGAGGCACCTAATATTAATGATCTGCAGGAAAGCTTTTATACGTAAGCGTAAAGCGTAAAAAATCCGGCTGTCTCGGAAAGTGTACATATCGAAAAAAGTTAAGAATGAAAATGAACAAAATCGAATTTCGGAAATCAAACCCGAATTCCTGCGCATTCAAGACGATCTACATGCAACGCCAAACTAGACAATTATTCAAATGACTTTTTTATTTAATTTTTTTTACTATGTTCTTACCTAAAACACAATTTTAACTTATTACATGCTTATTACATACACAATTTATGCTTGTTATGCTTTTATATATATCTATCAATGTTAATGATATCTATACCCTGTATGTTTACTATAAGATTAGATTTTGCTATACATATATATTTTTAATTGTACTTTTAATTTCTACTTGACAATTATCTCCTTCTAAATGTAGAGCTATAAACACTGATTGTTCTTGTTATTAATATCAAAAGCAATTACTTGTCTATTGTCTTAGTATACCATTACAGGCATGTGCTAGTACACCACAACAATAGCAATTCATAATTGTACATGACAACAGATATGACATAATTACACAAACAGTACTCCATAGATTCAGTACATCAGATAGTAAATTAGGTAAGATATATCAGCAGTTTAATAAAGATTAGGACATTAAAGGAAATTCATTTTTAGCGGACTAAATAAGTTTTATATAAAAGTATATACAATATATTCGGTACATAATAATAAAACTTATATACCTAAACACAATAATTTTAACAGAATTATGGCTGTTATAGACACTATAAATATGGTGTGGATAGATGAGAGCAATTGTTTATTGCCTTTAAAATGTAATAGAATTTTGCATGCATGGATTATTAAAATATTTAATGTTTGCTAGACATAGGGTTCATACATTAATTCAAATTTTTTATACTTTATACATTGTATAGGTACATTGTTCTAGAAAAAAAAATATTGTGAATATATTAAGGCATTATAGTAATAAATAGCAATTTATTTATTTAGCTGGAAAAACTGTTTCAGTGTCATCTTAAATATAAATGATTCTTATTTAGCTTTCAAAATCCAGCTGTAAAAAACTCTTAGTTGATAACAATAATAAATTGTTTATCTTAACAGCTTAGAATTCATTAATGCTTTACTACTTGTATATTTTTTTATTAGATTAGTAATATTTAGTAATCTAAATATAGAAATGTAACAGAATTATGTCACAATTTTATAAAAATATATTTAACTAGAGTATAAGGAATAAATATACTGATGTACAAACTAATAATAATGCAACTATTTTATTACACAAAATTAGTGGGTACATGAGAATTTAAATTCTATAAAAAATATTTAATGTAAATGACACTGTTTGTAAGAACGAAAATAATGCTGTCACTAAATGAAGTCTTACATGTGCTTTAACCATGACCCACCTGATGATCGATTGTATTGGAAAAATGCTACCTAAAGTATCAAGTAATATTGTTTACATATATATTTATCTACATAGGAGATTATAAGACTTCATGAAAAACCACATTCGGTCACTTATAATCTCAACTTTAATACAAGTTTATTACTTTAATCTATCCGGGACGAAGTGGCTTGTAAACTTACTATTCGTTTAGTGTAAATATTTACTTACTTGTACGTATTTTTAATCCAACACAACTGTGTAATCCTCACAGACGGCACGGGGGCCAGTTACACACAAAACACAACAACACGTCGAATTCCTAACATTATATCCACATAGTTTATGTATCACAAGATCAAATGAACACTGTCACAACTGCATTGTGATAATAACGTACGCGAATAACACAAAATATTCACGATAGTCACTATTAAAGCGTAGAAAATCGTTTGACAGATGTCGATATCGGTTGCAAATCGCGTTTAGGCCGTAGCGTAGAAGCAAACGTACCCGCTTCGGTAACGATTCGAATATACTAACTAAACAATCGACTGAGACGTACAACGCCCGGGCGAGTGGCCCCGCACCGCACGCGTTTTTGTTGGCATTCGATCACCGCACTCCGGCTCCGAAACGAAGACAGAATTACTGGAAACAGATCTAAACAGAAGCTGCAAACAAAATTCTAAAACTACTCTGTACATGTGGAAACGTCAATTTATATATTCTTTCCTTTCTACTCTTTAAGCATTGCTAACGACTAGACAGAGATAGAACATACATGACATTTATGACAATTTACTTTTTTGATTTACTTTAATCTCTTTTTACCATTTTACTGTATGAGGATCAAAATGTGGTACTTTTTATTCATTGTTTTATTCAATTAAATATTCTATTATTATAGTATATAATGTTTCAATTCCACGGATAATTAAAATTATTTTAAAACTAATGCCATCTTGTGTCTCATAGTTGTATTTTGTGTTTGTGCAATTCGCAATGATTTGTAACGCCATCTATCGTCAAGTAGCGTTTTCACTTCATTCACATTGCCTTGATATATGAAAACTAAAGCATAAAGTACTATACATTTTCAGCAGACGGCGTAACTTTGGAATGTTTCTTTGGAAGACCTTTCTTTTTTTCGGACGAACCTCTTGCTGGGCTACTCAGGCGTCAATTCCAGCACCACCGAAAAAAGAGGGCGGGGCCTCTCATAGATCAGAAGTCCGATGCCCGGAAGAGGACCAAGATTCATCGAAACTTTTTTTATTTAGATTTAAGCCCAGAAAACTTGTAAAAATTGCATATTACTCCGTTAAATAGGTAATTTGGGTTAAAAGGGTGAAAGATTGCCAGAAAAAAATGGTTATGTGTCAACCACTTTTATTTTTATAATAATTTCGATCGATTAAACATTAATAAAAGTTTTTATTAAGTATCTGTGCTCTTGGAGTAACTTAGGGCCGCGGGCCGGGCGATGACCGCGTATATTGGTCGCAAGAAGCCTCCTCCTGACCGTCCATAGACTAATATACACATTTCTTACTTCTTTGAGGTTGTTCGACTCACAAGAAAATGATCATCCCGTGGTTGGGTATATGGTTTTCTTCCAGAACCAGGCCTTCTCTCGATGGAACCGATGTCTTGATACCGCTGCCAGGTTCTTTGAACTGTCGAGCGACTCACACTTAGCCTCTGAGCCAAGAAGCATTGGCTGCAACCCTCTTCGAGAAGCGCAATAATTTTGGTAGCTTTTACCACTTCTCTAACATTATTGGGACATCTAAACAGCAAACAGCTTTGACAATTAAGAATATTAATTAAATTTATAAAAATTGACATTTATGAAAACCGATATTATCTTTCCGATATGAACTTCGCACCAAAAATGTAGGATAAAATGTGGTATTTTGTAAACGAGCATCAAACGAAAATTTTTATTTGGAACGTACTGTTTTAAGCACCACGGCATTTTTAAAACCAGCCAGTAACATGTACAAATGATTGAAATCATTTTGGTACCGTATTTTTTTAAAGAAGAATTAAAATCAAAACCGCCCGTGATTTTTGCAAATTAGTGTATTTAAGATTCCTCTGTTATCTAATAAACATAACACCAGTTTATTAGTGTCTTGTCTCCGGAGTCAGGTTAATAAATGAGATGTAGTGTGATTTTTTTACTTACTCAAGGCACAAGTCACAAACACGGACTCGATTTTAAACAAATTTATAATAATAATTTCTTTATTCTTCTCTCCACAAATGACAACATGAAACAAAGGCTCACAAATGCCATGCACATACAAGGCCATAAATCATTCGTGGGAGACTGGTGCCCGTGTAGGTTCAAAGATAGTTAGTTACAGGTGACCAGGCACCCCCAATTTATAAAGCACAAAAATAACAACAGTTCTATTCAAAAACAAAACAAAAAGGCAAGGCAATGAATTATTATAATATTTATGGATAGATAGAACACAATAAAAATCGGGTCACATTAATATAGAAAAGACGTTACAAGTATAGAAAACAATTTAAAAAAACGGTTATGTTTTGAAGTGTGTGTAAGTGCGTGTGTCAGGGTATGTATAAAAAGTAGCAGTGTTCCGCGGTTACGCATAATAGCCAGACAGACCAGTTCCGCAAGAAATTTAGGGTAAAAACGCCGGTCACCTCACATTATTGACGATTTTGTGTTTCAGAATTAAAAGATTATGGAAATCACATGTAAAGCGCCTAACAAAAGCCGGATACTATATAATTTGACTGGATACGCATTTAAAAATGCCTAATAAAGTCTGGTTTTGTCCCAGTGGGTACAAAGTCTTTTTACTGCGTCTAATTTCCAATATGATTCTATTATTTGTTAGTACTCACTCGGTGAAAAATATTGCTTTCTAATGGTAAAATAAAAATTTATCGAGCAGCAGTTGCAGTTTTTGAGCTAATTCTAAACAAAAAAAAAATCTTTTCTCTGAATAATATTAGTTTAAGGTAGAAAATATGCGTCACATAAGAATATGTTGCCGACACAAACATTATTGATTAATTTGTTATATCTTTTATCTGATTACAAGTTAAGACAAAGTTGTATGTAACATTTTGTAGTTGGATTTAAAATCATACCGTTAGTGGCAGCTCGCATCTTCGGATAGTCATCTCAAGAAATTAATTCATATCAGTTCATCTGACACGAAACTTTAATATGAAAAGATAAGGTCGACTGCTAGTTAAATTTTCCATGTCCGTGTGAATAAACGCAAAAATGGAATACGTATTTACCGTCAGAATTTGAGAATCACATAGATGAATATCATTTTCAACATAATGTCCGCCGGATTAATCCGACAAATATTTTCGTGCTCATTTCGCCAAGCACTAAATTTAAAATAAATAATTGATGAAGTAATCATATACAGTTGCTTACGCATTAGTTTCTTAATAAGGAGACGTAAAAATGATATCTAATAAATTAATGATCCGACAATAAGAGACCGATATAAGCAATGATTTACTGATAGAAACCCACATAAATAAACGCTTTTTATTTGATTGCGTTACCAATCAAAATACCGGCTTATATTAAAAAAAAGAAAAAAAAGAACGCTTTTAAAATACATCAAATTTTAAAGTAAAATATATTTCTTATAACAAAGAGAAAACAAATGATGAACAAAAATACTAGAATTCTGAGACAATCGCTTGGGCTAGGAAAAATATCGCGCAACGTACTCCACGCTTCGTTCACTTTGCTATATATTATACTAGTATTAAACTAGTATTTTTTGATCATAATTTTCACTTAGCTGTAAAAAATATATATTTTACTTTTTAGTTCGATTTGTTATATTAACTAGATGAGCAGTTAAGCTGGAAATTAGACGGCTCGTATGCGCAGGCTGTGTGGTCTCACTTGGATGGAATTTCATTCATCCTTATGATCCTGATCAGGATAATGAGATAATCTTATAGAAATATTGTTTTACTGTACAAAGTTTCAATTAAATCTGTCCGTCTACTGGTTCAAAATAGAGCTCGAATGAGTCGATTTCAAACCTGCACACATACAACTGAAGCTAAAATACAAAAGAAAGCTCTATGTTAGCAAATACAAAAGCTAAAATATAAATAGAAGAAAGTAACGCTGCTTTCCATTTTCTGTCAATTAAGATGTTTAGATAAAATTGTAAGCGTTTGAAGGGGATATCGATACCCGGCGACCTATATCGATATACAATTAAACATCTCTATTTGCTGTAGGTATTTATTTTTCGTTTTGCTGTGCTAGGTGCTAAGGGTACGACAGCTAGCAATTTCGCGACAGCATCTCTTCTAACGCGTGTTAGTCGCATTTGTAACGCGCGACCGCCGGACAAAATCGGTAAAGAGAACGGAGGAGGGAGTGTTCGTGTTTGCATCGCGACTGAATCTAGTAACGGGCGATGGCACACAGCTAGCGACAGATTCGCGTCTGTATTCATGCTACGCGCGACAGCATCGCTACAAAAAATGGCCGTGGGCAAGGGCCCTTAGTCTAAACTGTCCATATAACAAATTTTAAAATTGCTTTACAAACGCAGCCATACAGACAGACTTTGGCATATATAGCTGTGAGGCACTGGCAGAGTAGAATAGTACCTAGAAGGTGCGCTCTGCGATTGCCACCACACCTGCCCAGCGCGGCAATTATTGGCAAATTATCACTTTTTTGGGAAGTCTATGTCCATCAGTGGAAGTTTACTGCTATGATGATTGAACACATTGTGCTAAAGGGCGACCAGCTATAATAGTACCTCCCCGTCCCAGGGGTCGTAAGAGGCGATATATTGACCCAAGCAACGCAATAGGTAGGTATTATTCTAACCGCAAAATCACGCTTCAAGATTGCCATCCTAAATTCTCAGAGCGGCAATTATGACCAAAAGTTTCCCTTTCTTGGGAAGGTCTATGTCCAGCCGTAGACGTTGTACGCCTGCTATGATGATGTGTGGAATCTTAGTTTTATTACTTTGACGTTTTTCAAACATTTGCGATCAGTAATCGTGGTAAGTAAATAAACAAATGAAACGAACATCTATACAAAACGATTTATTAAATATGCACTGAAAAACTTATACAACAGTTGTATGTTCATAGATTTCGAAAACTCAACTTTGGCGCAATATAGTGAGCGTACAAAAATAAATCATATACGGTTGGAATAGTAACCAAAGTCGTACCACGCATGCCTACCTATAGGATACCTAAATAAAAGTAAGTTAACATAGATGTGCTAGATGTAGGATAAATATAGGGCGCAGCCCTACAGTCTTGTGGAGTGCTTATTGCACCTTGTAGATTCGGGTGCAGGTCACGTCCTTGGCGGTCATCACCTGAAACAAAACACTACCATTAAACAAATGACAACAGTCAACTTTGCATTATGGTCGTTTAATTAAGCCTCGTTAGTTGATCCAAGTCGTGCCCCCGATTGACAGTCTTCTAAAATTAAGCCCGTTTTGGCACCTGTCATTAAGCATGTAATTAATCTATCTTTATTGTCCGATTATCTATCGATCGATCCATACACAATTGTATTCATGATCATTTTAAATTATTTACATATATGTTATAAGTTGTAACGAGGCATCCAATTACGCAACAAAACTAAATCTATATTACTGAATGACTGACTGACTGACATTTCCACGCAGGGTTTAAACTATAAGGGTTAGATACTTGAAATTATGCACGGGGGTTCCTTATGACGTAGGGGGCACTAAGAGAGGTTTTTGAAAATTCTCCCCTAAGGGGTTAAAACGGGGGTGCATAATAATTTATAATTTTGTACATTACTCTTACATATTTTTGACATTATTGCAACGTCCCTTTAAGCCGATTTTTAATGACAATACTTATTCGAAATGTTTATATTAAATATATATATATATATATATTCCTGTTTATACTTAAATATGGACTGAATAAAATAAAATGCCTGCGTATTCCCAACACTAAAATCGAAACGATGTTTATAATGACAATGCATTATAGCTAATGAATAATTCGTTTTATTGGTGAAAACCGAATGAAAATCAAATAGGCAAATTTAACAATCCGACGTAGGTACTAAAACTTTTCAATAATATACTAAAACTTGAAAACAAAAAATGCATACATCAAAAACACAATACCCAGACAAGACTGCTTTTTCTAAACCACTTCCACAAAAAATGAGCTAGATCCGATGACATTTTTTGTTTTTTTGCGAGTCTACAGCCAGAGTCAGCCCGTCCAATCCCACGCGAAGATTCCTAAACATAATTTTCCGCTAGATTATGGCCTGTGAGGCGGAATTAGCATGTTAGAAAAAAGCGAATGACTAACAATGATTAGCAAGTCCAAAGGCCGAGGCTTGCAGACGTTTTGCACGTGCATTATTAAAGGCAGGAAACAACAAATTATGGACTGGCGGCCTATTTTACGCGGTTCTCAAGCAAATGTTCTAGATAAAGTCAAGTAAAGTCAAGTCAACCTCATACGAAGGTAGTCTGCATTGGTACCTTACTCTCATAAATAGCAGTGTTCGCATTGCTGTGTTCCGGTTTGAGGGGTAAGAGAGGCAGTTATTTTTTTTTAATTATAGGATGTCAGCAATTATGCGTCCGGTCCGCTTGATGATAAACGTGACCGAAGCCTATAGACACTCGTGTTATCACAAAAATACCACTAGTGTGTCGCCAGCCTTGTGACTTGAAGATATTATGCCACATTACCCAGTAAATTCACTGCCTCTCTCGCCCTTCATGCTATTTGGCGGTAGAAATAGAGGTGGGAGTGAGGTACCAATGCAGACGACACTTGTAATAGGTCAACCTCTATTAAGTTACGGGGTAATGTAAAATAATATTTTATGTTCTTTCTTAACGGTTAAGCAATTACTTTCACATTTATAATATTACTAGCTAACGCAACAGACGTTGCCCTTATATGTTTAATCTATACTTACATGTTTGTCATTAAAAAATATTGAGACTATAAATCTAATCAAACTAAGTACAAAGTTAGTAAAAATTCATTTAAATCGGTTCATTGTTTTGTTTAATCCCCGGTTTTTTAATACGGCAAAATACATTACGCTTCGTTCTCGTACTAAGAGTTAATGATTAGCGGACAAAGTAGATCTAAACCCACCTGTGCACCTTAAAAAACTACTTTTTTCAATATCAAGATCTAGATCTAGAAAACAAATTTAGAACAAAAGGAACATACTTTAAGTAATTACGCGTAGAAATGATAATTTTACAAAACTAATTAATATTTGACGGCTTTTGTAGTAATTTTAATGTAACAGCTCTATTTTGTAAGTCTCGACGTTTGAAATGGATTAAATTAATTATGGACGTGGGAAACTCACAATTACGAATGGGCATATCAGAGATTATTTCTTAAATAGATTTTGGAACGAGCAAAAAATCGTTGCGGTTGCAGAGTCGCACCAACGACTTTTTATACAACAACGAATTGTCCGACAAAAAAATCTCCCACCAGATGAAAATAAACCAATACAATATAGAAATAAAATTGAAGAGTCTTTACGTGATTCTAAATTTACAATATTTTTTAATAAATGTATTTAAAAGTATCTGATACTTGCATAAAAACAACAATTTCTTTAATTTATGTTGTGTTTAAAGATCTTTATTCTTGAACGAAATTACATTTCATTTACAATTAACCGGTACTCGACTCTAAATACAATTTAACTTTTAAATATATTTATATTTTCCTACTCTTTTATGGGGTTAGGTAGCTTATTGAATAGCTGTTCTACAAACAGGACAGTCTTCTTTCCAGTGAGTTCTAGGTGCTGATAGTTGCACTTTATTCTTAGTTCAAAGATTGTGGGGGTTGCCTTTCATAAACAGTCTTATATTACTTTTGACAGACTTGTTCGTATTTTTGTTACGTTGTTCAGTGTTTAACGGGATTTTTACTGGCAGATAGATGTTAAAAAACTAAGGAAACTGATACTACGGGTACGAGTTCTACCGGGGAACTCTGCTAGTCTACAATTCAATTAATGTTCAAATAAAATCTTCAAATTCCTAACGTTGATGGCCACTCTAGGATTTGCTTCGCTATAGATGTTTTGGAGGTATTTCTGAGCACAGAGTCTCAGGTAGGCTTCACTAATAATTCCGTCGACTCTTACGATACCTGGCACGGATGTTCTTGTAATAAGTAAACGTAATAATCTTTAATTAGATAATCTATTCTTATAATATAATGTTAAATAGGAATTAATTATGTTCCTTTAGCCAAGCAACAACTTGAATAAATGTAGTCAACAATCCATTATATTCATTACATTTTCAAACGAACACAAACATTCTGATTAAGGTTGACGAATCCCAATTATAGCAGAGAATTAATTCAATTGAACGATTCAAACGGAGGAACCAACTTGGGATTTTTTTGTCTTCGTTCTTTTACAAAATGGGTAAAAAAAGTTCAATAATTAAGTTGGATAAGTATTTTTGTCCGATGACTGAACACAGTAAACAGTTCTAGAACAACCTTCGATGAAGATAAAATGCAATCAGTCGAGTTGAGAACTTTAAGTTATGAGTTTTTGATATAGGTTAAAAAACGGTCGCAGTTCAAAATCTTGTGCAATATTTCTAGAAAGTCAGATTTTAAAAAGATAATTCAAATTAATCTACGAAATACTAATCGACTAAAACTAACACTACTACTAATACTTCACTAATTAATTTTTATTATCTGGTAAGTTTCACATAAAATAAAATCAAGAAAACTTAATGACCAAATCTGTTCAAATGTAACTTAGCACTATCGATATGAATGTTTCTAGTGTAACATGGCATTTGACATTACTGACAGGTGGCGTGATGACAATGCGCACCGCAAATGCGTTTAGAACAGACGTATTGGTCAGAATCAATATATACATATATATTTATAATTATACTGAGTGGAGTCATCTAGTTGTTTTATTAATAACTACACGGCACTGTGGCAAAGAGATCAGATCAGATTTAATGGCTCGATTCGCGGAAAGGAAGAATCATAAAGAAGTGTTCTACAAAAATCAAATATCACTTAACTACCAATAACCAATTTATTAAATTACTTAATGATAAAACCAATGGGAAATCTATCGACACGTCCAAATACAATATAATAAGTTTCATAAACATGTAATGGAAGCGTCACTGAAATAAAATATATGAAAATAAAATACGAAATCTAATAATTTCGCCAACCCTAGGCAATCGGCGGCGGAAGACCGCTGGCGAGCGTCGTCGGGTCGAGGTGAGGGGTCGACGGGATCAACGACATTAATTAGGAAATTATTGATTACCTACCGCCACCGACGGTATTTTAGTGTCAATGGACGACATTACATAATATAAAGATAAAAACGGCTTATCCCAAAAACACTTAATACTTCCTACACGATATACCGTGTGGACCGGCGGAGTAGAATAGTACCTCCCCCTGTACCAAATATCGTAAGTGGCGACTTGCGGTGCAAGAATCGACAGATGGCGGTATATCCATCCGAAGCGGTGTAGCTGAAATAAAACAGCGCCGGCAGCAGCATTCCCGTTTGCGATGGCCATCACGCATATCCAGCGCGGCAATTACGGGCAAATTCTGCCTTTTTCGGGGGGGCCTTTGTCTAACAGTTGACGTTTTACGGATACTATGGTAAACTGCATTCATTACATCCATTGGAAGTCTACAGCTGGATATGGACATTTTGCCCATTGCTGCGCTATGCAAACGTGTTCGCAATTATAGAGCGCAGCTTTCGCGATGTGGATGCTGCTTCCCAATTTTTGCTACACTGAATCCATTTGAGCTACACTAAATCGGATGGATATACCGCCATCTGTCGGTTCTGGTACCTTAGTCGCCTCTAAAGACACCTGGTACAAAGGTAGGTACTAGAATAGTACTTTGGGTACTACTACCGGGTACCACACGGCTAACTATTCGTGGGCATTATTGCGTCCTAATAGAGAGTTCTAGTTAGAATAAACCGAAGTTAATATATATACAAATTTATATATATCTATATAGGTACGCATATAAATAAGTATACAAAGGTAATAAGTATATAATAGACTGAGCTTTAAAGAAATTTAAAAGATCTGGTGAGGTCTACGTACAACTGACACTAAATTAAAACAAAATTTTTGTGTAAATTGGTTGAAATAAGAAAATTGTTGTGTATGATAAATCATATACAAAAGCAATACATATTTCTATACATGTCTGAAATCATCGGCTTTATTATCAAAGAAAGTATATATGTAACAGTATAATATTGTATATGTATAATGCGACGCTAACAAAACAACATCTCCGTTGAGTAGACGAATGTTTGAGTCATG
Source organism: Heortia vitessoides (assembly GCA_020976665.1). Lineage (NCBI taxonomy): Eukaryota > Metazoa > Arthropoda > Insecta > Lepidoptera > Crambidae > Heortia > Heortia vitessoides. Next base: position 9,913,522 of record JACJUM010002809.1, read on the forward strand.
GTGTTATCTCGTAAACGAGCTGAGATAACTCTTTGTTATGTACCTATATATGTAACTTTATACGTGTAACTAATAACTTTGAACGTGAATACATCGAAGGTTGCTTAAATTGAACTAACGTCATATGGTACAAAATAAAAAAGTTATCGACATATGAACGGATTAGCGAGGAAAGTGTATGTCAATATTTTGTTAATTTTAAGATAGATCTCATAGGTACTAAAATATAAAATGTATTTAATGTAAAAGACATAATATAAATATACATTCCCACAACGCCTATTGCACTTGTGTTACATAAGTCAGACAACAGGGGAATCGCAAATATACTACTTAAATACATATATTTAACACCCGGACCCGAACAAACAAGAATTCCATCATATAAATATTTGTCCTGGGTGGGGATCGAACCCACGACCACTGGCGCACAAGATAGGATCGCCACCATCTGCGCTACCGGAAAAATAAACATGCATACAACATAAAATCTAGAAATGTATAAGTTTTTTCGACGGATGATATATATAAATATTGTTTTATATTTAGGTACAATTTGGCTCGCTTGCTTAACAAGGTTTAGTGCATACTATAGATCAGTTGTTAAATTTTTATGAGTTAAATCAATTTATTTTAAGTGGTAGAACATAGCACACAGAACCGAGGTCCGATAGGGCTATAGGCAAGGAGACCACGCACCGGCAAGCTCATCCTTTGACTAGAACCGTAGAATCCCAAACCGGCCAACTGGAAATCTCTTGCGAAGGGCTATGTCCAGCAGTGGACATTCCACTGCCTAGTGGCATCACAGTAGTTTCGTAAGACAGGAGAGTTATATCTAGTGCCAGTGCAATCTGACCCTGCGGCGGTATTACAAGATAAGTTAAAATGCACTTACGGCCTTCATTTCCTCGGGACCGAACTCCCTGGTGAAGACTACCTCCAGGCCGTCGGTGGCCTTCTGCACCTGCTTGAGCGTGTTGCCATCGAACGTGCACACAGACTTCACCTGGAAACAACACCATTACCTTGGTTCTTTAGGGCTCCATGGGTTTGGGGCGGATATTGTGCTGGTCTATTATTGTGAGAATGCATCAGAGCTAACGTTTGCATGCTAAACAGATGATGTTAATTAACTTTGCTTTAACCTTATCGGAAATGCGCGTTCTGGTGATCTTGATTAAAAAATCTACAAAGCGCCGAATATTAAACGAATATATAACTAACACTATCCATTCAACCATAGAATACTTTAAGAGAATTATACGAACATAAACTTTAAAAGGGAATTTATCAGCGTAGACTGATATTATAGTCTATAGTCAATGCAATCACATTATCAAAGATTTTCTGAAATTTCTACAAAAAAAAAAACCTTTTTAACAATCTTAATCACGGTTACCTTTTTGTTACTTTGATCTGGTGCTAGGCACCAGAGCTAGCATCGTACCCGTTTTGAATTATGAACAATGAATAAGGTACCAATGCAGACTTACTTCTGCATTGATACCTCACTCTCACCTATTTGTACCGTCAAATAGCAGTGTTCCCATTGCTGTTCCGGTTTGAAAGGTGAGAGACGATATCTGGTCTAATATAAAATGTAATATCAGATAAGGCTAGCGACGCGATAGTCGTATCGCAAGCATTCACGAGGGAATAATTGTCATTGGAGTAGGATACTTGGTTGGCCCACGTGTGCAAGACTGGTAGTAAACATGTCATACCTTGGCTCCGTCGGCGCGCTCCTCATCGAACTCTTCGCCAGGCTTGAACTTCATCTCGGTGGTCTTGAAGGTGGATGACGTGACCAGGATGTAGTTATCGCCGTCTTGACGCAGTTCCACTGTGGGTGTCACCGCGTTGGCAGCCTTACGGGTGATCAGACCCACTCCTGGAGACGGGAAGATTGTTAAGAGCAGTGTTTCGAAAAGCGGTTTATTTCGTCTTTTAAAAAAAAATAAATGCGTTAAAATATGGATTATAGCATAACCTAAAGTTAAACTATAGAAGGGATTATACCGGAATTACCAGGTTTTCTGGAGAATTATAAAAAAAATCTGGTACCTATATTTTTACCAATACAGTGTTAAACAGGAAAATGAATACGTGCAAATATAAATCTATACAACAATGGAGTAGGTACTAAAACAAAATCAATATGTAAAACAAAATCAATGTAGGAAAAAAGAAGACTATAAATTTAAGGAAGACTGCACACAGTCGGTAAAACTATTTCATTTACTAGTAAGTAACATTGCCTCAGCATTTTAAATTCTTCACTATTTTATTTATCATCATCATCATAGCAGCGGCAAACATCTACTGCAGGACATAGAGGGTATTTGCAGAATAGTACCTACCCTTGTACTACTGCGACTGAAGTACCGGCACCGGCAGATGGTGGAATATCCAACCAAAACAGCGCTACTTAAATACGTAAGGATGGGCAGCAGCATCCTCGTCGCAAAGCTGTGCTCTGCGTTTGCTTTCACGCTAGCCCAGCACAGCAATTATGGGAAAGTTTCTCATTAATATTGCTTTAGTTCATAAGAGTACTGTCCACGGCTGCTATCATATTGATGAAATAAATATCCGTACCTAAAACCTTCATAAACTCGTTGAAATTCTCAGAAGATAATAACTTATATTTCCTGCCCGTCCACTCCATTTCCAGCCCGAGAAATATCTAAAATTAGACGGACACAAACCACAAGATGTCGAGAAATGACATCTTAGACGTCAACGTGAAAGGGAAAATGGAGGGAATGCGGTTTCGAAACGGAGGTAATTATGTTTCATAAGTTCGTCTATGTTCCGAGCGGCTCACTAGATGAGTTGGTAAATAAATTAATGCTTAATTCCTTGCCCTATTAACCTATGACTTTTAATCAGATAACCTATACATTATGTGAAATGCCTACCTATGTATGATTTTATTCTTGAATAATTACATGTGCTTCATAAGTAAATACTAAAATCTAGGTGTGTAATAAAAGTCTATGAATGATATACGTTTATGAAAATTTGCTGCATTTTCTTAGTTTGTTTATCAATAGCTAAAGCACCTAGACTAGAGCATATTATAGTTTAAATTATATTATAATTTTTTTTTCATTTTATTTTTCATTAATTAAACTGCCTGGGATTGAATTACTCAAACCTAGCTTTAACAACGGTTTGTTGGTAACAACGCCGGTAGGGGTCCCATTGACACTAACTATTTAGTGTTGATGGAACCTTTATCATCACAAGTTTTTCTTGTAGGTTCTACCCTGGGGGCTCGTGTAATAAACCTGCATTAAACTCCGTTTTAAGACCCGTCTGGTGCCGGCACTTTAGTATAAGGTAGGCCTAATTTATAGTTATCAGTATTATGAATTTGATAAAATTTAGTACTTCATATTTTTGAATTCAAATTGTTATATTTAATATTTTTTAAGATTAAAAAGTGCTTGTAATGGTCCTACTTGAATAAAAAGTATTTTGATTTGATACAATTAAATATGAATAATATCTCATACATCCTTCAATTCCACTCCCATAAGTCCAAAACCTATGTTATTTCTGAAACTTAATATATATGTAAACATTCCGATAACCATCGAGTACTCAAATTTTGTATCCCTGATAGTATTATTTGCGTTTGTCATGTATCATATCTTTAGCCGTAAAAGTATTGCTAATATCGGGGTGTGACAGACACGTCGACATTTTATGGTTTTGATAAGATTTGACAAAGTTACATTCCTATTTAATTATGTTAGTGATAAGTCATCGTTGTAAAGATTAAAGCAACTATACGTAAAAATACTTCGAAGTCTTCGCTTCAATTAAGGAAAAGGAAACAAGAGATCACACAGTCAGCTTTATGCTGATACTTTAGTTAATAACAATAATAAATGTATTCAAAAACAGTTACATGCGTATTTCAATTGCAATTTTGAAGCTAGCGTGAGTTAAAAACTGTACTACATGCCTCAGAATAATGAATAAGTTAGCTTTACAATTTCATAGACATATAGCTCGTCATTTGTTTTGCTTCTACAGGTTACTTAGCCCAGCGATTATGTAAAAAATTCCTTGTCTTCTATGTATTACAAAGAGACAAATCGTCCCAGTTAATATTCTTTGTGACTATAAAAGAAAATAGGAATTCTTAGAAATAGACATTATGAGAAAGAGACATTCTGCGAAATGGGACCTTTTGCGACCGGTAAACATTTTGCGAAATGGGCTGCGCCTGAGCCATGCAAATCAATCACGTAGTTTAGACGAAACAACTTGCAACAAAAAGATATTAAGCGATAGTGAATTTTTTAAGTATTAAGGTCCAAAATTTGTATCATTGGTATTGTTAAAAGTATGACCACGAATTTCAGTTTACAGAATTAGTCCTGAATAATGCATACCTTCGCTCTATATGTATGTTGCTCCTGAATGAATAAGCGTAAGCGGGATTATGCAAACAGATTTCTATGTAGACCGAAATCTACAAGAAGATTCGAGCAGGAATACTAAGGCTTAACCTTCCGGAACATTTATTCATGCTTTAAAGATATAAGAAGATCCCTTTTGGGCACCACTTCATATCAAATGTATTTTACATACATACGGTTTTTTTGTGATCTTTTCCAAGATTTCTTCTATTATAATTGACATAGTTCTGGATATTGCTAGATGAAGCCTAACCTACAGAACTACGCAGTAGGTATGCGTTTAAAATAGCATTAATTATAAATGAAGAAATGTGACTCTGATATCATATCAAATATGGAGAAATCTTGCTGCATCGCTACATGTTGTTTCCAGATAAGGCTTCCTCCATAGAATGTCCAGTAAGACTTCGTCCAACTTGAAACCTAACCTCACTTCTTGAAAGTGGTTTCATTTTTAACTACCGTGTTCTTGTCCTAACGATGACCATACTTGGAAGACGCTCTGCCTTATGCTGACGACTGCGTTATTTGTGCGATTTTGAAAACCTTAGTTCAAATGGATAAGGTTCAGATTTGTGTACCTGAGTAACTCTTAGAACATTGCCTGAAATAATTACATGATTTGAACTTTATGGCTTACATGTTAAGAGATAATTTTATGGTGTAATAATGTTTGTAGCGCACAGTAGGTACGGATGAATGAGTTCGTGCAGAAATATCAGTTTTTACTTAGTAATATGTAAAAAAAGATTGCGTCTAACGTATATATGTACTCGTATACAGACTGCACGAGGATACCGGGATTTTTAATGTATGCACTCTTTTTCTTATTAAGAATACCAGACCAAAGTAAATTGGCCGAACACTAAAAAAGCACATCGTTTATTATGAGGTAGCACGATCAAGTAGCTATTCTTTAAAAAAAATTTAGTAAACACGACATCGACAAGGGCTAGCATAATGTAATCAATAAAGTTAATACACACATCTCATAAAGTAAGTCGCTTAAAGCACTTGTGTTACGGACATCTGACAACAGAGGAATTACAAAGATAATACTTAAATACGTATTTTTAACACCCAGACACAGAACAAACTCAAATATTAACATAAGTATTTGTCCTGGGTGGGGATCGAACTTACGACCCTTGATACACACGATAGGGTCACTACCATCTGTGCCACCGACGAGAGTCAGTGTAAAAATACTTATTTCCAAACATAACAGATTTTTTCAGGGAAATTGCCCATATTTGTTGAATTCTACTAACAATGTTTCAGGTACCAGTAGGTATCCTAGTCGCCTCTTACGACACCCGCAACACGGGTAGGTAGCCATTCTCTGCCAGAACCCAACATCATTTTTAGAATAGAAATTAAATTTGGAAGGCATTAATAAATGCTACATTAAATGCCAGGTTTTAATTCCTCTCAGTGCGCGGCGCAGATCGAGATACGTTTTGGGTCACCCAACCCATTGCCATCCGTTAAGAAAGTTCCTTTATTTTAAAGATCGCGAAGTGGACGCCATTTTGAAACATTACCGCTTCAGGCAATTCTGCAGTGTGTGGAAAGCAGGCATCTATACGGCTAAATGAAATGCTTGGTTTTAATTTCTCGAAAAGATTAACATGCCTTCTGGGGCGCGGAGAAGCTCGAGATACATTTTGGGTCACCCATCATCCCATTGCCATAGTTAAGAAAGAAAGTTCCTTTATTTTAAAGATCGAGAAGTGGACGCCAATTTGGAAAATACAACACTTCGGGCAATTCTGTAGTGTGTGAAAAGTAGGGTAAATAGTTTGCAATCACTAGTATTAGTATTAATGCAGTAAATAGTTTGCGATCACTAGTATAAAAGTAAGCTAGTGATGCAACGAGTCGCCCGCCGTCTAAGGCGCTGCCGCATTCCGGCGTGCAAGCGAACCCATGGGATTGCCACTTATTTAGTCTCGGGACTGCATACAGTTCGTGTAGTGTCATTTTAATTAGACAGTTCAATAAAACTGTCCCATTACAGTGTCCATGACATTTCCTTACTAATATAGTGTTAAATGAAATTCCTTTCCAATAGCCGAAAGGTACTGGCAGAGTAGAATAGTACCTCCCTCTGTACCGGGTGTCGTAAAAGACGACTCAGATACCAGAACCGACAGAAGGCAGTGTATCCATCCGAAACAGTGTAGCTCAAATGCATAGGGTGGGGATGATGGTTTGCCCAGCGCGGCAATTATGAGCAAAATTTCCTCTTTCTGGAGGGGGTCTATGTCTAGTGGACTTCTAGTGTCTGTAATGGTGAAACGAAATTCAGTGCATTTGTACTTTTACTTTTCAGATTGTTTAATTATTTCATATGTATATCCATTAATTTTCTATTGGGATATAGAACATAGTAACAAATAACATATCGTGTATTCATCATAGAAGATTTGACGTGACAATAAAAAAAAACATGTTGTCTCTGCATGAAAAGTCAATGTAGGACAGGAAAACAATAAGCAATAAATGAATAAAATTGAACTAGCGACCGGTCCCAGCTACGCACGGGGCCGGTCATAAGGAAAAAAATGGAAAAAATATTAATGTGGGTTATCTAAGAATTAGAAATGAACCATCGCATCGTTTATTTTAAACATTACATTGGGAAATTATCAGTGTTTTTCTACTGTATTACACATCTATTGTTTATATGGTTTATATGAACAATAGATGTGTAATTTTTCTTGAATCACAATCCATAAAAAAACGCATCAAAATCCGTGGCGTAGTTTTAAAGACACTTAGGGATAGACAGCGGAAAGCGACTTTCTTTTACTATGGTGGTAACTTAATTATGTTTTACTTGCTTTATTTGCTATTCTTTTGATGAATTCAATCTATCATATAAATCCCCAACATCAGTATATTCCATTATTTACGTAATTAACATATTTTGTTCTGTGTGTGGGTGTTAATATATAAGTACTGTATTTGTAAAACATCTGTTCTGATTTGCGTAACAAGTGCTTTAAGCTACTCGTATATCACGGAGTCAGGTCAATGTATGAGAAGTTAAAAAATATATATATCGCATCTGTAAAAATGAGCAGGCACAGGTAAAAACTACCTTTTATTTTGTTACTTTACATTAACGTTGATAGAAAAACATTTATTAATATTAACAGGTCTATTTTAAATGCATTCAGTGAATGAAGAACCGTTACTCGGACACAGCACCTAGGACTCTATGGTGCCTAGATTACTGATAGGGACTTCCTTTCATTCAAGTTTCTACCCCCATTGTATTAAAACGTCGTTAAAAAAAACTTACTAGGTGTTCATTCATTTAATTAACTGGTTTTCCGTAGTGTAATAACTTTTTAACGGCTTGGTAGCGCAGTTTTTCATCTTGAAAACGGATGCCATAAGAGACCGAAGCGATAATTAAGAGAAGTTTCGTGTACTTTTATTATATGCCGTACCGTGGTTTCACTCATTTCTTAAGAAAGTTACTTGCTGATAATTGGTATGCTTTAATGAATGTTTTTTTAAACAGTTATTTCTAAGTATCATCATCATGATATCAGCCCTAGAAAGTCTATTGTTGGACATTGGCCTCCCCAAGATAACAAGATTTTTTCCCATTATTGCCACGCTTGCAGACCACAATTGCAGAGCGCAAAATCGCGACAAGGTAGATGCTGCGCATAATCTCCCTGTAGTATTTAAGCTGCTCTGTTTACGGTACTTAATTTGACAGATAGCGGTAATCTACCGCTATCTGTCAAATTCAGTACCTATCTCTCATTTTACTTTTCAAATTATAATATGGCCTATGAAACCGTAAAAAGTTGTTTTAACTAGTAGTAAAAGATTTTTAACCCCTTCAATCGTAACAGATAACCAAGTAATCATCTTTCCTCTATATTATATTCGTTTAGTCTACTCCTCCAGTAAATCTTGGGCGGCGTGATGTCTCTACATCTTCAGAATTATACAATTGAAAAGATATGGTCTTGGATGATTACAAACAAAATAGTGTTTATTTTCATACAATGTCTCAAGGACGTTTACGACAGCCGAAACGTCAAACAAAAAATGACAAAATGAGAAACTATCCGCATAATAAAGCAGATTTATTATTTTAAAATGTGTTTTCAGAATATTACTTGTTTTGTCTACATTTTGTCAGTTAATGTTAAATTTTTTATGTATGTAAGATATGCAGGTTGTAACTTTACTATTGCCTATTGCTTTTTAATGTCCTTTGTCTACTCCAATGACATGACGTATGAAAAAAATATGTAGGTTTAACAAATGTTAATTTCAAACGCCAATAATAAAATAATCTGTTACAAAAATAAGTATTGGTTTGACAAAAATATTGTCACCATAAATTGCAATAATTATATTATAATAAATTTATTATCATAAATAACATTCTGTCTAAATTCTGATTGTCATTTTCAAAAAGAAAATCCCATAATTTACTTTTTTTTAATTACTAAATATGTATTTATTTTATTTTAATTTATATTATATTTTTATTTTAATTTATTTTGCGATGTAGGTACCTACAGGTACCTACCTAAATTAAAATAAAAATACTATCTATTATTACTATTAATTTGTGTTATTTCAATTCTGGTTACTTTGGTGATGAGTCGTTATTCTTGCAAAAGAATTTAAGCCATGAGGGTATTTCTTAAAGTTATACATAAAAATAATGAAATATTCTTCCTTTTCTACATAACTTCTCTTTCAGTTTGGAATTTTTCGTACCTCCATTTTGAATCATGCTATTTACAACAACAATGAACTAATGTATTAACACGACGATATCGCCGTGTCTATCTGTTTACCCTAGCGTGTTGACCTAGGTGCAAACAAACGGGTGACAGATTGTATCTACGAGGCCAACTAAAGATCAGTCTACTGCATTACAACTTTGTATGTGGACTGTATTCAGTCACAGGACTGTAACTAACATCAATAGCAAAGTAGTCAGTGTCATAAAGTTCATATGACAAAATAATTGCATAACATACTACGGCTTGATACAAAGTGTGTTAGGATTAATAAGAATAATGTATACACAAGTGTGTGAAATCACCCACAATAGGTACTCACACAATTGTATTATGATCGATGTCATAATACAATTCAAGTTTTTATTTGACCGGTCGAATTTCAAAAGATGTCACTTAATAAGGACAGATCAATTCCCAATGGTCAAACATAGCTGATCAAATGACAATTCAAAGTCTTCCGTACATTAAGTCTCATCTCCGTCACGCACAAACGTGATGAATCAGATGAACGAATCAATAGCACAACAGGCCACTGCTCCTATTGGTCGCCGAAAAGGCGCGGCGTAATGCCATTGGTCCGCTGGTGTGGTGTGACGTCAAGGACAACGACCTTCTAAATTGGCGCAATTTTTCAATTTAGAATCTATTACGTGAAGGAAAGTTTTATCAGGCGATGCACAAGTCACAATGAGCTGTTCCTATGAGTGATTTATATCAATCATTCTATTGATAGGTTGATTCGCAGACATCTATGAATAAGATGAATTTAACAATCTATCTGAAAATACGTGTGTTGAGACTGGTCAAGTTAGAAGAATATGGATTCGATTTTTACCTCAGTTTGAAAATAATAAGAAATATTTAATAATTAGAGAAAACCTTGAGATTGTGTGATAATAAGTTAAGATTTTTTAGTTTTCCTACAATATTGAGTTTCACAGGCATAACTGGTTTCTATTTCTCTCCTATATAAAAATAACGAGTTTTTCTATTGCGATGAATCATTGGTACATTCGCAACTAAAACTAGTATGAGATAATAATCTAAACATGTAGGTATAAAAACAAAAAATGGTTACAGAACATTGCACGTTTGAAAATGTTTGTGATTTGTTGGTTGCTACGGAGACGAAGTGAACAGTTATCCTGTCGACATAGGGTACGTACAAACGAATAAAGCAGAATTAATTATTTAGAATGTAAAAAACGTCCTGAGATGTATGTGTAATATATATTTGACAATTTTACAGGTTGAAATGGTGCAAGTATGCGACTAACCGTTTGGTCACAGAGATAATAATAGAGGTTCAACGTCCATCTCTGCTATCAGGGAAGCGGTGCCAACTGACGAACTCAATGAAGTTATATTTTTGACTCCAGTGATATATGTTGGAACACTGCATCTCTGCTATATTTATGCACTTCGGTGTATTTCATATATTGCATTAATTAAGACATTTTACTCTGTTAATAAGCCAGTTCTTCATCTTAGTTCAATAATAAAATTAGTTTGATAAATAATCTAAGTTTGTGATCACATTTTTTGTATTGGTTATTTTATGTAGTATGTTTTTCAAAAAAAATATTACTTTTTTATTTTACTACTTAAAGGATTTTAATATGGGCAAACATAATGAGCTTGTGCATTATGTTCTTATTTTGTTTAAAGTTAACAATCGCTTTATAATTTCCTCCCCTTTTACTATTGTATAAAATTAACACAATATCAGACTTTCAATATTTCAGTCAATCAAGTCGTTAATTACGTGAAACAATTATAAAGAAATATGATAAATCACTTCAGACAAGAAGTTTAAATCATATGTCGCGAGTCATAAATAATACTTTAATAAATTTAATGAGATTGGTGAGAAGAAACGGGGCTTTTCACCTAGAATTTTACTTGTATTACTTGTCAATGCTGTTAAGTAGTTAAAGTAAGAAATAGTAGTAGTAAAGTAAAGGAAGCTAGTACAATAAGTACAAGTCCATTCAAGAAGCAATAAATAAACATGAATGAGACAATCCCACATACCAATGTCAAGTCCGCTGAACTGATTACCCGTGGGCAGCATCCTTTGAAGAAGGAAATGCCTATCTGATCGCGTAAATTGTGATATATCTAGCACCTAATGCTTCACCTAACCTATTTAGGACATATGCCCAAAATACATATCAATCCGAGGGAAATAGATAATTTATACATAAGATTTCAAATGGTTATTGCATGAAAGCAGTACAAGGCAACAAGCACTTCTCGATTCAAAATAGAAGATAAGCAATTGGCAACAGGGATTATAACGGAATTTCTCTGTATTAAACCAATGCAGAAACAGCACACTGCTTTAATGTTAAGTTAATTTATGCCACGCTATGGAGTATTTAAAAGAAAATAATCGATTACCATAAAAAACGTTTCGTACATATCCACATTGTAATCTTGTTCGACCTGTTTCCATTGAAGACGGAACATCACTAAAACTTCCTGCCGTCTAATACTTGACAAATAAAAACGAGAATAGAACGATTTAAAATATAGAACTCTTCAAAGACCACAAGCCAAGTGTCCAATAAACTATTATACAGTCATCAATATAAATCCGCATAAAAAGGCCGGAACATCGGCCGTATAGAAAATGGACGACAAAACCGTCTCGCGTCTTATTGAAGGCAATTGAGCTGATTGCTGGCCATTTTACCACAATTGGTGCAGGCAGCTTAATCGGCTACTATGCCGGGATATTCACATGGGATCTTCCTAATTAATTGAAAGGATCGACTGACGGCTCTTTGATGAGGGTATTGTTGGAATTCAAGCTTCTTAGTTCTTCGTCTGTCGAGCCTTGTGAATTTACACACAACAGTAAAATATGAATAGACACGTCCATAATAAAACTAGTCTGCCGGGTTCACGAATACCGTAAGGGAGTCAAACATTGAAACATTGAACAAAAAAATGTAAATGTCAAATAATCCACGCTTTAAAACTTAGTTTAGCAGTCAATCCGGGAAACATTAAACTATCCGATAATTTTGATCTGTCCTTTTTATACAATAAATATATTTTTCTGTAAAATTTAGGGCTAGACTGACCATGAAAACAATTCTTGCTACCGATAAAAACCTTAATCTTAGCTGTTATTTGTTTTATAATCTACGAAAAAGGATAATTTAAAGTTTTCCAGATAGTTCATTGTTATATACATATTGGAACATTATGAGCCAAGCGTAAGTCTTATTGACTTAATGGAGACAGTTAATCTTCAATATAGTTAAGTAAAATTGTATGTAAATGTCGTTTAATTATGAATTTTATATTAATTCATTATCATTTATATTTTTACCAGTTTCTATACCATAGCATTATCTACTTTAATAGCTATGGTATACCGTAAACTTATAAACTTGTGTTCATAAAAAAGGTGTTCTAAATTGACCACATTTACATAACTATTATATACCACATAACTTTAAATAACCACATTTTAAAAACCTCTCGCCACTGGTAATTTCACCAAATTTTTCCGATAGATTCATGTCTTCATTTTCTTCTACTAAGACTTAATGCTAATCTTCTGCCAAGCTGGATTGGGAGAAAGTTGCCAGATATTTTAATAACAAATATTGCCAGTTAAAACTTTCAATTTGAATAATCATATTTAAAGTCCTTTTCGCCTATATGCTACGTATTAACATTATTTTTTTCGTTGCAGTTTTATATCTAATCTCATATTAGATTTGTGATTCTTTTAGGGATATTTTTTCAAAGGATTATTCTCAGCTTAATCCATAATTAGTCAGTCGTTTATAATGAAGTGATTATATATTATATAAATACTGTTAAAACTACTGATAAATGCAAAAAAATATTTTAAATAAAAAAAAAACATAAAATAACATGTGAAGGTATGTTTAAGTGTTACTATTTTTAAAATGTAAAACTATTTTATCTGTACAGTAATTTACAATGTTATTTGATAAAACTGTTTACACAACGGTTTTATTATTATTTGAAGGTTTAAAAGCAAATAAATTTATGATAAATTCAAAGATAAGTTTATGAGTTCATGATACATAATAATAGGATAATATAGGTAAAATGATAAGTCTTTCATTTAGATAGGTGGTAGAAGACAGTAAAAGATTTTCAGATAACGTTTATGTAAAACATAACCGCTATGACGTAACGTGTCCTTGTCGATATATATATATATTCACTCGAATTGAAATTAAAGCTAAGTGACGTGACTTCACAATGTGTGTAGTCAACAATAATATAGTATTTGAGTGTCTTTCTAAAACCTGCGCTGGTCGCAGGCTGTATACATTCGGTCCGGTCGGTTTGACATAAACAAAACTATAATTATATTCCTTAATGTACGTATAGAAATGGAATTTGAATACAATAGATTTTAATTATTACAAATATTATTAGTCTATATTGTTAAATATGAAGTTAAAAGCAGGATACCAATTGAAAGATGTTTATATAAAACACAACTGAAGTCAGCAACAGAATGCAATTCAGCGCAATCATGCCCTGCCCTGGACCTCATTAAAATAATGACCTACGCATGAATGAATGCTCGGAGAAAAATTATCTTGGCATACAATGCTGCATTCAGCCCGATCTAACAGGCTAGTTGATGAATGGAATCGTTTTCCTGATAAATCATTAAAAGAATTCTATTCATCTTTTATCGGTACGTTAAGGTCGTAGAGGTGTGTTCATTTTTTTATAATAAAGAGTTATTGTGGTTGAGGTAACAGCATGCTAGAATAGTACCTCCCTTGTACTAAGTGTCGTAATAATAAACTAAGTTACCAGAACAGATAGATATCTGTATATCCTTTCGAAACAAAATGCTAATAGCTCAAATGCACAGGGCGGGGATGGGCAGCAGCATTCTCGTCGCAGAAGCTGCACTCCGCGATTGTCAACACGCTTGCCCAGCGCGGCAATCATAGGAAATATTTCCCCCTTTCTTGGACAGGCCTATGTCCAGCAGTGGACTTTCAATAGCTGATATAATGATGATGATTGTGGCAAATGTTTGGAATATTTAAGAAGAATACTTATGAGTATATCTTACACGGCTGGTTCTAGTTATACATAATTTATATGAAACGCAATGATATTGTGTGCCAATTGCTACCAATGCTCGTCGCTTACTGTATCATCATAAGCAAAGTCGTTAATAAATCAATTATAAAACTTTCTAACTCGAAAAACCGGCTATCTTTTTTCTATTCGTTTGGAAATTAATAGATCAACTAGTATATATCAGTTTTCAATTTTAAATGTTTCTACGAATTGACACGCTTTATCTATATTATTAAGGTAGAAAATTCATTTCCACGAATTGATGATGACTTAACAACAATTTCAGCCGTGAGTCACAACGACTTAAGCTTAATGTGTATCCTGTTAGATATAGGCTTTAATCCAGGCGAATTTCATTATCTGCATTTCAGACAATTTTATCTTTATCTAACCCAACGCACACCAGCGGTGATATATATATATATATATATATATATATATATATATATATATATATATATATATATATTTTTATTTACGAGGTCATCGAACAGGCATACGGCCCGCTTGATGGTAAACGTGACCACAGCCCATAGACGCTTGTGTCATCACGAAGATATCACAAGCGTGTCGCCAACTTGTGACTTGAAAATATTATCTCACATTACGCAGTAATTTCAAGCTACAAATCGGATTGAATTTGATTTGATGATGCTTGACATGTTATTCAGCTTGAATTCAGCCAAGCAACAGGCTATTTCTCGGTATTATTAGCGGGGCATAATAAAAATAAAGTAATATACGTAGTAAGTCACGAGAATTGGAATGTATTATGTAAAAATAAAGAAAAAAATATATATTCGTTCTCATCAACGCAGCCATGAAAAGTTCAAAGCGGAATATTGCCAATAATTGCTGCGCCGGGCAGGCGTGGTGGCCATCTCAAGTCATAGATTCCCGGCGGGAATGCTTCTACTTTTTTTAATCCTGCCGTGTTGCATTTGAGCCACGCTGTTTCGTGTGGAAATACCGGCATCTAACGGTTCCGTTACCCAAGTCGCTCCTAACGACACCTGGTACTGGTGGTTTTCTACTTTGCCAGGTAACCACGTAAATTTATACTAAATTACAGACTTTCGATCACGGGCGATGACTTACATATTGTAACAATTTATATAGTGAGTATTAAATACAAATATTGCAATACATATTCAACCAATGTGATCCCTTGTCGAGACTGAAGGGATTTTAATTAAAAACAACTAGCATGATTGGTATGCGGGTATATTATCCATTAAAGTGTCAAGTCATCGTTTCTGTTAACATGGCAACTATGGTAAGCGCAATGTTCGAAAATTCGTATTTTATAGGTTGGTAGTGTTCGCTAATTAGGCGGGAAAAGTATAGTTATTTTATGTTTAAATGTGTATACAAAATTATGTTTAGTTTTTTTACAATAATAGTGAAAATATGTTACATATATCACGCGTGTAGCAGTCTTTACAAGCTTTTTTAAAATACGTTTGCAATGCATTTCCGTTACATTAATTTAATATGTACTATACAATAACTTGAAACATTCTAAAAGGAATTATTTGAGTATATTTTTTGGGAAATAATACAAGGAAAATAATAGTATCCTTGACAATAACGGAGAGAAAGAAATAAAAAGTATACGTATTTGTAGTGAAATGCAAGAAAAAGTAAAACTGCTAGACTTTTTAATTAATTCAACTATAATTGTTATCGATTTCTCTTTTTCGAATTATCGATATATGCAATTATCAAATAGATGAAGAACGTCATTTATAGGCAGAGCGTTAAAGTCAACGACTTTTGAACTACGAATTAACTAAAATAAATATCTAGTTAATTTGGTGGTTATGATACTATCTAAATGTTTTTTTTGTTTTGTGTATTTGTTTTTTGTACTGTCGCATATAGGCAGTTATAACATTTCAAAATTACTACTTTAAAAAAGAATATTAATTAATTTTTATGACGTTACGGTTGCGTTGCGGTAATAGTTTGCGGCAAGGTAATCAAATGAAAATTTTAACAAATACGGTTTAAATTCTGTTAAAAACTACTTTTATTATCATTTATGCATATTCAACGAGAATTAATATATTCTATCTAATTGCACACCATAAAGGGTTAGTAAAGAAAATTTCTAACTTCAAATAATTTTAGACTAATTTGTAATTACACGCAAATCAAATCTCCGCTGCCGAGTGATGTCGTAAATTAAAATTCAAAATTAAATTAACTAGCCGAAGCCAGATTGAAATTAATCTTAAGCCAATTATTTTTAATAAAATATATAGGTACCTACAAATTATTATTTAGAACACGTAGTCACGAAGTTTTTAAAGCGCTCGAAAAATAATCGGGGAGTCTAACAATAATTCAGCAAATAATAGGGCGGTATTTTAAAATAAAATTAAACACGGGTAAAGTGGACTTCAGAACCGCATTTAAGTATTAAACGTTATATAACTAACAATAAATACTAAATATTTTCCGGCATATAACTATGTACTTAGTCATAAAATGGCTCAAACTTTTAAGAAAAAAAAAGTATACGGTATCTGGACCAACGCGGCGACGCGCGTGCCGGCTTCATCGATTAACTATATACCGATGCAATGAGAAATACACAAAAATACTCACCAATGGTCTTCATGAACTCATCGAAGTTCTCGGAGGAGGACATTTTGTATTTCTTGCCGACGAATTCCATTTTTTAAATCTTGAACTACTTTGATCAGTAAAAAAATAAATATGTTAACCTGATACCGGCTACAACTAGAATGAATAACCGCGGGTGCCGGCCGGCGAAGTACAGTACGTTCGCGCATGCGTGACCGAATGAGATGTGAGCGAGTGATTGAACGAATGACTTGTCCAGGCGACCTTGTGTTGTGACCTGTTGACAGCGTCACTGCTCGATGCATATTTTATTGTTATTTATAATATGTTTTGATACACTGCTAGGAACCAATATATATAAGTTAATACTGTTTACCTTTATTGGTAACCTAAACATTTAAATAAAATAAAAATTCGCCGTATTTAAACAAGAGACAAATTTAAAATCTCATTTTAAGAATCTACCTATTAATTTTACCTATTTTTCAATTAATTAAATTACTTACTAATTACGTTACTTATAATGAAAAATGAGGCGTACATTCGTTACTTATTAAGAATAAGTGTCAGGTAACGACTTCCATATACTTAATAATTATGAAGGTATACGTAGATATTGAAATTGTGACGGTCTGACTTTCTTCATAATAAAAGCACCTTAACATAGTAATAACTTCTCTATAAACGTAATCCCTATTTTTATATGTACGGAAATTTTAGCCCAAGTTAAATCTGGGTTTTCACCAAATATTTAAAATTAATAAATAAATATTAGTACGTACAGCACTATTAAAGAGTCTATCCCGTTCTAATATCGCGAATACTTGTTGCCTTCTCTTCTCCTATTGAAAGCGGCCCCTCGTGGATTAAACACAAAAGTTCGACAACGATTTGTGAATAAAAGCATCAGGGTACTTTGTACTCCAATAAAACCGTCGGATGTTGGTGTGAACAGATTTAGAATGATTTCTCAATTTTCCCGTGGAACATTCATGTTTTCAAACAATTATATGAATAATAATATAATTTATAACTAGAAAATTTCTTCAATCTTCTGTCTTTTTAATTATTCTAATTAGGCCAAACTAAAATTTTAAATTATTTAGTTATATTTTTTTTTATTTGGTGTATAAAATCATAATCAAATTATATTTCTAGGTCTAGTATAAGTCTGGGAACACAGTTTGTATGATTTTTACGAGATTTGAAGTAAATATATAATCGAGTTAACGTGCTTATGAAAAACAAGATAACGATTCAAATGAACGTTGACAGAATTAGAACATGCGGTGAGAACATACTTTTTCCCATGATAATAATCTTTAATGAAATTGCAACATTTCTCTATCTTACATAACTTCCATGATCACAAAAATGATTGAAAACGTTCAAGCATAGTATGTATTCAACTGACGTATTTTAATAACGCCTGAAATAATAGTGGTAGCAAATGTAGTATTCTAAAACTTTGCTTTTGCTTTTTGTACAGAATAAAATAAAACAAATTTTTGTTATATTTTATTCTGAACAAAAAGCATACGTTTATCTCCTTCGATCAGCTGTTGTCTTTTCAGGCATCTCACCTATTATTTGGTATCAAGTAAAGGTTACTTCTTTGTTAAGGATCTTATTTAAATGACTTTAATAACCTCAAAAAGTTGTCCTCGGTAATTAGTGTAGGTATTATTTTGTAAGCTAATCTATACTTACAGATTTTTGTTGTTGTTTTAACGATTTGAATGGGCGTGTCTAATTAGATAAAGACATATTTGAATTGATAGTTCATTTAGGTCTTATTGAATATAAAATTTATGCATATGTTAATGACAACAAAGAGAAATTAAATATAGCTTGAATAAAACTACTCTCTAAACAGCTTGCCGTGTGATACCGGCATAGTACAATACGAGTAGTAGTTCCCCTGTAATAGGTGTCGTAAGAAGCGACTGGGGTACCGAATCCGACAGATGGCGGTATATCCATGCGAAGCTGTGTAGCAAATGCATCAAATACAACAAGGTGTTTGGCGAGGCCTATTTCCAGCACTTTAAAGCAGCACGGCTTTAAAACGGGGTCTATTTAACTTTATACATTTTTAGTTCGACGTTTTGGTGACCTTGCGGCAACCGTTATCAATATTGACAAAACATTTTGTGTCAGTATAAGAGAGTACTTAATAATAAACCTTACAATTTTTTATTTATTATTAGGTTTTAATTTCTCAGACTCTGGTACAATTTTACTGTGTCGTCGATTGTTCGAATAGCCCTAGATAGCGATATTCAACGATACATGTGTATATTGATTTGCGTAGTACCCACTACTATTAACCGATTGAACTAAACTAATTAAATAATGAAATAATGTCAACAATACTATTTTAATCTTTGGTTTTTTTATATTTGCAAAGAAAACTAACAATATTAATATTTTTATTATTTGACAGCTTCCGCAAATGTTACCGCACATAGCTAATAGAGTATCTAACTGACTTTGGTGCTGTTATTCGTTTCGTTTTAATGTACTATTACTCATTTTATAATGTATTGTTGTTTATGTTAATGTGTTATTATTTAGTTTAAATGTTTTGTCCGCTAACTATATATTAATGTTTAACTATATTTTTAAAATTGTATTCTGTTGTAAGTGAATTATTGTAATTCTTGTGAGAATAAAGATCCTAAAACCATAATTTTATACATTTGTGATCCCATCTACGCAGCAGGTGCTGGCAGTGTCGTGTCATCTGTTAATGCTCCGATGTTGGCCTCGGTTCTTGATCACATGCACGAAAGGATCCCAGGCAGTTAGATTTCCAACTTTCTTCACTGTTGAAATTGGAATGTTTTTTTTTTAAATTGATTTCATGAGCTTCAGGAAGCATTCGTGGAAGAAAACAGTGTTCCTTGTTGGTTGGGTTTTTTCAGTGTAGATATACTCACAGACTACAGATTTTTCTTATCTGAAAAATATCAGTCTGTGTAAACGGTTTATTTAAAGCAGTAAATAAACCGTGATTTAGAGCCGCTAAAAGAGTGATGAACGTGTAAAATTTGAAAAATATTATAAATTTTAAACTAACCTACTAAATTACCAAAATTATAAATTAAGTTTGAAATTCGACCACCGGCCAACACTAGTTCATAAAAATATCGTAAACTGGATTTGTCGCTACACTTCGGCTTCTTTTCATTGACGACAAGTAATCAAAATTAAGTTCTCAAAAAAAAAAATAGTTTTTCAAAATTAATGAAAAGCAATGCCTGAAGACAATATTATGAATTGTAGGGATATGCGGTTACCGTGAAAATGCCTTCTGCTTTGTAATCAATTTCAACCAACCAACCATTATTATTAGTATATTGTTTTCAGGTAAACTTTCTAAATTGTTTACTACCAAATATGTTGTGGCAGCCTATAATTAAGGCATATCACTATAAAATGTATCCCTCAGAATTGTTATTATAAGAATTAAGCGAACGTCTTGTTAGTTGATCTAATATAAATCATCATCACCATCATACCAACCATTGGGAAGTCCACTGCTGGACATAGACTTTCCAAAAATGAGGTTTATAGCCTACATATACCGCGCCAGGCAAGTCTGTTGGCAATCGCAGAGCGCAGCTTTCGCGACGGGAAAGTTGCTGCCTATCCCCGCCCTGTGCATTTGAGTTGCACTGTTTTCGACGGATATACCGCCATCTGTCAGTTGTGGTACCTTAGTCGTCTCTCACGACACCTTGTGCTGTAGGAGGTACTATTCTACTCTGCCGGTACCTCACAGCAAACTAATATAAATCAATAAATATAAAAGTAGCCCGTGGTGTTTGTTCGTTTGGTGCATATGTGATTAAAACTAACATTAATTAGGAAGGTTTAAGTGTACAACCAATTATGCTTATTGTATTTAATATTTTGGGTCCAATTAACATGTTTCAAAATATGAAAATAGAACAACTGGAACCGACAGCCGTAAGGTACCGGCAGAGTAGAATAGTACCTCCCTTTGTACCAGGTGTCGTAAAAGGCGACTCAGGTATCAGAACCGACAGATGGTGACATATCTATCGGGAACAGTGTAGTTTAAATGCAGAGGGCGGGGATGGGCAGCAGCGCTCCCTTCGCAAAAGCTGCGCTCTGCGATTGCCAACACGCTTGGCCAGCGCGGCAATTATGGATAAAACTTCACCTTTCCTGGGGAGGCCTATGTCCATTAGTGGACTTCCAATAACTGATATGATGAACTAGAACTGTCAAAAGGCGGTATATCTACTCAAAACGGCGTAGCCATATGCAAAAGGGCGAAGATGCTCTGGGCACGCGTGTTGGCAATCGAAAATTACGGCTTTCGCGACGGGGATGCTGCTACCCATCCTCGCCCTGTGCAATTGAGCTCCACTATTTCGAATGGATATACCGCCATCTGTCCGTTCTGGTACCTTAGTCGTCTCTCACGACACCTGGTACAGGAGGGGTACTCAACTCTGCCGGTACCCGACGGCTAAGTCTAATTACAAATTATGCATCAATACATATAAAAAGAATATAAGTGTCTATTTCAAATAACAATATACCAGCTACCAAAAATAAGCTTTTTATTGTATTGTCTGTTTGGTTGAGGTAAACTTCGGAAAGTAAATGCCATGGGTAACGGCAGAGTAGAATAGCAACTCCCTCTGTACCAGGTGTCGTAAGTGGCGATTAAGGTAACGGTACCGACAGATGGCGGTATATCCACCCGAAACAGCGTAGTACAAATGCAATAGGGTATGCATGAGCAACAGCATTTCCGTCGCGAAGCCACGTTCTGCTATTGCTAGCACGTCAGCCCACCGCGGGAATTATCTTCATAATATACGATCTACAACTGCTATAATGATGATGAAACTCCGAAACGACTGATTATGATGGGACTTTCACTAGCAGGTAACTGATGTTGTAAGGAGTACTTAAGGGCTTCATCGTGCTGGACATAGGCCTTTCCAAGTAATCTCTAATAGGACCGGTTGAATGCGGCCTGTGTCCAGCGCGATTCTGTAGTTTTAGTCTTAGAGCTTAGGCTACTTTTATTATTGATTATTCCTACTTATATAGGAGAGCCGTTTTTTATCATATTATTTAAGGACAAACATATGTAAGAAGCATAAATTATTTTTCGTATTTACACCAAACTAAGTATAAATGTGTGGATGAATAATAAATGTGTGGATACGCCCAAAAAATCACACAGTATGATAATTGTGAGATTTTTGAGACCCTTTTTTACGGTCTCACGGTGCTACACGTACAGTTAAGTTAAACAATTTCATCGATAAAATTAATGTTTTTTATATTATACTAACTGTGCCCGCGACTTCGTCCGCGTGGAATAGTTTTTTTGGGTACCATACCTCTTTACCTTAACTCATATAAACTTTGAATGTCATGTTTATTTATATCGATTTAATGACCTGCAAAATAAGTTTCAAGTTTCTAGCTCTAAAGTTTCTAGCGATACTGCCATACAGCTTTTAATCCCCCTTTCAACCTCTTACAACCCTTATTTCGAATTAAATAAAGATTGTCTGTGCCACATTTGATCAAAATCGGTTTAGAGGTTTAAGTGATTAGAACGAATCAAATATATACGTCTGTCCCGTGCCCGCGCGGCGAAATTGGTTGAACACGCGAGCCGAGTGGCAGTACCCAATCCACTACTCTGTGTCGCTGTAGCTACAAGATGTATATTTTGCTTACACATTATATTTAAGCTATGCATAATATTGAGTTTTATTGACAAGACCTTTAAAGAGTTAAATGTTCTCATAGGTTTTCAATTTCATAGAATGAATGATACTTAGAAATAACTTTACCTGTTTATGCAAATTTAGACAAATCCTTTATTTAATCGTATTAGGCGTTATTAAAGTGTTCAGCAAACTAATAATACAATATCTTTTTATTTTTGTTATATTAGTTTTTTATAAAAATAAGATCATGGTTGTTAGTACATACATCTAAAAATCTTTCTTTCTTCTAAATAATCTAACTAAAATCTATAAATTAGTATGTACCTATATTATTACCTAAGTCTTTGATATCTTTTGTATTAAAATTACGAAATACTGCAATTTGTTTCGCACCAAACGCATATACAAAAATAATTAACTTTATACGTAGGTAAATAAAAATCTTTTTTATATTATTTAACAGAAAACAATGAATATTTATAAAACGTCTAGGTACATGTGCGATATCTACACAACGTCTATAGTGGTATATTTTAAGCCTTAAGTATGAAGTGCATCGAAGTCGCTATAATGTAACTCACCCTTACTCTGTCGATTGCACGAGGCATGCGCGAAAATCGGTACAAATCCAGAGAACCAGCATCCTTCCACTAGTCTGGTCCGAAACTCCTTGCGATCCCCGCGCGCCGACGCACCGCAGCCCCCAACAAAACACCCGAGTATTTTTTTGATAACAGGTAATAAAAACTTAAAAGTTATTAACCCTAGTAGCATGAAAACTTTTCGGTAGCCAAACTTTTTTTTTAATATCATTTGACCCGATGACCGATTGGTGAACAGGTTTGCATTGCAAATTGTTCAGGAGTTTTGTTCTTTTGAGAGTGACGGAAAAGTGTGAGGGTGATTGTATTTCCTTTGTGCGTGCTGAAAAAAATTATTAAGTGTTGAATGCGAAATGGTTCACTTAGATTATCGATATTTATTTATTTGTCTATGATTATTGCACCAATCGGTAAAAAAGTAGTGTATGTAATAATTAAAATAAATATATTTAATGTTTTATAATAGTTTTGCATGTTTATATTATTGCTAGTTAGCTTGCTTGATTGAACATAAAAATATAAAAAAAGTCTTTACAATTATTTATTTAAATGTAATATTTTAGTGGCTTTTGTTCTATAATAGGTCTAAGAATAATGTCTTTATATTATCCATTAGGATAGTATCCTAAGAAGTAAGTATACTTTTTATTATAGTGAAATATTATTTATTGGTAATAGAAAATAAACAGAACAGTAATACCAACGATTAATATAAAATCTGGTCTTAAAAATACATAAACTCAAGAAGCAGCAGTACCTAATTTGTTTCGTTCAAGTTCCAGTTGAAATGTTTTCTCAGGAAATTGCTCAGTCATCCTTTTCAGGAAAATAAATATCGCTGCCTCGTTCCTGTACCGTATTTAAAAGTAAAGAAACATTTCGCGAGCGTCCGTTGTTTGTAAAGTTTTTTATCTCGCTTTTAATTTTTTTTCCAAACGACATTTGTATTTCAACTGATTGCATTTAGATAAAAAAAATCTTTAATTAACCTACCAAGTAACTAACTAGGATTAAAAAAAAGTGGTAACTTTCGTGGTCTTGTTATAAATTGTATCAAGTTCCATCTATGCACATGCTAAATTTCAACGAATTCTGTTCATCGTGCCAAATGGAACGTCTCTAAAATGTATAATATACTAGCAGATATTGTTCTAGCATATAAATTATTAAAATACTTATATTGGTATTAAAAATAGGGCTTGTTGGTAGAAAAGTTAAAAATTTTAGAGTTGACGAAATTTAAATGGCACATCATTAAAAAAAGTTGTCCCAAATATGATGAACATGTTTTGGGACAGGCCATTCTTATCATTTAAGGGTATGAAAAATAGATTACAACTGATTCTCAGAACTACCGATCATCACTTTTGCAGGTGGAGGCATACTATAACTCTAGTATACGCCTAGAGTATATATCTAAAATAACTTAAATTGTGACAAGATAATTTTAAATATTAGAGTAGCTAACTTGGAAGATGTTGTCCTGTCTTAACTATTTTTATATGTTTATCATGAATAGAATGTTGCGACTACAAATTGTGATATAAACTGTCCTAGCTTTCAAGCAGGCTAAAACTACTAGAATCGATTCGTAATACAACAGCTTTAAACAAAATGTATAGTTCAAGTATATGAGATTTAAAATTTAAATTATGACACATGTCAATATTGCTTTTTTATAAATTTAGAGCTACGTTTTTCGAAAAGAGGCTTGTTTCATTCTAACACATGATGGTTCTAAGAATACTGTCAATCTGCAATCTCCAGCGTTTATGTACGCAATAAATCAAACTGAGCAGGCTTAGTCGAGTAGAATGTAGCAATTTATCTGAGTTCGGAGAATACGAAGTTTTTTAAAGGGTCGTTAAAATAAATAAGTCTAGTAAGTTTTTAATACCTATATTACTATTTATTCTATAATAAATAAGTAAAATAGAAATAATACCTATATTTATAATTTTTTGTTCACGAGGGTTCGATCCACACCCAGGACAAATATTTATATGTTGTATTTTAACACATGTGCTCTAAGCAACTTATCACGAAGTCAGGTCAATGTATAAGATGTCGAGTGAATTCCCAAGTTGTGGTCAATCTTGAATACGTTTAATAATAATAATATACTCTTTATTGTACACCAATGAAAACAACACAAAAACATCATAAAAACATGGAATAGTAGGTACAAGAGGCGGCCTTATCGCTAAATGCAATTTCTTATAAAATACGATACCGGTAGAGTAGAACGGCCTCGCTCACATAAATATTTATCATATTTAAAGAATAAGGTAACTTAAGACTTCCGATTGAAGCAGAAAAACTTGAACTATCCACGAATTACCGGCCTAAGAAGAAAGATTAACTAGATAAATTGAGAAGATGGTATCTATTTTAGATGTATAGGTACATAGTCTAGATATACGAAGTGTTAGGAAATTTTAAATAAATAATAAATAAATTCCCACAAAATCTCATACATTGACCTGACGCCGTGGTAAATTGTTAAAAGCACTTGTGTTACGGACGCCAGACAACAGAGGAATCACAAATATAATACTTAAATACATAGTTAACACCCAGACACAGAAAAAAAACACAAATATTATCATATATATATTTGCTCTGGGTAGGAATTGTACCTATCATCGATCACTACAATCAGCGCCCGTCGGGCCTGTCAAATAAAAAAATATACATTTGTGAAATAATTTTAATATATTGTTATTCTTATACAACTAAATCATATGAATCAATAAAGTTTCCATCGGTTACTTATAAATTCAACTGATCGAAATTGCGGCAAACATTTTAACAAGTTAGTATTAGTAATCCTCTGTGCTGCAATAAACATATACATTTAGTTTTAGGCATTTACTAAGGCGACATATTATGTATCTACAACCTAGGAATTGAGATTCCTGCCCATCATAGCAGCGCTGGACGAGCGTGGTGGCAATCACCAATCATGGTGGACATCTTTCAATATTTTTATCAATAGAGGATGCCCATATCACTCCCATGCGTTATGTTTATCAAGATATAATCCATCGGCGTTGATAGAATTGTGAACCTGCAATATAAAAAACGTATCGGTACCCTATATTTTAAGGGTAGGTAGCCCTATTGAGTGGCGTACGGTAGAGTAGAATAGTAACTCCACCTGTACCAGGTGTCGTAAGAGACGACTAAGGTACCAGAACCGACTGACGGCGGTATATCAATCCGGAACAGTTTAGCTTAAATGCTCAGGGCGGGGGTGAGAAGATGCATCGCCAGAGAGCGTGTTGGAAGTCGCGAGCTAGTCTCTGCGATTGGCAACACGCTCTTTGGCGTGGCAATTATTGTAGATGCCTACGTCCAACAGTGGACTTCTAATGGCTGATATGATGGGGTCAACATTTATTTTATGTATTTTTATCTTTATTTAAGCGATTTCTATTATCAGTCCAGTTTCCAGCTATCACACAATAGTTATTGCAATGGTTCGAGAAGATTGGTAGATTTAAATTGCTTGTACGCTTTTTATAATCCTTTCATAAGGTTATATAACCCTTAATGGGGTTTTTGGAATCTGTTAGTGTTTACTCGAACTAACAAATTTGTTATAGTCTTTGGTTGAAGTCAACGATTTCATCACCAGAATAATAGGATTCAGTGGGAACAAGTTTCGGAAATTACCCAATTAAAGACACCTCTAATGGTAAGCGGTTTTTGATCCCTATAAAGTGAGTGAGCAGCCGCAAAGCTATTTCGTTTGACTGTACGCATGTGTAAGAAACGCAAATAGTTTATACAGCGTTATGTGAATTAGGCGCGTTTTAGTCAATGCTACATCGGCACAACTCATGTTAAATCCTACACTAAAATACATAGTAAGAAGCACCGCAAATCGATCAGTGGTCGAGGCAGAAAATTTAATTGGCTGTTGATGTATCTTGTATCTGTTTTTGTGGAATAAACTAAACTATTTTTACACTCTCATAGTCACACTACGAGCTGAATATTGGCCAGTTTTATACAACTTTGAAATGCTGATACACGTCGGTTAGGTGTGGTGAAGTGTCTGTTTTGGTGGCGGAAATAAGATATTATGAAAAAAGTGAAGAATTTCTTGGTTTGTTCTTTTATATATATATATGTATCGTATCTAGCATGGGTAGTATTCAATAATTCCAGTGTAGGAAGGATTCGGCTTTATAAAACTATTGGTTGATTGACCTTGTCTTTCTCGTAAATTTTTATCAATATTTGATTTGTTTAGAGAATTCTCTTTTCTAAATTGTGTCTGCTCTGGGATTTGTTCGATGCCCCTCCAAGTAATTTACCGACCAAATACTTTTAAGTTTTACAAAATTATAAGTTACTACAATTAGAGACCGGTCGTTTGGTGTTCATATGTGTTTACGACCATTATTTTTGATCGGTCGGTTATAACAAACTTTCGCTGTGCATCCGAATTCCTTTGTAATTGAATAGCCATATAAACAATTTCGATAAATAGCAATCGGAAATCAAGAAATGTATTGGGTAAATAGAAAAACACAGATCTTCTTTGATAAACTATTAGGTAAATAGTTTTCTAATCTTAGCAACGTATGCTGGCTAACAAGAAAAGAAAACTATTTTGTCGTTAAATACTTGTTTTTGATTACTTTACAACTAAAACTACATATCCTACGGTTTAACATTATCTGAAAAATTATATTGATAAAATGAAACTGCTTGGGATTGGTTTGCTCTAACATCTACTATTAAGACAACGGTTTGTTAGCGCTGATGCCGGTATGGATTCGAATAATACAACACCATTAGGAGTTATTGAAACCCTCATATCCATCAGTTTTTCTGGCAGGTTCTTTTCTGATGGCTTACATAATGAATCTGCTATAAACTTAGTTATAAGGTCCGTCTAGTGCCGGCAGACTGGTACTAAAGTAGGATACACAATGACGTGTTTGTTTAAATGACTTTTGTAACACTGTTTGTCAGGATCATCGGTCGTTTGTGTAAAATTGTATTTAGCAAATTTATACTCATAGATGGGCCTAATTAAATAAATATATATTTGACTTTGACTTAGACTTTATCGTGATACAGATTTAGACACATACTTTTTGTAGTACAGTAGTAGTATTTTGGAAATAAATTTACATGGACGACCGATGGCACATTCAATTTCAATCTCCACCCAGGCGAAATTATACTTGGATTTTTATTATATTATATTTAACATTTGATTCCTCAGTTGCCTGATATCTTTGACACAAGTGCTTTCCCTAGCTAGTTCGTATATAGGGTATACGAGGTTTGTTCGTATATGTACAAGGGTTGGTTTTACGATATTTAAGCAATACCCATGTTCAGTTATGGTCAGACCTAATGTAACCTAGTCGACAAACAAGCATATGTTCCGCGTGAGCACAAGGATATCACTAGCGCGTTGCCAACCTTGTGACTTGAAGATATTATGTCACCTTACCAAGTAATTTCACTACCTCTCTCACCCTTCAAACCAGAATACAGCAATGCGAACACTGCTGTTTGGCTGAAGAAATAACTGAGAGTGAGGGTGCAATGTTGAATTTTGCTGAGTTTCATCTCCGCGGATGTTATGACGATATTTGCCATGTGATGGGCGTTAAGGATGTTGTTTATTATGTTAAGTTGGTCGTTGGTCGTTGTGTCTCATAGGGTGTTTGTTGTGCTAGCGCAGCTGTGCGGGCGTGGGAGCGCCTGCGGCGGCGAGACGAGTAAGCGCGCCAACATATTCTCCGCGGTGAACAACTTCTTCGCTGATTCGCCGCTGGTGAATCAGCTCAAGGGCATCATGGTGAGTGCTGATCTCCTAATCTTCTCCGATATTCAACTCCTGACTAATATCACCAACGCAAAAGTTTTTGCGTATGGACGTGTAGATACTGTTATTACTCTTTCACGCCGGAACGGTTAAATTCTGGGTAAAATTGGATACAAGAATTATTGATATTCCGTAGTAACACGTAGCCTATTATAAGCCTGAAAAAAATGTTCCCGTGGTACAGATCGGGCTTTTTATTCTTCTCTTCTCAGTTTAGCTGTCAGCAAGCAACATAGGCTTCTTTCCGTAATAACAAGAGGTCCTCTAGTCACAAATAACTTTTAACAGGCATATTCTACATTCTACTTACTTACCTAAAGGCAGGCCTTTAGGTAAGTAAGAAGAAAAATAAATAAGAATGTGCATAACGTGTCAGTAGCATTTAATTTGATAAATAGCATCAATATGCGGTGGAATGTGATATGTTTTACCAAATATTTATCTTGAGTGTATGAAATTGGACCTTGTAGTGTTAGGGCTAGAAAGAGTCCGAAGGTTGGCTCTACGAGTGAACTTATAATATTAAAACACGTTACTTTGACAGCTGTCATTCTAATCACGCTATATTAATAGTTTTTAGTGAATACAAGTCGTGGTAATTTAAAATTACGTCCATTTAACTTCAACAGTATGTAGAGTCAGTAATAATTGGTAAAGTTCTCTGTTAATTAAACGACGGACTAAAGCTGGCTATCAGATGTGTCCTGTTTGCATATTAGCATAGAAATTTCTGTTGCATAAAAACGTAATGGCTTCACAGCCCCGCCGGAGGACGTTACAGAAGAGCTAAAATAACATGAGCACGTTTACGATCGGGCTGAAATTAAACGCATTTCTTAAGTTTTAATATCTAGGTACGTAGATATTAAATGTGGAATATTCCGTTTGATAATAACACGTATTAAAATCTTTTATGAATGTTTCCTTACACACTGGGAATACATACAGTAATAACTTAACCTATTCAACTAAAAATAACTCAAATCCTATGTCAATATTTTTTTAATCGCAATTAATTTAACACGGTGTTTCAATTTATCAGAAAAATATAACACATTTTTATCCAAACCTTAGGGCCTTAGTTTATTAATTTAATTTACGAAAAATAGAAAAAACAGCGCTGAATATTAAATATTTTTTGTTAGAAACTTGGTTTCAAAATGGCTTCTACTCAGCGTATAACGACACGGTACTTTTATGTGACATGGTTTTTCTCTCTTAGCCTCTGAGCCTCTTACACATGGTTTTGGAGCTTACTTAAATATCTATCGTTTAATAATTAAGCTGAATTAGAGTATTAAAAATTATGAGGTATTGATATCTAATTCACATATCGCAGACCCGACAAACGAGCAGTAGCGGTGGGGAGCCGGGCCCTCCTGATGACGCTTCCCGGCCCGGCAGCAAAGAGCCACCTTCCCTGGCCATCAGCCCTTCTGAGAGGTAAGCCCTACTAACATACACAGCTGTCGGCAAATGCATTTGTTTCTTATTTAGTTTGTTTTGAATTTCTTATCAAGAACATAAGCATTGAGCCTGATATAAAAGGGTTTTCAAATTTTAAAGGAAAAATATATTTAAGTATTATATTGGTAAAACCTCCATGGTGAAAATTCAGCAGAGTAGAATAGTGTCTTCTCCTGTACCAGGCGTCGTAAGAAGCAACTAGGGCACCGGAAACGGCTGGCGGTATATATAGTATATCCGTTACAGTGTAGCTCAAATGCACAGGGCGGGGATGGGCAGCCACACCTCGGTCGCGGAGCCACGCTCTGCGATTGCCAACACGCTTGCCCAGCGCGGCAATTATAAGCAAACTCCCACTTTCTTGGAGAGGCCTATGTCCAGCAGTGGACTCCCAATGGCTGAAGTGATGTTTTAACACACTCAGCATGGAGTCAGGCCAATGCATGAGATATTGTATAAATTTATTTTATTTAAAACAGTCCCTTTGGCGTAATGTCATGGCCGCCTTAGGAAAGAAAGATTTGGAAGATATTTGAATACTGACAAATTATGTAAAAACGTGTTTAAATAGATAATATATCCTTACTAATATTTTAAACGCGACAGTTTGTGAGTCTGGACGGTTCGATGTATGTTTATTAAGCTTTCACGCCGAAACAGCTAAATAGACCTGGATAAAATTTGGCACAGAGATTATTTATAGTCTAGAATGCTATAGGCTATATATATATTTTAATCCCGAAAACAAATTCCCGTAGGAAAGATCTGGCTTTCAATCTTTTCTTTGGCATTGGTACGCCTTTTTGCACAGTTTAACTGTCAGAAGATATATTATTCTTCTTGCAATAACTAAAGTTCCTCAAAGATACGATAAAGGTCTCGCATATGAAGTCACCGGCGGAAAGCTAGTCATATATATATATATATATATATAATGCAGGGCTACTTTAAACTAGGGAGCCCCTATCAGTGCTACGTTTCCATGGGAGAAGTATTTTACAAACAATTCGTTCACAGGGTTTTTAAATATTTATATTATATCGTATACCGGTCGAATAAACACTTTTTACATACTACCCATTTAGAATTTCCAGATTGACCTACAAACAAGAGTTGGAGTGTACAGTTACGATAAATAACATAAAATAATGTTAGCTAACTTGTCTTTAACTTTCTGGCATACAATTGAAGGAGTTAAAAACAAAATAACTTCAAAATGATGAGAACACAGGGGAAATGCTAAAATACTCGAAATTTTAGAAAATAACTGTAACACATTTTGTCTATAAAACTTGAAGATTACCCTCAATTTTTCTGGGATCCCATCATAAAATCTGGACTCGCCGCTAACGGGACCATCTCGAGGTTATGCTCGTTCGAATAAAAAAATAAGATTCAAAATCGATTTTCAATTCTTTGAGGTATTAACTAATATACATAGAATAAAAAGTCGAATTGAAACCTTTTTTTTAAGTCGGTTCAAAAAATTACATTGATATTTTTAAAGAACTACGAATAAATTCGATTGAGGTTGTACTTGACTCCGAGATAAGTCGTTTTAAGCACTTGTGTTACGGACATCAGACAACAGAGGAATCACAAATATACTACTCAAATACATGTTTATCACGTGGACTCAGAACAAACACAAATATTCATCATATAAATGTTTGTCCTGGGTGGAGATTAAGCGAAGTGATTCTGATGTTACTTAACATCCATTGTTGAATAACATCGGAATCACTAACAGAAGATTAGCTAACGCTGTATCAATTGTACGGGTACCGACTGAAACAGCGAAACTTAAAAGCTATACGGCCGGTATTAATAGAAAAATAAAAATTTATATTAAAATACAACTGCTACCACGACTGTCCAGCGTGCCAATGGAAAGGTTTATCTAACAGTGACACTTTCACGGTTGATTTGGTGGACCGCTCTGTAGATTTAAATCCGCTGCGGCAGATTACCAGCACGCCTTAGAGACCTTCAAGAACTTCCTGTGATTTCTTTGGTGTTGCAGATCACTTTTATCATCAGGTGACTAGTTGGTTCGTTGACTTTTATCACTATATAGTATAGAACAAAGTCTTTTTCCGCTGTCTGTCTGTCCCAGCGTATGCTTAGATCTTTAAAACTACGCAACGGAATTCGATGTGGTTTTTTTGATAGATAAAGAGCGAGGTTTAAATGTATAATATAAGAATAATATAGTAGAGAAACACTGATAATTTGAAAGGTTTCCAATGTGACGTTGTAAATAAACACATTTTTTTTTGCATTACAAACGCTCGCTGTCGTGGTAGATCAAAAGAATGTACTACAGTATTGTGTACCATAAAATTGTCTACAAAAAAAATCCACGGTGGTATAAGTCCATCTCATCATATGGCTCTTAGGCATAGCCCCCCAAAATCCAATTTTTATCTTCAGTAATATAATCGTATTTAAAAAAATATCCCTATTTTTTAAATACGAGTGTAATGTGTGCCTTATTACGTTTTCACGGTTAAACAGTAGAAGTAATTTTGATAAAATTTATGCCATATCTTTTATAATAGCTTGTATTTAAGGGTTACTTTTCGCTAAATAGATCGTGCTGGTCGCGATGCAATGTGAACTTAACAATAACGAAGTCACGGTCGCAAAGTCTGCATGGAGTCCATTGCAGCCAGTTTCAGTTACGGTTGCAAATACCAATTAGTTCAGATTATCCGTTAGTAACGGGTATTCGTTAGTAACGGATACAAGACTGAATATTGTAGTTATAATTATTGTTTTTTAATTAAATTCTCACATCTTATTCATAGAACTGTGTCCAAGACAAGTTGCTTCAAGCACTTGTGTTGTGACAGACGAATTGAAAGATTATAAATATAAATGTACGTTCTCTGTAAGGATCTAACCTTTGACCCTTGGCGCGGAAGACTACTGTGTGTGCCATCGGGCCCGTGAAATGACTACAAAGATTTTTCGTTAATTACGTAGCTTCAGAAACCATAATTCATAATAAACCATAAGCATAATTGTTAAAGTAATTGTCTGACTAGTTATAGGATACGAGCAGCGTCCTGCGGTTTAACCCGCATTAAGTTTTAGTACCTTTATACTAACTTTGCACTAACCTTTTACCCCCTGAAGGGACGCTGTTCGATAAAATATTGTACACGGTCCATCACTTTTGATGACAAACCGAACTAATTTTATTAAACCAGGTCAACAAACAAGCATAGAAGCAACGCGTTAGTGATATCACAAGGATATCACTAACGCGTTGCCAACCTTATGATTTAAAGATATTATTCCACATTACTCAGTAAATTCACTGCCTCTCTCACCATTCAGACCGGAACACAGAAATGCGAAAACTGCATTTGGCGGTAGAAATAAGTGAAAGTACTAATGCAGACGACCTTTTGTATGAGGTCTACCTTATTTGAAACTTGTAACTTCAAGAACAACGAAGTATCATACTAACTTTACACTTTAGGGGGTGAATTTTTATAAATCCTTTCTTAGTGCTCGTCTACGTTATGAAATATTCCCTTGTGCAACATTAATCTAATCCTTATAGTTTATTAGGCTCTGTGTTGATATATCAATCAATCAGCTTCTCCTTTTACATATATTGATTATAATTTGGTAAATACATCATCAAGATTTGGTTACGGTTATATAATTCTATAACCCTTTATACGTTTAGACGGAAGATTCGTTTAGGATACGCTTAGCCATTGCAAACCAAAATTGTATTCTGTACGCGTCGAGTATTGACTTGACTAGAGCAACCGCTGTACTCCTCGGGTGCGGTTAACGTTCTCAATTTGGCTTATAAATTGAAGTCAGTACCTTGGGCCAGTGATTCCTAAACTGTTTCTGTACTTACTTTATTTACACCAAACAACGTCTGTTCACAGTATTACATACAAAACATATAAATATAATTTGGAGTGTTTGTTTGTAATATTAAAATTTAGCTTTTTATTAATTGCATATGATAGTCGGTAAATATAACATTTTTTTATTGTGTAAGATTTTATTATAAAATCTCAAATATAATTACAAATATACCTTTCGATACATTTAAGAATTGCGTAAATTAAATTTTTTGCTAAGAGTTATTACTGCTTGAAAGATTATATTAATATTGAAATTGCTTGGTATTTATTTGAATTGCTCTAACATCTACTATTAAGACAACGGTTTGTTAGTGTCGACGCAGGTGTGGATTCCAATAATATCTACCATTGGGTGTTATTTAAACTCTTATCACTATTAGTTTTTATTGCAGGTCCTTTACTGGTGGCTGGTAATGAACCAGCTACAAAATTTGTTATAAGACCCGTCTGGTGCCGGCAGACTAGTATTAAAATAGATGACCTATAAACAATTTATTTTGATTAACATATCTATGGTCACAGATTTTTTTTTGTTTTTATTCACGATTTGAAAGTGCTTATGATAGGCTGATTTAAATAAAGATTATTATCTGACTTTGACTTTATCAACGATATAAAGCGGTACCTTCACAATGATCATCTTCATATACCCATAATTACCGCGATGGGCAAGACCTAAGTAAGTAATAATTATCGTGGTGGAAATCGAAGAGCATAGCTTCCCGACGAGGATGCTACTGCATTTAAACTACACTCCTTTGGGTGTATATACCGCCATCTGTCGGTTCCGGTACCTTAGTCGCCTCTCACGATACCTGGTACAGGGGTAGGTACATATATTATATTTTCAAAATAAAAATGAGTATGTACTCTACTAAAATTGGAATAATGTGAGTAAGATTTGAGATCTGTACATTCGTAGCGAATAAACTAATATATACAGGACCGGTTTCAAAAACTACTTCGTTTAAAGCTTCATTGTTAGTTAGTAACATACGTTAGTATATTTCATTCTATATTTTCACGAAACAGGAATTTCTCGGGCATAAAAAACCGTAGGCGACGGAGTTAGAAATAAATTTAATTTATTTACGTACATTTTGTTTAAAAAAGTTCAATTGAATTTGGCAAGGATGTTGAAAACGACAAACGGGCGCCATTTCTCCGACACCTGCGGTTGGTATTATTAATTAGACCTCGTTCCCCAGACGACCCAGATTTGCAAGTTCGGATTAACTTAGGCGTCACCTGGAAATTATTTGCGAGGTGACGAGTACTTGAGGCAATATTTAAATTCATTCTATATTAACAACTCGTTTTAGGACGGTTTTTACATAGACACATATAATGCAAAGACGTCGTTAAAAAATCAATTACAAATGTTAATATTTTCATAACATTGTAGAATTTCTATTGCTGGATATGGGACTACCCAATAAAAGCTGTGGCAATGATAGAGCGCAGCATCTATGCTGTAGCCCATTCCCACCCTATTGCATTAAAGCTACACTGTTTTGTACACGTATATAGCTATACCAGTCAGTTCCGGTACCTCAGTCGCCTCTCGTGACACTTGGTACAAACAAAAGGGACAATGCAATTGCAACGATGCATCTATTTTTAACCTTAGAACTTCAGCGATATTTGCAGCGCTCAATCTTACAACTGTCAACGTATGATGTATCTGTCAAACTGTCAACCGTCTGACAGATACGTCAAACGGCAAAAAGTAAATATGGTGGTATACTTAAAAAATTACCGCTGTACTTTCTTTTTAGTTCTGGAACCTTCTGCTAACATTGACAAAAAGAATAAAAAGGTTTCCGTGACCAAGGGAAATAGGGATTCATTTCTATATATGTATGTAGATATTATGTAACTTGAAAAATTGCCGGTAATAATCGGTAAAAAGTATTGCTCACAATACATAGTATTCTGTATGTATATATAATGTATTCAAAGCTTGTCCGGGCGTTTCAATTCAACTCGCAAAGCAGCCAGTATCGATTGCCGCTGTTCTATGAGCCGTGGTAGTGGTTAGAGGGAATCCATTGAAACTCTTTATTGCGTGAAATTGAAGGCCGTGAGTTGTATTACTATTTTGATTTATTACAAGACTACTGGGAATCTGGTCGATTTATATTTGAACATTATTTATATTTACAATAAAGTTGTATTTATGCCTGTTCATAAGAGATATTAAATAAAAACTTCTATGGGTATGCAAGGAGGTACCTAACAGAAGCCAAAAAATTGTTGGAACATGCATTACATATGCAATTACAGCTTTCACCAATGTATATCAGAAAGTCTAGTCTAGAAGGCTATACTTCAAACCAGTAAAATATCCATACTAATATAACAAATGTGAAAGTTTCTATTATCTGTTTCTTTATTACACTTTTGATGAAGTATGAATCTAAGGCAAGGACAATGGCAAGACGATCGTAAATCTTCCTAGCCTTTAAATAAAATATATTTCTAGCTTGCGTACAACCATACTCTGTTATATATATTACTAAAGACCCACTGCGACTGAGTCTACAATGTTTTTCCATTCAAACTCGTTGATGTGCTCAAACACAATAAAAACAAGAATCATACATTCTGGTGCCGTCGGTCTAGAGTTTTCATGCTTTTGAAGATTCATTTTCATTTATTTAAATTTAAATTTTCTGTAGTACAATTTAATGATGTAATATTTACCTATACCGATTGTTAAAGCAGTACCCGTATTGTTTCTTTAATCTGAACGTAAATGCATAATAATTTATTCATTAATACCAAGGACCGCTGCTCTTTCTTGACAACATTAGTTTACTTCCTAAATAATTCAAAGTAATATAACTTACAATTATATATACTAAAGATAAAATGATGAGCTCGGTTGTTACTGAAATGCAAATTCAGAAATAAGCGGTCCCAAAAAAATAATTATATCTTGATTTGTATTTTGGTAATGTACTAAAAATAAATAAATAGATACGCGGGTTAAACACTTCGGTACAATGCGGTTTTAATTAAATATTAGCAAAGGTAACTGATTCATATACGATTCTCCATATTCAGGGATTTCCAATCGACTCAATAAGTATCAGACGACTCAAAAAATCAGAGCATGATTTTCGTTACATTATGAATGGGTTAAGCCTTCCCGAAAAAACGCTTCCGACTTACAGTGTTCAAAACTCCGTTTAAATACATGATTCTTGTCGGATACTATACTAGAAATAAAATCGTGTCTTAGAGTAATTATTTTGCTATCAAATAAGTATCATGGATATTCCTGCAAATACTAGCGATGATTAAAAGATTTTAATACTCAGACCGCCAACCATTCATTTTTACATAGTGGGATGCAAACGATAATGTAACATGTGCGTCCTATCGTTCATAACAACAGTTATAACTTACTATCTATTGGCGTCGCTTTCAAATGTTAAACGCTACCAGCAACAGTATAATGTTTTATTGGACTTTTGCCTTCGTCTGTGAATTTAACAATAGCAAAGGCATTTTGTATTCTTATTGTTACACGCTTCTCTGAAGAACTCATCGAACGTAACATTTGGAAACGGTTAACCTAATCTTAAAATTCAGTTATCATTCAAGACATTAGGAATTATGTGAACAAGGCTTACGGCTGAGATGGTGGTGATAGTGCAATTAAAAAAATTTAGGGTATAGCATTGAGTTTAGGTATATTTTTATTGAGGAGAGTTAACAGTGAGCGGCTGGCTGTTTACTGATAACTCTATTCATTTAGATCAACCAACGTCTTTTCAAAATATTGCATATAAAATAGGCATCGATATAAAATTAATGCACGCTAATTGCAACAGACAATTAAATGTTAGCTGCGCAAGCAATGAGAGTTTATCTACACTATAATACACAATATAATAATAAAAAATAAGTATAACTTGCACATAGTTTAAGTTGTCTAAAGTTGCCCATCATATTTGGTCTGCAGATAACTTAGTAAAATATTATACTAAGCAGTGAGTTGGTCGGAATTCATCAAGTGGCCTGATTCACTGTCGAATGGCTGGTAAAATTTTCGTTTCATTGAAACGGCTTGACCGATTCTTATGAATTTGATATGCATTTACTGCAGGTCTGAGAATCGGCTACTATCTATTTTTCATACCTCTAAGTGTTAAGTTAATTTGATGTGAGGTATTGGTGGAGTAAAATAGTACCTCCCTTTAATAGTTGTTGTAGTAATTCAATAAACTTATATAATTTATATTGAAGAACAACATTTGCCGGGACATCTAGTATATTATAATTATTTTCTTAGTTTTACTCAGATTTTTTTTAATTTTATCTTCGTTTGAGTTATGGCTCGAAAGCGTCACAACTTACCGACCAAATCAATAGAAAAGGAATTTTCTTTAGGATTAATTTGGTCGGTACTTTGGTATTGGTTTGAATTTAAGATTTGTAGTTATCACTTCTAAATAAAGAGACGAAAAGGAGAAAGGAGAAACAGTTAATTGTTAGCTTTATTGGGAAAAAAGATTGGCAAATAGTGTAAATGTTATTATTGTCGGTCTCAGTTAAGCACACTATTGCTTGTACATCGAATTAGGAGCACAGGATGCGACCGAAGATCGCATGTCAGTCATGTTTGGGTTCTCGCTATTTCAGATTTCCATAAGATTTGAAGAAAATTGCTTAGTTTGGAGTAAAAATTATTTGGGATATTATCACATATATATTTTTTACATTACAAATTTTCTAGCTGAATATTTTGCTTGAATTTTCCAAGAGAAAATTTATTTTTCTTTGATCTAAGAAAGGCTACATAGAGAAAATTAAGCAAACTTAGATGAGGCTTCGCTTAATTTTGCTTTATAACTTTCTTTGCCAGAATATTTCAAATACGAGTAAGTCTTATTAACATTTACAGCCAATATAAATTAACTGAATAATTTTCCCTCTTTGAAAACTTTTTCAGTTTATTTTGTAGTGTAATTAATATTCTACGCTTAAAAACAGATTTAGAACAGTAAAGTCTCTGAACAAAAGTACTAAAAATGATCATCAATGAGTATTTGTGGCTCAAATAAAAACTTCTATATTTATACTAGTTTTTCGTAAGAAAAACAAACAAATTAACAATAAGTAAGAAACATTTTATTTTTACATTTTTTGTTACTTTTCAACAAATGTTCTCAAGATTGCCCAATGTTAGTACAATGCAGTATTTGGACAATTTAGTTATCTTAAACACTTCATGCACATTAGTATAATCTTTTACACCATATACCAAAGTAACTAAAATAAATTATTGCAAGTTGACACCTACATTGACGCGTTCACTGCCGATATTTAAATTACTTTTTAACGGACAAAAACGAAATTTCTTTTATTAAATGCCATTCTTAAGAACGGTTGTCGATAGATAACCGAAACATCGGTTAAAAAAAAAAATTAATGGACCGAATTTTAAAACCGTTAAAGAATGTTTTATTTTAGAAGCAGAGCAAAAATTAACGCGCTGAAATAAGTATAAGCACATTTCTATCAGCATCATTATTTAATTAGAGACCAGGTTGACAAACAAGGAAGCAGTCCGTGTGATATTAAGAGTCAAAGCACCCTCTAGACACTCTTAATATCAAAAATAACATTAGCGGGCTGCCTAACTTGTGATTTGAAGATTTCTTATTACATTATAATAATGTCACGGTAATTTCACAGCACCCTTAATCCTCCCAACAATCTCACCCTTAAAACAGGAACATAACAAAGCGAACAATACTATTTAGTGGTAGAATTAGATAAGAGTGAGGTACTAAAGCAGACGAACTCTGTAAGAGGTCAATTTTCTAGTTAACTGGAACAACTGCAATCTGCAAGCACCCTGTAAGTTTTAAGAAGTTCTGTGTGATTGCCTCATCAGACAATACATGGTGTACGCGACCAATATGTATGGGACCAATGCAGACGACTTTTGTATGAGGCCGGCGTCATGTAAATCTACTACTACAAACGTCATGATTTCGACGCATCAATTTGAAACGATCCTCCGATATACACAATAAATAGACATCTGCTCTATTACTCACCAGATATCAATGAAAGTTGCTACTTAACTCCGAAGTGCCATTTCTCAAATCTCTCTGGAATAGTTAATACTATAAATTTTACTTACAAAATGTCTATGGTCAACATTATTTATACGTCAAGAAGTACTCATATTATCTCCGATTACCTAAGGGCCTTTTAGGGCCTCTGGAGGCTCACGAAAAGGGTAATGGATATCGGGTCTAATTTTGAAGGTTAACTTATTTCTATTGCCCTTGTGTAAGCCCTTTTTAGGGTTCAAAAAAAGGAGCCTTTTAGTAATGTAGGTCTGTACGTTTGTCTGGCTATCTTGTGAATGATCGTCTTACATTCGAAAAATATATATTTATAAATAGTTCTACAAGCAATGTGGATTGCCCAATGCCATTTCGACTTGTTAATCAGCAGGGCTATATTAGTAACTTAAGTTTTTCTATGGATCTCTGAATTTCTGATACAATTATGTAGAGACAACGAGGATTACTGCACACCGGCACACCTTATCCCTGCTATGGAGAGCCATAGATAGCTCTTTGTGCTATAAACTACTTTAAATGCGTTTACTACTAAGCCTGTTGTCAGCGTAGATAAAGACGACAATGCCAGTAATGCCAATGCAAGTATTTGAGGTATTAGATCGGCACTGCACCAGCTCTAGAACAGTAAGACTCAGAGTCCTAACGAATTAACATCTTAAGAGTTGCTAAGCGGGTGGTCCAACCGATAAATTAAAAGACCATCGCGGTCGAGGCCATAATAGCATTGATTGGAAGTGTGAATATTCTTTAAGAGAAGTGAATGTTGTTGTTATATTGAATTGTTGCATAATTACTGACCTGTCTCGCTTCTGCGCTGTGTTCAGAAGTTATTCTCAAGGGTCTACAAATGTTACGGAGCGCCGACTGGATAGATGTCTTCTGAACAAGCTGGAGTTCAAATTTACAGTACTGTATAGGACATCACGAGCCGTAACCCAACCCATAAGAAAACATTTATTTATTTATTGAACAATATTGCACTAAATATTACAAAATGTACAAATGGCGGACTGAATGCCAGTTGGCATTATCTCCCAGTCAACCATTACACAAAATAGAAATATATATATATATATATACAAAATAGATAAAAGTTACATACATATACATCAAATATTATAAACAACAATATTAAAATTCAAAATGTTGTTTATAATATTTATGCAACATGATAAAATACAATCCTATTAGAATAATAGGCGTTATCTGATTTCACCCATCTACTAATAGTGCCCCGCGGTATCACCTGCATTAAATTTTAGAACTTTCACACTAACTTTCCACTCCCCTTATACTCCGATAAAGGATGATTTAAATAAAAATTGTACACCTGTTTCATGACTTTTCATAAAATACTTTTCTACCGAACTTTATTTGAATATCTTTAAAAACAGCAAAGTTGCATACCAACTTTGCACCCACGTTTTACTCGCTTAGGATGTAAACTTTCAAAAATCCTTTATTAAATCTTCGGTACGTTATAAATGGAACCCATGTGCAAACTTTTTCGTTTCTAACGTATATAGTTTAGGCCTTGAGTTGATATGTCAATTTCTCCTTCTATATAGGTTTATTTAGATATTTCAAACAACCTTCCTGAAACGAACCTGTAAGAAGTAGTGATATTGATAAAGGACCCAAGCAATCGTAGTTAGGTCGTTGGAATCTCAATCTGCGGCGGTACCTATTATCTTTTTGCAGTTATATTAATTCAATTCCAAACAGTATTAACGTTAATAAAAGTTACATAATATTTTATTCATTTCGTATTAAGGGTAAGCTTTCTGTAGCTTTGAATTCATGCAAAGGCAAAGTTGATTTGCATTGGTAATTTTAGGATGGTAATAAAGGGTAATTACATGAGATTAACAAATAGCGCGAGTACATGAGGTAGTTCTCATACGAAGGTCGTCTGCATTGGTACCTCACTCACCTACTTTTACTGCCAAACAGCAGTGTTAACATTGCTGTGTTTGAAGATAGATGGAGCGTAATAATGATGTTTGTGACATTATATCTTCAAGTCATAAGGTAGGCAACGCTTGTGATGTTACGAGCGTCTACCTAAAGGCTACAGTGAAGCTTACTATTGCGTGGACTGTAGGTCTGTTTATAGACACGGTCTAATAAAAAAATAGTAATTTTAGAACATTAGTTCAAATAAATGACACATGATAATTTTGGTATCTCCCAGGCCGTGGAATGCCACCAGGGAATACCTACCTTCCACAGCCTGTGTATATTAGTAGTGACTGAGGTACCACCAACAGATCGTAGCGATGTTCCGGATGAAAAAATAGGACAAGAATGGGCATCAGCAGTCCTGCCGCGGAATTGTGCTCTGCTAGGCTCCAGCATGCCTGTCTTACCACGAGAGTATATGGAAATATTCCATCATAGAGGCCTTTGTCGAATAGTCGACATTATGCGGCGGACGGGCCCGATGGCGCAGATGGTAGTGATCCTGTCTTGAACGCCAGGGGTCGTGGGTTCGATTCCCACCCAGAGCAAATATTTATATGATGGAATTTGTGTATGTTCTGTGTCTGGGTGTTTAATATATGTATTTTAATAGTATATTTGTGATTCCTCTGTTGTCTGGCATTCGTAACACAAGTGCTTTAAGCAGCTTACCACGGAGTCAGGTCAATATATGAGATGTTGTGGGATTTTTTTTTATTTTTTATTGTATATTGAGCAAATGCCAAATTTATGCTAATG
Organism: Heortia vitessoides; assembly: GCA_020976665.1. Lineage (NCBI taxonomy): Eukaryota > Metazoa > Arthropoda > Insecta > Lepidoptera > Crambidae > Heortia > Heortia vitessoides. Next base: position 9,956,837 of record JACJUM010002809.1, read on the forward strand.
AGACATAACATTTTCTACCTTAAGCATGCCATAATCATAGCAAAACTACTTATTTAAAGTTTAATTATATTTGTAACTAAAAATGTCGTACAAATACAAAACCTGTAAAAAGTAGTTTTATTAATTCATAAGTCCGGAAACTTGCTGTGGTACAGGCCTTTCCTCTTCTTATTTTAAAATATTGTCTTTATTTCAAGGGGCCTATGACGAAGGTGGCTGTGTATTTTGTGCGTCAAAGGCCTTGGGTTTGATCCCCACCTTGGCTGGGTTTGAATACTACCCAGACAAATATTTATATGATGGCATTTGTGTTTGTTCTGTGTCTGGGTGTCGAATATATTTTTAATGCCTTTGTTATCAGATGTCTGTAACACAAGTGCTTTAATCGACTATTCTTAGAGTTGTATATATATGTATGAGATATTGTGTGAATGTATTTACTTATTATTTATTTAATCCTTCTAACATTTCTGTATTCAATCATGTATGCCGACCTCATTTAAAACGTAAATTTAAACGACGAAATTTAAAACAAAGTCTTGGTAGAAATTAATAAAACAGAGAACGCTTAGAAGTTCCTTATGTAGGTCGGCGAAAAAAGGAGGTCTTAGGGTCGCAATCGAAGGTTGAGAAGGAAATATTTATATCCTTAACAAAAGAACAATAAAGTAGTTTTTCGAACGCGCGTAAATATTATATCCTTTTCTAGCGTCGAAATTACGGACACTGTAGAAAGGGTAAGACCTAAAAATCTACTAACTGAATATATTCATAAACAAACAAACATATTCTCTAGAGAAAAAACAATTTTATGTCGTTGGAATTAAATAGATAGATATTTAAAAGCCTTTATCAATTTACGGATGCCTTTAGTTTGCATTCGACATCCAACCTTTTTTTTTATTATATGCCCGGTCCAAGAAGAATTTAATCGAGGGTTGCCTACGGGGTTTCATTTCAAAATTCTATTTGAGAGAGCCCAGCTTGCCCGTCGGAAGACAAACAAAGGGTGCCTGCTCTGTGATTTATGAGGCACGGTTTGTTTTCCCTATTTTCTCCCGTTTTCATTTTAAATTCCAAGGAGCTATCGACTAGCTTTCTAGTTCTTTTGTTCGATAAGAATGCCTCTTATAAAAGGCTTAATCGAACCAACCTACTGTTCGAATTTTTGAAGTTAATTAAAATGCGAAGCCCTTATGATTCCAAACTACAAGCTAGCTTAGTAACTCTATATCACATAACCACGAAGATTCATCTACATCATCACAGCAGTCACCACTGCTAGACATGGCTCCTCAAGATATGGGGAATTATGCCAATACATAATTGACTTCATACAGAGGTCATCTGCATTGGTACCTCATTTCACTTATTTCTACTGTCAGACACTAAATAGAAGTACAGAGTTCGAATTGCTGTGTTCCGGTTTGAAGGGTCAGACTGAATATTTTTTTGTCACAAGGTTGGTAACGCGCGTGTTGGCTCACTGTGATATTACAAGCGTCTATAGGCTGCTTTGCTTGTATGTCGATCTGGTCTAATTGTTGGTGCCAATCCCCGCCCTGTCACATTTTAACTGTTTTGGGTGCATATACTGCCATCTGTCAGTTTATGAAAATTGGAACAATGAAAGTTACTATTTAAAAGTACTACTTTGCTGTTACTTAATAATTTGGTGAAGATACTGAGGCGGTGAGGTACCGGCAGAGTAGATAGCCGTGAGGTATCGGCATATAGTATAGTACATCCCCCTGTACCAGGTGTCGTAAGAGGCGACTAAGGTACCAGAACCAACAGATTGCGGTATATCCATGCAAAAAAGTCAGCTCAAATGTACTGGGCGGGGCTGGGCAGCAGCCTCCCTGTCGCAAAAGCTGCGATCTGCGATTGCAAGCACGCTTGCCCAGCGCGGCAATTATGGGCAAGAAACCCCATTTCTTGGGGAGGCCTATGACCAACAGTGGACTTTTAATGGCTGGTATGATGATGTATGATGACTGAAGCGGAAACGCACAGTCGCATGTTCGGTTCCCACGTTAACAAACACTGTTGCGTTTAGGGTAAACTGGAACCAAAGCAATATATAGGTGATATTGTCGCATGTCTATCTCATACGTCATCTAGTGTCACTCATAGGACACATTTCCCAAATCATCGCAAATAGCCCAATCATATTTCGACCTATATTCCGTCACACGTATGACGCACGTAAACACATTGATCAAACACAGGTCATCGTGTTACTTTGAGTGACGGTTTACTTTAGGCCTAATTGTGTGTACATATTGTCGGCACAATATTTACATGCTGAATGTTCATAAACTATATTTTTCGTGGTTATTCTACAAATATTGCCGCATATAACCGGCTTTAAGGGAGCACGGTGTCCAATTGTAGAAGTCTTATGGCCGATATGATGATGATGAAAGCCTTAACTAGTTATATATTTATCATCATCAAATCGTCTATTAAACAACTGTCTTCGTTTCATTTTCGATTTGCGTAAATACGATCATATTTTCCATCACCGTTCTCTTCTCAGTTGGCTTCCTATTCATGAACGTCGCAAAATTCGAGTTCTAACCATACTATTTTCAATACTTTTTGATCAGTACGCACCAACTTAAAGCATAGATTCCAATTCCTATCTTCTTCTCACGAACGTAATCTCCTTTCTTCTAATACTCTCTCGCTGTTAACTCCTTCTCATCACTCTAGTTTATTGACAAACTCTTTTACAGTGACAGCTATATGACTCTTGAATGAGCTTCCGTTGAATATTAAGCAATCCCCAAACAAATTTATCCTGAAACGCTTTCTCCGTACTCATTTACTGATGCTGCTTTTCTAACTTTATAACCCTATTTCTGATGTACCTTATTTTATATATATCATATGTATCTATTGTATTTATATTGTCTGCACAACTATTATTTTTTTCTGTTTCGTATAATGGTTGACTGGGAGATAATGCCAACTGCCATTAAGTTCGCCATTTGTATATTTTGTAACATTTTATGCAATAAAGTTAAATAAATAAATAAATCAGCTATCAGAAAAGGGGGATTTTTGCCCATAATAGCCGTGCTAGGCAAGAGTGTTGGCAATCGCAGTTCTGGTACCTTAGTCGCCTATGTCACGACACCTGGTGTTTAAGCTCTGCTATAATTTTAGGAAATTATTCGCATATTTTACACGTTCTAAACCAAACTAATTATTTCATAGTTGCTTCTTGATGTCCTGTCAAATATTCAAAATCGGCCTTCATTATCATAGCTTCAGCATAATTCTGAAATTCATGTATGGTATACATTATTTGATTTAGCATTTTAGTTGAACCGGTGGCCGGGTCTTCTAAACGTGAGTTAACCATCGGTTACTGATCGAACTTATTATGATTGATTATTATTTATTAAAAAGGTAAATAAGGAGAAGTGTTTTGATTACGTTACAATTCCGAAAGCTCTACAACGTTTAAAGTGAATTTTCTTTTACTTTTGACATGCTCGATGGTGCAGATGGTAATGATCCTATCATATGCGCCAAGGGTCGTGAATTCGATCCCCACAACAGGACTAACATTTCTCTAAGGAATATTAGTGTTTGTTCTGAGTCTGGATGTTAAACATATATCTTTAAAAAGTATATTTGAAAATGCCAGTCGTCTGTTGTCCGTGACACAAGCAAGTCCGTTATTTTAATTATAATTCTTAACTCCTATTATATAATAGCTTTGTCTTGCATACACTTGCAATATCTTATATTAACTACACAAAATTATAATAATTAATAAATAATTGACAAGTTAAATACAATAAATATTTTTCTGAGATTAACGAGCTTAAATAATCTTTTACGATTTATTGTAACATAAGCTAACTAACCTGACAGACGTCCTATCTTAAGTAGGATATACATTTATATCATGAAAAATATATTGCGACTATAGATTGGGATATAAACTAGCTTATCTCTCAAGTTGGCTCAAACTCTACAAAGAAAGCAAAAAAAAATTTTAGGCTGATTCACTACTTAGGAGTTCATCCCGGACCTTTGTCGAGACGAGACGCGAAATTTTTATATGTAAAGATTAATATTAGTATTAAAGAGTTTAAGAACACAGTTGTAAAATACGTATACCCAGAATAAGGAAAAAGACCTGTACGATGCTATTATAGAATTTTGGTTTTTTGATGCAATTGGGTAATTCAAAGCTTTTTTTCATATAAATATATTTTATGAAGTTTGCAAAAAGCATACGGTCCGTTCTATGGTAAATGTTACCGCACTGCTGTTTGGCAGTAGAATTATGTGAGAGAGAGGTGTATGCAGACAACCTTTGTAAGAGTCTACCTTTAGTTAACTAACGAAACAAAACAACTTCTATAAACAATGGTATATTTAGCATCATTATCATTATACCAGCCATTAAAAGTCCACTGTTGGATATAGCCCTGCCCAAAAAAGGGGTATGTTGCCCATAATTGCCGCGTTGGCCGATGATGCATTTGAGCTGAATTTTTTTGCATGGATATACCGCCATCAGTCGGTTCTGGTACCTTAGTCGCCTCTTACGACATTTGGTACAGTGGGAGGTGGTATTCTACTCTGCCGGTTTGGCATCACAATCAGCAAATTGTTAGTACGAGCCACCATGTGTTAATGGAACCTTTATCATAACCAGTTTTTCTCACACATTCTTTTATGATGGGCCGCGTAATGAAAGTGCAGTTTTAAGAAACATCTAGTGCCGGCAGACTAGTTTAAATGCTTTTTGCCCTGATCATCAGGGTCATCGGTTAGGTATATGATTTGTAATATCAATTGAATACAGAAAAGTGAATGCGAAATTCTCTATAAATAGAGACAATTTTAAGTTTCAGTTGATTAAAATATCGGTAAAACCGAACCGTAACCAAAGCCTGCAATGTAGTGTTAGAATTATAATTCCGCCGGAAATAGAATTCAGATTCAATGCATTATGATGAAACATCAGAATTCGGTTAATTGATGTTACACTTGTTTCTCCAGCATGATGTCGGAGCAGTCCTCGCAATCCAGACCCAACCAGCAAAGACAGGTGACGTTCCTGAAGCCAGCTGCTGACACCACCCTGGACAGGAAGGCCTCCATTGTGGATGAGACCACTGGCATCACCAGGACACAGATGAAAGGTGAACCTTGCCTTTTTATCTATACTTACTAATATTATAAAGCTTGAAGCTGAAATCTGTTGAGCTTGTTTGTTTGAACGCGCTAATCTCAGAAACCATTTGTCTAATTTTAGAAAAAAAAGCAGTGTTTAATAGCCAAGAATACGTGCCGTGATAGCGATAGTTGATCGTCACCGTAGCCCATACACGATCGTGTTACCGCAAGGATATGAAATGTGAAACCAACCTTATGACGTGAAGATATTATGTCTCGTTATCCAGTGATTTAACTTCCTCTCTCACTATTCAAACCGGAATACAGTTATACCAGTTTTGATGTTTGGCGGTAGAAATTATTGAGTGTGCGGATTAACTAAAACGGGTTTACACGACAAAATTAAGTATACCGGTTAAAGTAAGTTTGGAGAGAAGTGTGAAAATAGTTATGAACCTGTACAAATTTATCCCATTTGAGCAACCAAAAGCTTAAAAAAAATGAATTATAATCAGCTGAATAATGCGACATTTTAACACACGACATTTTATCATATCAGAGATAAGACGTCCACTGCTGGACATAGGCCTCCTCCAGTACTCTTCAATAAGACCGGCTGTATGCGGCCTGTGTCCAGCGCGATCACGATGACAGATCGTCTGTCCATCTTGCCGGTGGATGCCCTACGCTGCATTATTGTTCAAGTCCTATTAACAGTTTTATCTGTTTTCAAAATCTGTTCATTAAGCCGGTAATGTTATCATCAGATAAATAAATGAACGACGAATTCCCAATTCATTTCTATCAAATTTAAATGAAGGCGCTACCAGCATAAGCAATTATAACCTTAACATGCGTAATAGGCGTCAGCCATAATTTAATGAATCTCTCAAAGCATCCGGTAATACGTAAATTACTGAAAGGTTACCGATTCTACAACAAAAGTAATTATTCCAAGCCCTTGATGAAGCGGTTAACCCAATCGGCTCGTTAGCCTTGCGCGGTAATTATGTTGAACCGGCTTAATATCGACGTGTAATTACTTATTCAGTAAAGCTTTTATCTTGCATAGAAAGAAAGAAGAACATTTATTAAACATATAAAAACATAATAAAATGGGTTCCTTTTATTAGAAGATAACGGAACCCAAACCAAATACTTTTTATTTTATGGAACCCCAAATCAAATGATTACAAATCAGCATTGAAATTTTAATATAAATTATTTTTTTTTAAACCTACCTAAAGTTTTAACATCGAGAATGAAATTGTTTCACTGTTGTATAGTTTTGTATTATGTCCGACAATTGTCTAGGCTGATTTTGCTAACTATCTATTAACATGAAAGCATTTTCAAACTAATAATTGTGGTATTATTTAAGAGTTATTAATAAATACTTTGAGAACCCCTGGTATATAGCATAAAGGAGACTAAAAACAACAATAGTAAAATCCTAAAAAAAAAGTAGTTAAGACAAGAAAATATATAAAGTACCATAGACAAAGTGAGTTTCACGCGAAAAGGTCACATTGGTGGCTGACTTAGCATAAGCTACATCAACTTTGCTTACAATACCACTGCATCGCTGATCTTTCGAGTATATACATAGAATCTAGTATAAACATAAAAACAAGTAAACTTTTTTTTTCATCACCCTCTAAGTGCACTTATTCCCTACTATGTTTTCTCTTCAGAGTTCCGCGAGGCATTCCGGCTGTTCGACAAAGACGGTGACGGTACTATCACCAAGGAGGAGTTGGGCCGCGTGATGCGTAGCCTTGGTCAGTTCGCGAGGGTTGAGGAGCTGCACGACATGCTACAGGAGGTCGACAGCGATGGTATATATGTCTTTACCATAAAGTAATGATACTTCTTTAATTGAGACTTACTATGTGTGATGTCGGCAGAGTAGAATAGTACTTTCCTGAGACAGGTGTCGTAAGAGGCTATTGAGGTACCGGAACCGACGAATGGCGGTATCCAACCGTACTGGCGTAACTCAAATGTAATTGGACTGGGATGAGCATCAGCATCCTCATCGTAAAGCTACGCTATACGATTTCAAACAACGTTGATATATATGGAGAATGCTGTCGCTTCTCAATAACTTGAAACAATTTAAAATATAGTATCATATAATCTTTCACGTCTGGTATTGATTTTGGGTTCTGTCATATCTATAAAGATTATGGATTCTATTTGAAAAAGGCTAGGTAAGAAAACATACAATATTGTGGACAAAATACATGTAAAATTAATCCCTGCATAATCTCCAGGCGACGGCAACGTCAGCTTCGAGGAGTTCGTAAGCATGCTCTCCAAGTCGATGTCGGGGGTTGGAAGCGGCACAAGCTCTGCCGAGCAGGAGGAAAGGGAGCTCAGGGACGCATTCAGAGTGTTCGACAAACACAACCGAGGGTACATCTGCGCTTCAGACCTAAGAGCTGTGCTGCAATGCTTGGGAGAAGACTTGTCGGAAGAAGAAAGTGAGTATGAAGAAGAAGTCAGTCAACTTGATTTGCTAATACGTCTTTGAAGTAAAAGTAGATATATTGACTACCTATTTATGTTTTTATTATTTAATAAAAAATATTATCTCTGCACCCGCCTCCTCCCTTGTGATGTGTCGATAATTTTGAGATAGAGGGTGTCGAGAGAGAGGACAGTAATACAAGAACGTCAGCCAACTAATAAAGCGGGCAGAATGTCTGTTATGCCGACTCTGGCAAAACGGATATTTTTGATTGTTTGAAGCTTGTATTTTAGATAACTATTGAGTAGTGATTGAGTTTTGTATGTTCTAGTTTCACTTTTATATACCTACCACCAAACAATGGTGCATTGCGGTCTTCAGGTAGAAATAAATAAACTTGAGCGTCTAATGACTAGAACGATGCGATACAAAATATGAACGTTTACATTGTTTAATAGATGGGTCCGGTGGCGCATTCGATATCTTGTGCACCAATGCTTGTGGGTTCGATCCCCACCTAGGACAATATTTATATGATAAATAAATTTGTACAAAAGCGGTCAGAGCGAAAGCTCAAAGAGCCAGCGCTTTTAACACGGAGTCCGGTAAAAGTACAAGATGTTGGGTAAATTAAAAAAGAAAAACAAATAAAAAGTAAAGCGTAGTTCAGTAAACATGTCAGCGTAAGAATAAAGTGAAGAGCTTCAAGTCAAATAGACAACTTTTGTCGTTTAGTAAATTATGTATTTAATACATAACGGCACATTGGTAATTCGTACTTTTGAATTTTCCATTAGATAAAATATCATCCAGGAGGCATTTTTTTTTCTTTTTGTTATGAAGTCGGTAGACAAGCATACGGTCCAATAAATTATAAACGTGACCGTAGCCTATAGACGCTCGTGTCATCACAGAGATATCATTAGCGTGCTGCCAACCCAGTGAACTAAAGGTACTATGTCACATTTGCCCGATAATATCAATGCTTCCTCTCACCCTTCAAACAGGAACACAGCAATTTGAGCACTACTATTTGGCGGTAGAAATATGTGAGAGTTTAGTTAGGTAGTATTTTGTTTTTTCAAGTTTCCTGTATAATAAAGAAATCGTTTGATTGGAACTAGAAATATGTATTTTACTGAGTTAATATAGTAAAAATAACCTGGTAATGGAATTAGAACAACATACATGATTTATTGGGTACTTATCATATTTGATTAAATGTTTCTATTTCTCGTTTTCAGTCGAAGATATGATCAAAGAAGTCGACTCTGATGGCGACGGCAGAATTAACTTCTTGGGTAAATATATTGTTGTTAATATCTTCAGTAGATAGTGATAATTTAAACCTATAGTGATCATAATTGACTGGTACTTATATCAAACTAACTACTTATATCAAAATACGTTCGGTAATTTTTAGGTTATCGCATTTAGACATATCTACAATTTTAGCCTCATCATTACCATAATGTTAAAACGTTACGTGCACAGGCCTGCCCATAAATGGGAAATTTCACCCATAGGTAATTGCCACGATGGGTATGCGTGCTGGCAATCGCAAGGCATAGTTTTGCGATGGGAAAACAGTCTATGGGTACCTCTATTCCTTAGTTCATCCAAGAAAGTGACAGTTAAACTGATTAATCGGTCTTAGTTTGAATTTATCAATAGCTATCACTATTTCAGAATTCGTCGGAGCTTTGGGTGAGCCCGAAGACGCGTGCGACGACGAAGATGACGAGGAGCCGACTGAAGCTACAGACATCGTTCTGCGACCAGTCAACGCCTACCCTCTTCCGAGGGCTTTCGCAACCTCGCACAACTAGGCATTTCCTTAGAACATTTCGTTCACTCAACGTTTAGGCAAGCTTCGAAATAAAAACGATATCTACTAAATTGCAACTATATACTTTACGAACAACCTTGAATTCTCATTGCTACTATGCTCTAATTGCAAATGTTGCTGTGCTAAAAACAGAGGATCAAACTTAATTGGAAATATATATGTTCCGTATATCGTTTCTAAAAGAATGTTCAATCGAAATATAGCAAAAGGATAAAGTCTACTGTTGCCTTCTCTACTCACTGAATATGCCAGGCTTAACGAAGTAAATAATTTATCGGCATATGCATATTTTATTAAGGTACAGCAAGAATTTACTTGCGCTCGTTTATACATAAGTTACCTACTACTAAAAATATTCTCAATGTTAGCTTAATTAGTTATTTAAGCGACATATTTAAAATAGGCCTATAAATGCATGATTTTCCTATAACGCGTTTAAGTGGTGCTTAAAAATTTGTCAAGAAATACCCAATGATAAGTATGAAAGGAATCTCGTAATGCGAACATGTAAAGAACGTATTGAGAATTTTAGAATTTGAACAATGTTTCACATATTTCCAAATAATCTCAAATTCATTAATAGAATAAATTAATAAGAACAAATCCTGAATGAGCTGATCTAATTAAATCAGTTTCGTAATTGTTCTTGAATTGTGTCAAATGTCCAATTTCGTATGGAGGTGGTATGGTGGACCAGTGGTACAGTGAATACGTCTGAGGAATGGCAAGGCCCGCCTCCGGCTTTAGAAGATGTAATTCAATCTCAAAATCTCTTTTTATAGGCAACAGGCGTCTGCAGACGCTTTAAACCACCAAAATAAATGATATATTGTTTTTATGATACAATATTATACTCAAATGACCGATGACCTTGTTGGCCATACCATATAATAAGTCATTTAAAGATAGGCTTTAAGATTTGTTCAGGATATGATCAAGCGAAGATAGAAGTGTATGGAAGCTTCTCTCTTTTAAGACACAGGTAGCAAACAAGAAATGTCTCCGCTTTCTTCTCTAGTTATTTCATATCGCAGATATAACATTTTAAGAATATTCCTTCTAGAATTGGATCTTTAATGGATCAAATAAATGTTTAACTAATGTTTCAAGTAATTAGTTAATTTATATAAAAATAACCAAATATGTACTGCATTCAAACGATCATTTCGTCTATTAAAATCTGATAATATATCTAAAAGAGTGGGATACCAAAATACTTGTATCATATATCTAGTTATGCATATCCAACTTGCTTATGTCATGTGTTTGGTACACACAGCAACAGATTAAACTAACCAATTCTATCAAATCTTCGCTATCGATATTTATCAAAAAGCATGCCATTGAGTTCAAAATTGACTAAAACACCATAAGACAGTAAACACAACAAGTAATAAGACAGAATTGGACAGGTTGATCTGTTGTTAAGCGTACTTAAAGCCTTTTTATGAGCACATGGTAAGTGTAAGGCTTGACAATCAAAATATGTAGGTTCTCATAAATAAATATATATTTGTGAAATGATATACATATGCCTATCAAGATTATTAGTAAAGCATTTACCTATTTTAGTCTAAGTAATTCCATAATCGGTAACCTTTTGGCTTCTTAAAGAACATTTGTATAATGCAATTTTTAATATTCTCACAACCAACTACTGTTTTAATGATATTTATAAATCGTGTACACATATATATACATATCCAATATATGAATTTTAATGTACTTATAATTAAATTTACATTTAATGACTCAACTACTTTATAAATATAGAATTTTATCTGAAACACTGACTCTGTAATGACTCCTTTCTATATGTACTTATGATGTTGTAAATTAATCAGATCAATATGCAATATAAAGAATTCGTAATTATAACATTGCTTGTTTTTTTTAAGTCATTAGATATATAGGATCTGACGTATTAATTAGACCAGGGCCATGCTGTTTCAATTCTAGGTATAAGATCATCAGACCGGACTTTTGCGTGATGTTTGAAACGCTAAACGTCATATTCGCATCGCACTTTGACAGAATGTCATTCACATTTTTCCGTCTACTGGTACTATACAGCGAAAAAAGCAATAAATAACACAAACTGTCACCAGATTAACCATTTCGCCGTGGGCTAGCGACGGAGTGGAATAATACATCCCTCTGTACCAGATGTCGTAAGAGGCAAATGATGTAACGGAACTAACAGATATATCTATAGAAAAAGTAAAGATCCCCCTATCTTGGGTGGGGCTTAGTCCAACAGTGGACTTTCTATGGGTGAAATGATGATGAACCTACATCTAAGAAACTGGGGCCTGAATTAGGCAAAAATGTGCCAAGCTACAGGTCACCAGTGAGTAAATGAAAAAACCTTTCAGATTTCATAAATGTGGATTCGGGTATCGCGGAATAGGTGTTACGTGTTCACTGTTGGTATCCAATACATCTGTGCAAATATTGTAAATGCGAAACCAATTTTCAATTTGCCTTCATTATCATCTTCATAACAGCCATTGGAAGCCCACTGCTGGACATAGGCCTCCCCAAGAAAGAGGGAATTTTGCCCATGCCCATCTCCACCCTTTGCATTTGAGGTACACTTTTTCGGGTAGAAATACCGCCATCTGTCGGTTCCGGTATCTCAGTCGCCTCTTACGACACCTGGTACAGAGAGAGGTACTTTCTACTCTACCGGTACTACTCAGCTGAAGTTAGTTTTGTGGATATTTAAACATAAGAGGAGAACAAAGACCGGGAATGTTTCCGCGGTATAAGTGCGGCGGAAAGGAATTGTCAATTTTAAATAAATACACTGCAGCATTTCAAAGTATATTTTTATTAATATATCAAAATATTTACACCTTATTCTATATACATGTTGATACAAATCACATATTCATTGACTTATAGAGGTACTTCGTTAATATTGCATAACAGTGGTAAAATTGCGGTTACTTCATAAATACAATATTTATATATTTGTTAGTTTATACTGTCTAAAAGCACGATTTTAGTCTTATACAATTGGCAGTGTAGTAGGTATACATGGGAAAAAAAATTCAAAACTTTTCACGAATCAACGTTGTACGAAAAGTATAAACGAGACGAAAAAAATAATATAAATAGTTCTTATTTGATCGTTGTCGAAATGTATTATCCTATTACATTAAATTATGTATTAATATATAGCAGTAGCAATCATAATCATGGCTGCTACTGACTTCGTTCATCGAATATTTTGTCATACGATCGATGTAAAATATCCAAACGTAAGTTTTCTGTTATTTTGTTAGATCACCTAAAAACAATTTTCGAAACGAACATATTTTTAAATTTGATATGTCTATTTAAATTTACATTGAAAACGTTTTTTTTCGAAAACGTTTTCATTCGCATTCGTAAGTGTTAGAAATTGATCGGTTTCACTTTATAAAATCACTTAAGATCAAATAAATCCATAAATCATTTAAAGAATAAATCTCCACATTATTTTCCATGAACAAATTTTTCATGTCATTATAAGGTTTCAAACATAGTTAATATATAATTTGACTAGCGGTATTGTAATCTGTCAGCAAATTGTAAAATATGACGGAACAATTTCGATGTTTTAGACTGAGAACACACCAATAAAGTTAACAATCCGTCCGAATTTATAGATCGTAAAATTGTAAACTGCCCTAGATTGACGGTCACATATGTATCTAGTTGATCACACTATCTGCACCATTTTACGATATGGCACAGTAAATACTATTCAACAATACTACAGCTTCCATTTTCATTTTTCCATACGCAGTTCAGTTATTACGTGAGGTTCCTGTCAATACGTTAAGAGTTAAGATGTTAATAAATTGATGAGGCATCGTAACAGTGCAGTGCACACTGAAAGCGCAGTGTACTGATATATTTTAGATTTCGGGTCATGCATTAATTACATTACATAATGTATTGTTTCGCCCCCCCCCCCCCCGTTCGTCACATATGGTCACATCTGGAACCGTCCTCGCTGATGATATTACATATAACAAAACGACGCGTTAAGAAACTTTTCTTTTACATTTTCATAAGACACATTTATTATGTGTAAACTTTCAATTTAGAGTCCACAAATTTTGTTAAATCCCGTCGCTTGTCAAACTTCTTTGACCCGTTCGAGAGTGGACCCGTAAAAAAAACAGAAATGGGACTTTCGACACACAGTCAAACAAATATTTCAATGAATTAGGAGCTCTTACCCATCAATCCTTTATAAAACGTACATAAGTAATTAAATCTAAATTTATCTACCACTTGCATACTGACTACTTAAAAGATCTAATACAACACTCCAACGCCTTCTATCTACTCCAGCACTGGATCACGACTGTTTACAATGCATTCAAATGTCAAATTATCTAGTAACATAAGGATAGACAAGTTTAACGAGTCAGCAAATACTGTACTGTACAGCAAATAAATATGTGACAATCGATACTAGAACAACGATTCCAAAAAGAGGCATTTAAATTTTGACTCTATTTCCATGACATTTATGTCATTATAGTGACCTTTTTAAAGTTGAATATTTTTCTATTGCCTAAAATTGTTTTGTCTATGTTGCATTACAGCCGCCAGAAAAGTGCAAGGCGCTTGGCGGACCAGCCAACGTCAATAAGGTAGCGCCCCGGCCTGGGATTTTTTGACCAGTGTACTGATGTACCTACTCTTAAATTTGAAATTAAAATGTATAGTTGGATATCTATTAATTTCCTATTATCGTTACCACATTCCAATTAAAATAAACCCATAATCGAATAAATTTTCGGTAAAATATGATACGAAAAAGGTTCTACTTGCTTACTATTGATTTTACATTACCATCACAAATTTTAAATTATTAAGTTAAAATAAACCCTAAAATCAAATAGTTTTACTTGCATCGTGGTTTTATAAAATCATATATGTTTATTAATAATACTTTTGTCCTGAGATGGACGGGATTAAAGACTCACTCTAAACAGGACTCAATTACCGTCATTCCTTTTAATATTGTATGTAGGTAATATGTATTCGTCACCATGTCAGATAAAGTATACAATTCCTAAATTTTCTCATGCAAAAAGTATGTTTTAACCTAGACTAGTCGTAACCCAAGCTATACATATAAGCAGTTAATAGTTACTTTCATAGTTTACCGGGTACTAATACATCTGGGCTCCATGTAACCAGTCTCTCCTAGACCCCGAAGGACCACGTTCCCGTTGGGTAGAATGGAGATCCAGGTGATAGAGCCATGGTTTAGGGCTATCCGCAGCCACCCCTCCGGGGGAAACTGGAGTGCTCTGGAAGTAAAGGATAGACGTGTAGCGCTTTCCTGTAACTGCTTATGGTGGTTCGATAGCGAATTCGGTAATGTCCTGCCTGGTGTGGCAAGGATCATGTCTTTGATCCCCACCTAGGACAAACATTTATGTGATGGATATTTGTGTTTGTTCTGTGTCTAGATGTTAATGATCGTATGCTATGCATGAGCACTTTTGATTGCCCCGAGAGTTATTTGTTTTAGAGTTTAAGTTATAATAATAAATTCACAAAACTCGTACACCTGATTCCGAAATAAGTCGCTGAAAGCACTTGTGTTACGGAAATCGGACAGCAGAGGAAATGGAAATGTAATATTTAACACCCAGAAACAGAACAACCAAAAAAGTTTACAATATAACTGTTTGTCCTAGATGGGGCTCGAACCCACGACCCGTCAAAAGTGGGGCATGGAAAGCTTAGTTACAAGCCTAAACGAGTCTGCCAGCGAAAACTCAAGGACCTCTAAGACACGGACCTTGGCTTGTGTAAGACTTCATTCAGGTCTTACCAAAGAAGTAATCTCAGTAACCACGTGACTATGTCAATGCGAATACTCACTTGCAAACAAAGAACCGTATAACATTTGCGTGACAGACGAGCAGCGTGTATGTATCTTGCGATTGCTCGGGCGGTGCTCGGTGGAAGTAGCGGCGGTAGGCCGCCTCGATCCTGGCGCCGTCCTGGAAGAACTGCTAAGCGTACCAAACCAGTTCCGTTAATATACCGACCAGCTCAGGAAGTAGGTGAGGAAATGAGAGGTTACGTTAGGAGAGGAAATGGTAAGGAGCAAACTAAAACAAACATGCAAATTCTATTAATGTTTTTAAGAACAAGTGTGCGAGTTGGTTTTCGGCTTTAGAATGTATGCTATGTTAAGGATGATCAATTAACTTTAGTATTATATTTAATTAATTATTAAACTTTTATTAATAAAGCAGATGCACAAGCATTATTAAAACGTTCAAGGTAATATGTTTGTTATATGAAGGTTAGAAGGATTTTTATGTAGGAGGTTAAGGCCTATTTCATAAATATACTATCACAATGGTGCATTCAAGTAATTCTTATTTGTTATATGGTCATGACAACTAGGAGTATTTAATGTAATGTAATAATAGTACATAAGAATTTTAACATATAATAGTAGAAAAAAAAATAGGAAAGCAATCTCTGCTACTCAAAGTTACTAAAAAAGAAAATACTAAATTTCAACACAAACATTTTACTCTTTACTTCTTTAGTTTGCAGTTAGATAAAAATACATGATTTTTAATAATAAATAGAATAATTTATATTTATATGTAGAGTAAAGAAAAGTACTTGAAATATGTTAAGAAATAATCACATGTTGTATTAATTGAAACAGGCCTTGTCAAATAATGAAAGGACACATGAAGTGGTAATGAGACACTTAACTGGACAGTATGATTAACAAACAAGACAAACAACTCTTCTGAATGTATTCAAATGTATCATTTTATGTTATTATAATGTATATGAATGTGATGTATGTGAATACATTCAGAACAAAAAATAATAGCATGAGGTTTATCTAAGATCTAATTAAATGGCACACAATAGTATTGAATAATATAAACAAAACAGCATGGAGGAATCTAAATTGTAGTATATCAGTAATACATACCGAAGATAATTACTTTGTACTCGTATATAACCCATTCTGTATTTAATCATAATCAATATGAAGGTTGTGTGGATCAAAAATTTGAATCTATATTGAGAATATCATTTGAATAACAATTTACTTTGAAATTGAACAATTAATTAAAATTCATATTTCAGAACATTGTACTACTTTGAGAAAAAGTAAATTGTGATAGGTTGTAGATATTACATTAAATCATGACTTTTTGAGATTAGCATAATAATTTGAAAATAAGTAAATATGATTGTAATTTATATGAAATTAAAATCCAAATGTTGATTTATTATCATTGCCATTATGTATATTTTTGATGGTTTAACAAATGCAATTTCGAGTTATTAATAGTTTATATTGGCATATTTTAAATAAGTTCCAAATTTAAGATGAAATTTTCATTTATATTAAGTATTGAACTATCCCTGACAACATAGGTAAGTAGTAGCTAATAAACTTACTCTTGGTTCTGGCCTCCAATGGCCCACTGGTGGTTCCGGAGGTATCGGAGCACCTTCTTCGATCATCTGACAATCCTTCACTTGTATGTCTTTATCTAAATGGTTTGCTATAATTGTTGCAGTTTCTTGAGCACGAGTCATAGTAGAACGCACCAGTAGATCCCATTTAATGTCCAATGCTGCCAGTCTTTGTCCAGTTAAGTCAGCTTGTTTCTTACCTGCAAAGCAATGCAAAACTTTTATATTAACCTGAACACACATATTATATAATGTGCAATTTGTTCTGTTATATACAAAACATAAATACAAACATAACAATGAAACATTAAATTTCTCATCAGGTTTACATAGTTATTAATGGTGGACCTAAACAAAGGGGTATTCAATATTATTTATTACCAACTTGTAATAAGGAATAATGACATCAACAAATTGATCCCTATAGGGTTTTAGCACAGTAGAGAAATGATATGATGGAATCTACACAAAGCAGTAAAACCAAGACAATGTAGTTCAAATTCAACAGAGCAGGGAAAGCAGCAAAATTCCACACTACAATAGCCACCATGTCTGTCTAGTGCGGAAATTATGAGCAATATTCCACCCATCTTGAGTAGGCCTAATGCAAGCATAAGAGATTGATGATGACATTAGTAAATAAATAACTATCTTATAATTTTTTTTGGTTGATGGTGTTGTGCATATTTGTAAATATAAAATGTTAGCATTAAACCAGTCATACCTAACTCTGTTAAAATCCTTTCTTTATCTGTGGCTCCCTCCACATTATACTGGCCATGTCTGATGAGAATAAGATGTCTTACGGCTTTGCTCTTGGCCTGCTCCAGTTTCTCATTGTGTTTGTTTTGGTCTTCAGGTTTGTCAGACTTTAATGGCTTTACTATACTCTCAGGATCACGGCTAAAAATTAAAGGTACCAGGTAGTTTTTTTCACGACTTTAAAGACTACGCATTTCACATTTTTTAATAAAAAATAGACAATAAAAAAATCTTATTGGTGGCCAATCTACAAAAATAATGAATGAATAATACTTAGAGTTTAGACATACGCTAGGGTACTCAGCTGATTTTACCAAAAATAAGTTAAGTGACAATACACTTTACAGTATACAGAAATATCTTTGATTCTCTGGTTTAGTTGGTACTTACTGATCCCAATTCTTATCCCATTTAACGCTGGGCGTGAAATTCGTAGTCCATGAGTTGTACACTCCAAAACTCTGCTTAACACTTCTCTTACCACTTATTTGATAGTAAGCTAAGCCTCCGCCAAGAGCACCCAGGGTTATGACAGCAATTTTTTGAAATCTAGACCACGTTGCCATGATATTTTAATAAAAAGTTACTTCTGAGAGTAAGTTTACTTATAATTACTCATATAAATATGATTTGAGTTATTGGGTTAGGTTAAAACAATTTAATAATTATAAGCTTAGCAGAACCTAGACGGTCTAACCTCACAACTTGCTTGTACAAATAAAATCTGTACGTTGGTAGTAGTGACAAATGACATTTAGTAGGGTTGTGCGATGAATAACAAAAAATAAAAGATTACTGTAAACATAAATATCGTTTATTTACTTTTGATCTTATAATAACTTGAACTACAGTCAAACTCAAATATGTAGGTAATTAATTCACGATGATCGATTTCAGGCATTTTTGCTTCGTCAATAAAATAAAAATCATCACCATCATCATCATCATCATTACAGGCGTTGGTAGTCCACTGCTTGACATAGGCCTTCCCAAGAAAAGGAGAATTTTGCCCTTAATTGACGCGCTGGGCAAGCGTGTTGTGCAATAGTAGAGCGCAGCTTTCGCGACGGGGAAGCTGCTGCCCATCCCCACCCTGTGCATTTGAGCTACACTGTCTCAACTGAGTCGCTTCATACGACACCTTGTCAAGAGGGAGGTATTATTCTACTCTGCCGGTACCTCACGGCAAGTGAATATATTATTATAAAAAATAAATAGATTAACATTTCAAGAAGAGTGAGTTGGTGTATGGCGTTGTGTGCTTGTTTAGGGGGTAGTTCCACCTCCATGACGTGTCTTGTCGGTAACTAATTTCTAGGGGTTCTTAAGAGTTACCTAATATGTTAACGGGAATTAAAACTAAGTTTGTTATATGTATATTCCTAATGCGGGACATCAGAAAAGTACTTGTCAAAAGTTCTTGTAGTAATAAAGGTTCCATTATCACATAGTTGTTGGCGTTATCGAAACCCCTAAAGCGCGGCGCTAACAAACCATTGTGTTCAAGGTAGTGATTAAATAGATTCAATTCCATATGCTTTTATGCGTTAGAGAAAAGCTTACTTAGATAAGATAAGATAAGGTTTATATTAAAACATATTAAATACGATTTTATTTGTTGATACATTCTATACTTCCTTACTTATCAACTTCATTGCCCTGCGAGAATATATTCATTTATTTAGTTAATATTATGTATGTCTAATCACTACATAGTATAAACAAAGTCACTTTCTCTGTCCCTATATCCATATGTACGCTTAAATCTTTAAAACTACGCAACAGATTTTGATGCGGTTTTTTAATAGATAGTGATTGAAAAGGAAGGTTCATATGTATAATAACATTAATTAAATAGTGAAGAAATACTGTTATTTTAGTGGTATCTAATGTCATGTCGTTAATAATTATTTTCTTCCGCTTACCTTACAAACGGAGGCTGAACCCTACGAGATTTATCAACTTCTTATCCAATTACATTCCTAAAATATTTTGTTGATTTTATATAGATCAATAGGGCCCTTTTCAGCATATGATTTAAATCAATATTTTCGAAGATATTACAGAATTAAAATTGCGGGACGTAGCGTTTGCGGCGATTTTTTTTTTCGGACGCACCTATTGTTGGACTACTCAAACGTCAATTCTAGCGCCACCGAAATAAGAGATCGGGGCCTCGTAGATGAGAGGTCTGATGCCTGTCTTCAACCTGAGTACCCCGCGCCCACATACCTCGCGGGCAGAGATGTGAAAATTAGTTTAGTAAAAGTATTTAAATACAAAATGCAAATGCATAGTTGTTAGCACTATTTCAAATAGAAATACAAAATAGTTAAGAATAAAAGTATTTAAATGCAAAATACGTATTTTTAAAATAGGTTTTGAAAATAAAATACATTGTTAAGCATAAGCACTTTTATTTATTGAACTGATTTTAAAACTAGTATTTGTTCAAAGAGTTCATCTTTCATGTTTCGCCTATGGGGCCTCATAATCATTCCACCAAATGAAAATAGTCGTTCTACAGGGGCAGAACTCGGTAAGCAGGTATTATATTTAAGGAAGAGTTTTTTTACATTTGGATACCTGTTCAAGGATTCTAAGGTATTGTCTTCATCTTTTAAATATTGTAGTGTTTCCAGATCTATTGTAGTTGTATTAACATTATCACTGGCTGCTGAAGAATCAGAGTCCTCAACAAACATGTAATAAGATTCTGTCTTTTCCTTCTTTTTATAAAAGTCAGTATGTTGGGAACTCTTTTCGTCTTCTTGTTTTATCTTCCTCATTTCTGAAACAAATACTTCTTTGATGTATTCTCTGTTGGCTTTTGGCACCCATTTCATTTTTAAACAGGGATAAGATACTGATGCTATTATGCCATCTTTTGCTTTTGGCTCTTCTAATTTATAAAATCTCTCAAAACGCCTATTAAGACTTTCTGTAATAACATCTATCAAAACATCACAATATGTAAGGTTATCCATTTTCAAGCTGCTTAGAATTCTTTGCATTCTCATCAGTTCTGGTATAAGACATCCATAATAAGTATCTTTGTCCCCTTCTAAACTTCTGATGCCATCAGCAATAGGCTTTGAACAGCTTACATATTCAAGAAGAAATTGAATTTCAATTTCTTTAAAAATAGCCAATTCTAGTTTCTTAAAAGTTTCATTTAGGGTACCCTTAACTATCAATAGATCTTGAATGCAATTATAGTATGAATTCCATCTTGTTGGACATGGATAAGTAGGGGATTTTCCAGTTGATTCTAGATATATTTCACAGGCTTTAGGAGACCGTGAACATAGATTCCAAACTGCTCGACATTTTGCCATAGCTGTATCATAAATTTTTTTGTATGAATTACTTTGGGATCTAGCCTTATCCATATCTTGTAAAGCTATTAAATGTAATGTGTGTGTGGCACACCTTTCATGATTAGGCAGTTGCAACTCTTCAAATTCTTCAAATGACTCCGAAAATTGTCTTAGGGTTAACACATTATCATCATCATCTCCATTGTCAATATTATCATGCATTACATCAATATTTTGGATAAGAGTTCCTTTACTTATTCCTGTATCTGAATCTTGTCCATATATTCTAAAAGCTTTGTCCATATTTGATCCATTGTCGGTAATAGTCCTTATTATTCTTGACAGTTTCAAATCAAATTCAGAATGAATCTCTGCAATCAGCTCAGGTACTTTATCATAACTATGTGTTCCCTTGAATCTTCTGCAAGCCAAAATTACACTTTTCCGATTAAATTTATCATAATCAATCCAATGAGCAGTTACGCCTAGATAGCTTATCTTAGATGATGACCATATATCAGCTGTGGTGCATATAAAATCAACCTTTCTCAATTGTTCTTTTGTATTTTCTATATATTTTGTGTATTGTTCTGCAATTTTTTTATTACATGTTTGCCTACACATTATTTTCGGTGGAACACATAATTGCTGTGCACCTTCAATTAGAGCCTTAAAGGATTCATGTTCTACAATTGATATAGGTGACATGGTCTCCACTAAAAAATCCACAAGTAACTTGTCGAAATTAACTGACTTTGGTAAGATGGCTGGAAGAGTGGATTGTTTCAATATTTTAGATGAACTGCATTCCTCACCAGTATCACCAACAATTTTTCTCTTCCTATTCTGTTGTATTTTGAGTTTCTCGTACTCAGCTAATATGTCAGCATGTCCTTTTCTCTGCAAAAGTATGATTAATAGTTTAAAGTATAGAATATTTACGATTATATTATTTCATATTAAATAAAATCCTATTTATTAGCTTATCAGTTTTGAAATGAAAACAATTTGTTTAACAAAATAAAATACAATTAATATTTTTAGCTTTACTTACTTTTAAATGGTGCAAAAAGTTGGATATAGAATTCAAACTTCCTTTTAGTGTTTTCGAACACTTTTTGCAAGTTCCAGATATATTTACGTCACTTCCAGGATCATTTGTAATGTCTTTGAAGAAGTGTTTTAATATGAATGGAATGTTCTTGTCCCTGAAAAATAAGAGGCTATACATCACTTACTTATGTACTGTACCTACAATATACATATAAAAATGAATCCCTTGGACACGGCATCATCACGCGTAAACGGCTGGCATAGACAGACGAACAAAGTCATCCTATGAGGGTTCCGTTTTTATTTTCTTTCGAGGTACGGTAAAAATTAAGAATGGTGCTTGATAAAATAAAGAAGTCGAGTAAACTCAACGGTCACATTAACTTTTTTACGACAGGACAACGTTTGTCGTAAGAAGCTAGTGTATAATAACTAATAGTTTATCGTGCGTAAATCTGTTATTTTAATAAACACGTAAAATCCATGAATTAAACAATAACATCGAATGGGCACAAATAATGCGATATTGTGATCAACTAATTTTGTTCGATATCGGTTAAATTATATTTTAGGTTAGGCTAGTAAAAATAACAATAACAAGGTACTAACTAAACTACATGATGCTTAGTTACAAATTATTTATAAAAGTGATGTATTACTTACATTTTAATAATTTATATCCAAGCGAAGAAAACTGAGAAAAATTACAAGCCTTTGACCTCATGTTTGTTTGACGATGGTTTAACAGTTGACTGACGCGCAAAGTTTTTTTTTCTGGCTTGCACGGGCCGCAATGTTGGCATTATTGTTCTAGTTGACAATGTCAACACTACGATCACGATCAGTGCGTTCATAAATAAGTCCATAAAATCGTTCATAAAATCATGGATTTAAGAATGAAAAATTGGAAAAATGAATTAAAAATGCAATAAAACTATTTTGTATTTGATAAATACTAAATATTTATATAGAGTATAGAGTATTTCAATTGAAATACAAAATACATTTAGATAAAAAGGTTTTCAAATATAAAATAAAAATAGGTATTTTGCATTTTGTATTTGCATTTCAAATATATGTATTTCAAATAATTCACATCTCTGCTCGCGAGATCTGAGGCGGTCAGGGCCGCGGTAGCATGCCTATAAATAGAGCGTCGGAGGCCGCGATTCTCCCTACAGCTCTTTGATTTAGCAGCGATAAGACGCGTTCTAGTATCTGAATTGCACCCGTGCGAAGCTGGTGCAGTTCGCTAGTTTTTTTTAATGAAATTGTCGAGGTTTTTATGGCCATATACATCAACATAGCATAGCAGCTGTGAAAGTCCATTACTTAAATGTTTAATTACTAGACATAGACCTTCCCAAGAATATAATAGAAAATTTCACCCGTAATTGCCACGTTGGTAAGGCATTGTGTCATTCGCAGGGCGTAGCTTCGTGATATGAATGCTGCGGCTTCGCAGAAGTTTCAAGATGCTCACAGGCATCAGACAAAGTTTTAATAAGCTAAATGCAGTTGGTTGTCCTGTACGCCCCTGTGGCAATACGTTAAAATATCCTTTTAATTTCTTTGTAGATATCTTAGAGCATTAGCCTTAATGAGGTAAGAATGGCCCTGAATCAGTTGGATGATGACTGAATCACATTAGAGTCCTTGAAAATTAATAAAATTCTAGTACCTGTAGCCCTTCGAAAACTCTTCAATACCGTCGATCTCAAAGGAAGCATGGTGTATAACCGTTCGCAGCCTGATAAAAAAATTATATTTCACCTCTAAGTCATGAGTTCTCAAGGGTCATTATGAAGTATCGAGTGCATGTACAATTCTATTCTTCTGTACAAGTTGGTTTCTTAATACAGTGCCTTAGATCACTTTTTGAATCTTGTTGGCCAGAATAACTATATGATGAACTATTTGATGTTTGGGAACTATAAGAAAACGTTTGATTCGAGAAGTGGTATTGACTTATGTGAAAGTGCTGAAGTATTTATATATATTTTTTCTTTCACATATAATAACAATTTTCATTATTATTACTATTGTGGCGTGAGGTACCGGCAGAATAGAATAGTACATCGCACTGCACCTGGTGTCGTAAGAGGAGACTAAGATACCAGAACCGACAGATGGCGGTATATCCATTCGAAACAGTGCAGCTGAAATGCACAGGTCAGGGATGGGCAGCAGCCTCCCCGTCGCGAAAGCTGCGCTCTGCAAGTGCAAACACGCTTGCCCAGCGCGGCAATTATGGGCAAAGAACCTCTTTTCTTGGAGAAGCCCACTGCTGCTAGGAACCTATTCTGGAGAGTCCAACAAAGAAAAGCATTATTAATCTGAGACAAACAAACAAACAGAAAACAAAGAGAAACATTATTAACTCCACTGCTGGACTAAGTCCACTGCTGAACTAAGTCCAGTAGTGGACTTCCAAAAGGCAATGATTACTATCTTGTTAGTATCTTCATCATCAGGGAGAATGTTGCGCAATCTTCTGAAAGATGCCGTAGATGCAAACAAATTAATGATGTTTTTCTTTGTTGGACTCTCCAGAATAGGTTCCTATCAATGACGGACCCGATGGCGCAGATGGTGGTGATCATAACCTATGGGTCAAGGGTCGTGGGTTTAATCTCTAATTTTACTAAAGTCTTATAAAGTAAATAAAAATAAACAGTTAAAAGAGCACTAATATATTTTTAATTCCTCATATATAAGCAAAAAAAAAATGTTGCTTAAAAAAATATATAGCTGGCACATTTAACGTGCTACCAGAAATAGTGATAATTGTGTTCTATTTTCTTTTAATATAAATTTAAATAATAGTGATGTACCTATCATCTGCAAATTAAACGTGCAATATTTTATATTTTTCACGGTATATTTCATATAATAAACATTTCATAGCCAGCAACTTGGCATCCAACATTCTGTATAACGTAAAATTTAAAATGATAATTATATTCATAAACTCCATTGTTCGAAGATGTAGTTTTTTCATGATGTCTTGTAACAAATACGTACGAGTATGAACCAGAGGCAGTATGTACCTAAACATGTCGAAAATGAACGTTCCAAAACTCAGAGCATCTTTGGTCCTGGTTGCGTGATATACATACTCAGTTGGAATTCAATATCTTACTATTTCATAATATCGGAGACAATAATTACGCAAATATAATATTTCTATGAGATTAAATGATAAAGGTATAGTGTAAGTAAGTGACATAAGTAGATTTATTTTTGCAAATAACTTAAAATAGATCCGAAAGTAATGCAAGGTTTCTTATTTTTTGACAATTGTGTTCATGTTAAATATATTATATAACTTATTTCATATTAATTAGTTCTTAGTCTGAGTGTATGTGCAACACAAACGCATAATGGACTTTTACTCGTATTATAATGCGTCGCATCGTGTTGAAACTTGAAATAAAATATTAAGAGTTTAGAAATAGAAAATGGTTTATCTCTATTTTAGTGGTAAAGGTGTGGCGAGAAGCTTTTAGATGGTAAGTTTTGCTTTTGATTTTTTTTTAAACTAGCTGTTGCCTTCGACTTCGTCTGCGTTAATGGCGGAGATAATTAAAAATACATAATACTGCCCTACTTTAATATTACGTTCTTAAATAATAAAGTTATGGAATCTGTATTTACATTGAATAAATTCGATCAATCAAAAATCGAGTTGGGTTGATAAAAAAGCACCTTTATACAAAAATATATATTTTTCTTCTCTTAAATTACTGAACGGTTTTGAAGGAATAATTAGGTTTAGGCATTATTCGTATTTTTTTTATTTTAAATTTTATGACAGTACCTATAATATGTATGACAACTGAGAACTATCAACATTATTACGACTCTACGATCCGTTACAGACGGACGACGTTGGATTCTGTCAAGTTTATAAAGTGACTAAACGATGTGACAAATTCACGTCGAAATTTTACAAAAGTACAACTGTATAAAAAAGAAATAAAACAAAAAATATTTTGCGTTCTTTTTTTAACGTAAATAAGTTTATGCAACGTATGCCTGGATTCTGTTTAAAAATGTTCAATTGATCATAACACAAAACATGTTGCTTTTAACAATGCAAAGTGAAGGCGACGAGACGAAGTGTTCGTATATATATATATATACATATATACAACTTATCAAAAAGACTACAATAATTTATATTCTTTTCATTATTCTTCTTTTCAACACGACGGGATAACCGTCAAGCGATGCGGCGGATATTGCTATGGCTAGCCTCAAGTCTTTATAGCTATTCACCGAGATCACTTCAAACTCGCGCAGAACTCTTATACAGATTGTTTTCACCAGTTTCGTGCCGAAAAACCTCCCTGAAATGAATAATTATATTTTAAATAACTGCAATACTTTAAGATGATAATTATTTTATCATCATCATCATAACAGCAATTGGAAGTCTACTGCTGGATATAGGCTTCCCTAAGGAAGGGGGAATTTTGCTGACAATTGCCGCGCATTTTGCAAAGGTAGTATGGAAGTTCTACAACTTAATGCGGATGTTCAGCAGGGGACCACTTGTTTATTTTATATTTCGTTTACATCAATCACTTAAAAACCATTGAAAAGTGGTATTTTATATTTTTTAGCATTTCTTCAGATGTTTATTATTATAACAGCGTTGCATACTGTGACTGTGTAACTACATATGCAAATTTATCAAATCGCAGGATGCAGGCCAGTTTCAACCAGTCCTATTGGAAATCAATTGATGATGATAATTTGAAATTAGAACTATATTATTTATTTTTGGAATATATTTCAATTATTAATACTTAGTTTAAAACAAATCGCGTTCCTATTTTTGTAACATACGATGTAAAAAAGAGTATTAAGAAAGTTACAATTGTGTATTAAGGTAATGTTTAGAAAATTCCTTTTGATTTCGGAAGTCAAGAGTTCTCAGGTCACAACATTTTGGTTACAGCCAGAGTCACCGAAGATTTAGCATACTTTTATTAAGAATAATATATTTTAATGGCAATGTATGCTATAAATATTTAACTTCAAAGATTTTAATTTAAGTTTTACTTACCTAAACAATCCATAGGTCCCAAGCTGAAAGGAATATAACAGAACGGGTCTCGCTTCTTGACATGTTCTGGGCTGAACCTCCTAGGATCGAAGGCATCTGGGTTCTCCCAGAATCGGGGGTCCCTGTGCAGGTGGTATATGGGCACCACCAGGGAACTGCCGGTTGGGAGTATCGCCGAGTCTGGACAGTGGGGTAAGTAAAGTTAAGTATAAGTTTAAATAATAGAGACATTTTTTACAGCATATGTAACGCGTTTCGTGAGCGCATGTATTTAAGATATTTTTTTTATATATTTCTGTAAGAAAAATATGGTTCAAACAACATTTTCAACTATTCGGGTTTGATGGTCTTAGCAAAAATATTTGTCTATGGTGTAATTTTTTTATTGCGGCACAATAAAAGTCCTTGTTTTGTATTGGTTATTTTACTGTTTTTATTTATTTTTATCCGCTGTAATTTCTGCAAATAAATTGATAATCTAGCTTAAATATTTTTTCTGCATATGGTGTTTATCATTATTGTGGCATAAAAAAGATTGTCAACTTTTATGCAGATCAAAAGGGTTGTTTTACTTCCATCTACTCTTAAAGTTCTCACGTTCTTGCGTGATAGCGTATCAAAATTTACAGATATATCCTATACATATCCGGAAATTTAATTTTCATCTTGAGTAATTTAGTATACTACCGACTCATTCGTCGACTATATATTAGGTGGCACTATTATATTTCATACAAATAAAATAACATGATTGTTTCTACAGAATCTGAGTACTCCTTACTGATAACTACGTCCTCCGTTACGGTCCTCTGCAATATCGCGCCGATCGGGAACAGCCTTAACACCTCCTTGAACACCATGTCTAAGAACGGCATTTTCTTAAGATCCTGATCTGTCACTGGACGATCAGCGTCGCCTATCACGCTTCGTATTTCTTGGTACAGCTTCGCCTGGAAATGTTTTACTACTTGGCTTAGTTTGTACAGTATACCGCCCGATAAAATAACTTCTATATATTCCTCCCTCAGTTGCCCTCATATTGTCGCTCAACAAACCACGTTCACCGGCAAACGCGTGCAGTCCTTATCCATTGAAAGAATACAGACCGCAACCCGGCTCACTCCATGCTCCTCTTTTGCTAACAACGATTTCTGTCCTCAACAATAACGACAATTATTCGTAAGAATAGCTACTCAATGATTTAAAGTAATAATGTGGAAGCACAGACGTAAATATTAATTTATTTATCAGTGACTTCGCATGCCGTATAAAACATGGTTTATATGACATTTTTATGTGCGACATTTTAAAAGAAAGCGTTTAAAGAGTACCGACAGAGAGAGTTTATTATAAGTAGTGAACGCGTAAATATTAAAAAGTATTTTTGATTTGTTGATCATTTTTAATTATCCAAATATTAACACATATTAAAGTTTTTATTGTTTGGTGATAGCAATAATCACTTGTGTTTTTTATTTTGGATACTGTTACAAGTAATATTATATTTACTTGACTCCGAAGATGTTTTTAAAATACAGGATAACGGTAAATTTCAATCAAACGAAGCGTGCTTCCACGTCTGCCGTTAGCAACTAAATAGTTTGTTTCTATATTTCTTTCGTTTAAATTTCAAATGTGTTTAAGTCTTAATTGAGGCTGGTTGAGTGTGACATTTCAGGCTCGAGCCATATTCACAGTTAAAATGAAGTATTCCCCGAATCTGGAGCTGATAAGAAATATATTTTCTACACCATAAACATTGTGTAATGACATTCATATTTCAACAGTTTCTTTGTAGTTATGTCTTTTGTGAGAAAGGTTCAATAAGTCTCGAAATTTGAAAGTCAATGAGCTGTTAAATGTCGTGACCTCAGTTAAAATATGTAAATGTTTTGACTTCTAAGTCATTAGGATAAAGTTCTTATATATTTAATAATAACGAAGCTATTGTTTTGGAAATGCGATGTAGTAAAACATTTTCTAATATGTGATGTGTGAAAAGATTTTTGGATTATATTTTATATCTACCTTATTGGTCGGCTTACAATAATAAAAAATATAACTTAAGAGAAAATTGAATAGCTAAATTATCTATATATACAGCGCAATTTTTTTACTAAGGGAGAAGTACTGTACTGACTTGGTATTCAGGGTGGTACGCCATCATCAGCAACGTGAATGAGGAAATCTTAGCTGAGGCCTCTTGGCTCTGAAATTAAAGACAATATAAAAGCTTTTTTTTATATGGCGTAGCATATTAAATAAGTTTAGACTTTAAAGTAAAGATGCTGTTTATATCTTAATAATATTTATAATCCCTACAACATCTCATACAATTGAACTGACTTTATGATAAATCGCTTACAGCACTTGTCTTACGGACGTCAGACAACACAGGGAACCACAAATATACTACTTAAATACATATATTTAACAGCCAGACACAGAACAAATATAAGTATCATCATATAAATATTTGTCCTGGTTGGGGATCGAACCCACCACCTTTGCCGCACAAGATACTACCATCAGTGCCATCGGGGCTCGTTTTAAATATTTAGTAAGCAAGTATTAACCCTTTACAACAATGAATTGGTTTGCATTGATCCTGCTTACGGCCTTGTGTATTGCGTGGATGGGGAAAAAGTCTCTGACCCTTTAGCTACCGAATAAAGTATCTACAACTTGTAGATGATAGTTAAGTAGCTACAACACTAAATTGTACGAATTGATTTTGTAAGAAAACATGCATTTGTTTTCATACAGTAGCAGATAAATAAGACCAAAATGTGTCACATCGGTGAGAATTTAATTTAGTAGTACCTGAAATTAATTTTACCTTGTTTAAGAAAAAAGCGTACTATTTGGCTACAAACGTTTATGGCTACCTTCCCAATTAATTAAAATCCTTCCAAGATAGTACTTTTGAAAAGAAACTTTAAAATAAAATAATACATAAATCATAATATAATATAAAAGACTATTTCAAGTATAAATTATAAAAAAAATTAGATGTATGTTATTATTACATATCCTTATCTTGTGAAATTACGATTATAGTAAAAGTAAAGAATGAAACTTTTATTATATTAAATGATTTGTTAATTTCAAAAATGTTCAATACGTTTTTAATAAGTTTATTACAATACCTTAAATATATTTATAACAAACCAAATATGTACCTGTTTAACAAAACATTCTGTATACGTGCCCTTTTATATATTTGTGGTAATTAAATGAATATATATGTAAATTCATCAACGATCAGTTTTTTTGTTCGCTCGCATCATTGCTCTACGTAGTCAAAATTCTTCATCGTTAGACACAAGACATAAAATTCTTCGATAATCGACTGATGATAACATCATCAATCAGTATGAAATAATTTTATAAAAGATAGATTCTTCCTTACAATTAATCGAAACTCATCGATAATATATATTTTTAAATCACATATGCAATAAATACTTACTGATGTAAAAATGGTGAACGTTTCTTTCACAAGTTCATCTTTATCTAATTCATTGGATAATATGAATCTATCAATTACACTTAGTCTAGTATTGCTTAACGTGTCTTCGCTGACATTCATAAGATTGGTCTTGGTATCGTCCAATGTCTCGATGTGCTCCAATCTATGCTTTATGATACCTTTGCTAAATTCCGAAACCATGTGGATGAAACGTTTCTGATCCTGATAGGAGTTTGTCAACCAAAAGACTGGGTCTATTTGGAGGTACCATTTTGTCATCCTATCGAAGACTATGTCGTAGAGTCTGCAAAATATTTTCATCAAATACATGTTCTACTTTAAGTGTTACTCCTTTATCTATATTTTATTACTCACCCTGGAGTCTCATCAATGATTTCTTGTATGTATGGTAAATTTAATGTTTGTTTTTTTGTAAGCCCCATAAGGGTTTCTGAAAAATGTTAAGTGTAAAATTAATATGTTATAAATTCTCACAACATCTTATAAATTGACCTGACTCCAAAATAAGTCGCTTAAAGCACTTGTATTATGGACGCCAGACAACAGAATAAACACAAATACGCTACTTAAATATATATATATATATATATATATATATATATATTTAACATCCAAACACAGAACTTACACAAATATCATTTTATATTTGCTCTGGTGGGAATCGAACCCACGACCATTGTCGCACTAGATAGGACCATAAATGATTCATTATATCAGCCATGTCTGGATTTTCAACCATTGCTGAACACAGGGAACCCTTTAACATTCCTAATAAGATCATCAATATCGAGGGTTTTTATCTATCATTAGCACGCTGCGCATGCGTCGTGGTAATCTCCCTCCCTGGCCTCCCTGTAATAGCCCTGCTGAAGCTTTTTTTTATTAGATGTGGTTGACAAAAAAGAGTTCAGTCCGTATGATAGGTAAGCGTTACCGCAGCTTATAGACGTTCGTAATATCAAAGGATATCACTAACGCGTTGCCAGCCTTATGACTTTAAGATTATATGTCAAATTACCTAGTAACTTTAACACTGCCTCTCTCACCTTTCAAATGGGAACACTGAAAGCACTTATAAGGCGAAAAAATAGGTAAGAGTGTAGATGACCTTTGCATGATGTCTGCCACATGTAATTATACTCAATTATACGCTACGCTATTTCGGATGCATATACCGTCATTTGGTTTTGGTACCTCGATACTTCACTAGAAAATAAAAGGTACAGATGTAAGTTTTCATCTACTTTGCTGGTATCTCAATAGGATTGTCATCATCATATCAGCCATATCGAAAGTCTACAGCTGGACTAAGGCTTATCCTAGGTAGGAGGAATTTTGCCCATAATTGCTGCGCTGGGCAAGCATGTTGGCAATTGCAGAGCGCAGCTTTCGCGACGGGAATGCTGCTGCCTATCTCAGCCATTTGCATTTGTGCTAGACTGTTCCGAAAGGATATACCGCCATCTGTTGGGTCTGGTACCTTAGTCGCCTCTTACGACTCCTGGTACAGGGGGAGGTATTTTTCTATTCTGCCGGCACCTCACGACTCGTATAATATACATAAATCCAAATAATTATTGGACGGTTTAGTTTGCATGTAAGAAAAATATGTGTTTACAAATATTTTTCGTCCTCCCACAACCACCTGAACAGTATGTATGTTACAGTTAGCGTATATCTCAGAAATCTTAATAGCCATTTTAAATCGCCATTATAATAGTTTGAAGTATCATTGTATAAAGGACTCACGGCACACCGAATAGCTGGTGGAGCGGACTATATAGTTGTGCAAATCAATCACTGTCCCGGCAGGTATTTCTCTGAAACTCTTCAGCAGCAAAGCCACCTCCGCGTTGAAGATGTCACCATAACTCCCAATTGCTCGTTTGCCATAATTTGGAGTGGCAATTTTCCGATGTTTCCTCCAGGATAGACCTAAATTATAATTTGTGTAATATTATAATTTCCTTAGTACTACACTTTTGGCCAACTTGGTTTCCGACAATAATAGTGTCCTTCCTCAGGGTTCAACCAAATTTAAGGGCGTATGGACAAACAAAATTGACTCACACCTTAGTGAGAAAGCGATACAAACAGACATACATTTATAATAATAGTATGGATGAATATAGTTTTGTTATTGGTACTATACTTGTTTACCTGATCCACTCAAAATTCCACCACCGAGAACGTCGGCCATATATTTGTATTGAGGTCCTTTCATGCTTACTTTAGGGTTGGAAAGAAGGACCTAGAAAAATAAATCTAAAATAAATAATGTATTTCCTAGACAGCTGCAAACCTGTATTAAAGATGCTGATATTTTACCTGTTCCTTGTCTTTTTATATATGTCACATCAATATTATTGAGAAAACAGCGATATTATTAAGAAAAAAAGACGGTGTACATAGAGGACGATAGGATGACATATTATATGTACCAGAACAAGGACTTGCAGTGTAATCAAATCATTTTTAATGTATGGTTAAAAAAAATGCTAAGACATATTAAGAGTTTGGTATATCATACATTTAAAATAGAATAACATAATTTCCCGATTGATAAAATGCACTTTTAGGAATTTAATGATTTATTTAAAGACAAAATTTGTGATGAGCTGTATAATATAGACTATTTATTTTTGTTATTATTTACAAATATGTAAATATCCTGCTATAATACATATTTGTATTATAGCATATTTACATATTATATTGACATTGACATACATTTTGAATTTATTTTGAACCATAACATTATAACATTATTAATACATTTTGATTGTAATTAGTAAATAAATAAAATAATTTATAAATAAATATGAGCACATCGACTTTATGAATAGGGTATGTTGGATTATGCCTGTATAATAACTAAATTACCCTATTCCAGCAAATAAAAAAATATTATCAATATCATGGAAATTAGGTTTGAAGATCAATAAACCTAAATAATCAGAAGAAAATATTTTAAATAAAAACTAATGCCTAACTGTTGTCTGAGTTTAATTACGTGTGTTTCTTTACCTTTAAGTCGTCGGGATTGCTGGTGATGATGTTCAAGTCTGGGCCTAACCAGAATTTCACCACGTCTCCATATTGTTTCATCAAATTTCCGATGACGAGTATCAATTCTAAAACAATATATAATTATTTAAATTGTTAATTGGTAAAAAAATATATTTTGCATAAGATGAATCAGAAAGTTTCATTGGTTGCTTTGACTGCTTTTGCACATATTTTTTTCTAATTCAAACATGCGAAACTGTATTGTATTTTTTAAACATGGTTCACAATAATCTATACGACTTAGGTTGTATGTAGCATGTATGCAGTTTTTTTGGGGTTAAAAAATTTGTTCTCTGCCTGCTGCATTCCCCCAAAAAAATTAACAGCATACATACATATGTAAAACAAAGACATCACCATTTATAGTTCTTTGAATTGAAAGGCGTAAGAAAATTGATAAACCTTTTTTTATAATATGACTTATGTCAATGCTATTTTAACTGTTTGTCAATAAATAATTTAAGAAGTAAGGGTATGAAATATTGTACTCTATCAAATGCTTTAGTCACAATCATAAATAAAGCCAATATTGGGATTTTTCTATCGTCATTTGTTATTACCTTATTTTAAAAGTTGCAGATAGCCGTATCGATAGTTTTTTAAGGATTCCATATTGTTCTCAGACAAGAATATTATTTTTACTAAAAAGGAGAATAGTGTACGGTAGTTTACTTATAATATTTACAAAATAATAAAGACTATGGGTCTATAACTGCGCATGTCTCTTTTGTCGCCATTCTTAAAAATTGTCTTTATCACTGAATTTTTTTTGGGAACACAAAATGTTCTTATCATGTATTGTTGTCATAATTATCATAAAACATACAGTGTGATTTTTTGGTACCTAAATGGTACCAATATATGGTCTTGCGACGATTGTAAGCCGATCTCTTAATAGGTTTCGTATTCGGTATCGTTTCACAACCGTTACGCTCACTATACTTGTTTCTGCTTTATTCAAGGTATTCATATTTTCTGATCAACTGTGCCGTTTCGTCGTGTACCCTGAAGAAGACCTAGCGGACATGTTACTTGTGGCCTCAGAACCTTCGACAAACGATTTCTAAGTTCCTTTGCCGAAGGTTCTGAGGCAATCAGTACAGAAATACTTCTACAGGTGAACATTAGGAACCAGCGAGAACGGAGTTTAGGTATGTTTACTATTGTTATTTTAATTTACACTGATATATGTTACAATAGATGTAAATGACTTACAAGTCAAATCAAATGAAAATATTATTTATTCAAATAATCGTCAAAAATAATAAATATAACAATTTAAATTCTGAAATATGAAGTTCTAAATTGTATTATAAGTATTCATAATACTCATGGCCCCGATGACCCAATTTTTCATAAGAGATATCTAGCATTTAAAGGTTTCTTTAAAGGATTTATGTATTGAAATGCTGAATTTTAAATTAAAGATATTAAAATAAAAAAATAAAATTAAGATATTAAAATATTTAAAAGAAAAGAAATTAAGTGAAGTCTGGGAAAAGTATATTTTTTTTCTATTTAATGCTGGAACGACTTATACTTTCATTATCATTAATCAACCGTAAGTCATAGGCGGGAGAAATTTGCTTTTATTACCGCGCTGAGCAGGCGTGGTGTCAATCGCAAAGCGCAGCTTTTGGAACACGAATGGTGCTGCCCGTCCCCGCCCTGTCGCATTTGAGCTAATTTTTTTCGAGTAGATGTACCGCCACCTTCCTTTCCTTTTCCTTACCCCGGTTTCGGATCCTTAGTCACCTCTAATTGGGAGGTACTATTTTATATATATTAATGCTCTGCCGTATCAAACCTTTTCTTAAATATTTATTATTTAGCTTCAATTAAAGCGAAAGTCTAGCTCTACAAGTTATCAGGGTCACTTGATCGACGTTGCATTGTTTTCATTGTCTGAAAATGACTTAAGTGATTAAAAGTCGCAGGTCAATAAGCAATTTCGCATGTCCGTCTGTAATAACACGAGTAAATATAGCTATAAAGAGTTTCCGCGAAGACCCGCTAGTTCAAGTGTGCATACCACTACAATAATTATAGTAAAGTGCTCACGTGGTACAGAATAATCGATCTAGCTAGAAAAATCAACATTCAATTAAAAAAAAACAGCCTTAAAACTGAGAAATTTACAATATTTAGTCCGATGTCCTATTTAAAAATTACATGCAATCTATTGATCCAATTTAACTGAATTTCATCCCATATCAAACTTTTAATATCTGATAAGTACACAATATCTAACATTAAAATATTACATATTGTGTATTTTTTTTTTTTTCAAGTTTGATGTAAGTTTCATCAGCCTGATACGAACTACACTTTACATTTTACAAAATACCGCTTTTCCTGATATAGTAACGGTAATTTTCGGAGTTCTTCTCATCACAATTAAGTCAGTTTAATCTTTGCAAATACTTAATATGTATACTGAAATAATCGGATCAAACCGAAAAGTACTTAGTTCTGGTGGCCATCTGTTCATTGCACGTGCTATTTTATATACTAAGTACGTAAGTGCTACATACGTGTATACAGAACAGCTACAGCCCAATTGATGACAATCGGTTACAATAGTACTCGTATTTTAAATAGTTCCCTTGATTTATATCAATATTAAATTAAAATGTATTAATTAATATTGAATTTCTAATTAAGCTTTCTTTTTTAAAGTTAAAAAACATAAAACCAAATTTTGTTATTGGAACACTCTCGCAATCGTCCCTCTAAGATATTTTAAGTTTTAATTTTGAATATATTTCCACTATGGCAAACATAAGAAAAAGATTTGTCTTCGAACCATGCAGCTATAAAAACACCGTAGATGCTAGATCTACAGGTCAACCCTCATTCAGTAAAACAAATAACCAGCAGAGCTTTTCTCAACCCATACAAAAAGAGCCCTGCATATCCTCTGATATTGAGAGTATCTTCTTACTGAAACACTGGAGCAATACAATATATCCTTGTATATGAAATCAGGTTGCCTAATCCTAAAGCTTTCCTACTTCTAACTAGATTTTTGCTTAGAATTTTGACTTCACGAGAATTTTAAATGCTTTTCATTGATAGCACTAGATGTAACAACTGGGGACAGTTCCATGTGAACGTGGATTCATGTAGACCTACCTGATCATAAAAAAATCAGAGTATTCCTCATCTCAATCAAATTAGGGCTTTGTGTCTTTTCTACCATTAAAATAACCTAGGATTACTAGAGTAAATAGTAAGAAAATTCCAGACACAGGTATTAAGGAACATTCTGGTAACAGTAAAGCGATCTGGAATGCCGTATGATGACGCAGAACTGGAGATAACAATTATGAGAACATTTTGGATAAATGTCGAAACAGATAGACAAAATTTCAAGTGTGTGTGAAATGTGTAATGTATATTAATTACTCTCCAACTCAAGCTAGGATCTGTACCAGGAAATGCAGCGAACTATCACAGTAAGAACTTTTAAATTAAAAACAGAAATAGGATTTACTACCCTTCATCAAATGTGCAAGTCATTTGCTAAGTGCTCTCCAATGAAACTTGGACCGGGTATCTATCTCCAGCTGGGTCCAGGTCAGTTTTGGAGGTTAAAGATCATTTTAGACTATTGTGAATTCAAGTAGTCTAATCTTCGTGTAAACAAATTAGCTGCACAGCGGGTCACATAAGCAAGGCTTGACATTTCGCATTTCTCCGCTATTGCTAATCGAACAGATAGTGGCAACAGCATTCTAGAATACATAAACTAGAATGCTATTAGACTAACCTTCAGGAGAACACATGAACTGCAGAGCGTTGCCTAAGCCAGGTAAAGTCGGCGGGCCTGGCATTTCTGCAGCCATCTTGAGCATCCGCCGGTGTCGGTACCTCCATCGCAGCCAGAGAGACGCCACCAGTCCCAAGCATACAAGCACTAGAAGTGGCCACAACATTCTAGAACAACAAGTGTAATTTCGTTATAGCCGGACTTCTTTTATTAATCATTTGATTTGAACGATAAAATAAACTTAGAAACAGACGTATTATTGTTTTGTATCGCCATATTGGAAAACAAATATACGGTGTATACAACGTGGCAAAGATTCTTAGTAATTAAGTATTAAAGTAATTTCTTTGCCACTTTCACCCATCAAAACGGAACCCAGCAATACTGTAAGTGAAGTACCAACATAGACGACCTTTTGTGAGAGGTCTCTATTAAAACGACAGCAGTTACGAGTAACAATGATAATTTATAATTATATCTGTATACCTTCATAAGCATATGACGCAAATAACCCCGTATAATTAAACAAAGATTAAGATCTACACTGGCCTTCTGTTTTACTTAAGTTGTTGATAACTTTTTAATTCATCATCATCATATCAGCCATAGAAAGTCCACAGTCCACAAGCCGCCGCTTTTGGCTGGCGTAGTGGCAACTGCAGAACGCACCTTCGCAATGCTGCTGCTATCTCCACCCTGAAGTATTCAAGCTGCGTTGTTTCGGATACATATGTCATTATAAAACTACTAATACAGAGAGGCGTACTATTCTACCCCTATTTTTAATTATTTTTGTAATATTTGTTTCTATGAAAAAGTACTTTTTTGTAGACAACTGCAATTGTACACCCAACTACAGGGCAATCTACACAAATCTATAAAATTCCAAACATATAGATATACAACACCAGCGACCTAGACAAAGATCGTCTGCATTGATACGTTACTATTAACTTACTACTAACTTATTAAACAGCAGTATTTAGCGATAGAAATAAGTGAGAGACGCTAAGCGCATTGTTGTTTCGGTTTGAGACAGGCAGTGTAATTCTTGGGTAACGTGACATAAAATCTTCAAATCACAAGGTTGGCACGGCGCTAGTGATATCCTTGTATAATATGAGCGTCTATAGGCTGCGGTGACATTGTCCACTAGTTTAATAAAAAAAAAATTGCGAATTAATTGTTTTTACTTTAGTCTTTTTATTATAAGTTATAAGTACGTGTTACTAGTATATGAATGCATTTTTGTCTACAAACCTATTTTAAATATATAAAAAAAATGCAATTACTGATAACTCAGTCAGACACAGTCAAAAAAGAAAATATAAAAAGGCGTTTATTTTGCTTACAATTAATGTTGCGCATTTCAAAACGCAATTGATCAACGACACTTGATCTCACAAGATTGTCCGTCACTTACGTGTAATTAAATGTAAACAAATAATTGTCATAGCAGCAAGGAACTAGAAAATAACCATGTAAGCCATTTCTGGAATGTACCGTACACTTGCATTCTTTAAAGTGACGTTTCTATTTAATAACTAGCTTTATTAACTTATTTTTATTACTATATATAAATATATATATATATATATTATGTATATAAAGGGTTGTATATTTATATATTATAGTGATACATGGTATAGAATTCTCTGCTGGATTGCACTGGCTATTGGTGAAAACCATATAAAAATTCATTCGCTAATTTTTTGTATATTATTTTGTGATGTAGAAACCCGCTGATTTTATTTCTATTTATATATCTACATATAACACTTGTTCTGTTTTACAGACAAACTACCGATGCACAGGCACAAGATTCTTGTACCTTATTATATGTGTATGTAACAATTTATTCATCTGGAAACATATCGATTAAGATATAAATAGATTATCAAAGTATAAAAATTTAATAAAGATACCTCAGAGCAGACAAGCAATACCAACGTACTTTTCAAAGTGAAACTGGATATATAAATCTTACGACTTACGAGATACTTAATCTCTCAGCCAAAAACATTTCATGTTTTATTCAACACTAGCAGCGCTCCCGGTTTCCCGTGTAGATCCCGTTTTTTGAATCGGTCTAGTACAAAAACACAAATCTCACATATGTCCATTTCAGGTAGGAATCTATTTCTTTTTTGTAAATATAATACAGCCTTTGTCACTTCTGAAGAATGCTTTATATTAATGAAAGAATTCCAAAAAATCGGTTCAGTAGGTAAATCTATTCGTTATGAAAAAATACAATTTTTCCCTTTATATTTATTATTGATAACACATACCTAAAGTAGATAACGTCCTCACTCCTAGAAGGCACTACCCCGAGGCGAACGAGTGCGCGGTAAATAACAAATGTCCAGTTGAGCTTAAGCCATGTAGAGTACTTTAGTCAGCTTATACAGATAAGTTGGTTAGCGCGCGATCACACTGGCATATCATAAGAAGACTCTCAAAACTGATAGAATACGTTCATCATCATCAACATGGCAGTCTTAAAAACATCCACCGATGAACATAGGTCTCCCTATGTAAGGGGTAATTGCCCATTATTGATAAACAACGAATTCACGCTACATCTCATATATTGACCTGACTCTGTAGTTAGTCGCCTAAAACACTTGTGTTACGGACCACAGACAACAGACGAAACACAAATATAACACTTAAAGTGATATATTTATGTTTCGTTTGTTATTTGTACCCAAACAAACACAAATATTGTCATATAACCATTTTCTCGGGCGGGGATCGAAACCACGATCTTTGGTGCACATGATAGAAGCATTATCATCTGCGGCATCGGACCCGTTATTAATTGAAGAAAAATATGTAAATAATATTGAACGGGAAATACTGTCAATGGAGCCTTACATGCTTTCATGGGCAACTAAAATATGTCAAAAAGGGGACGACTGGCTGTTGTGTTGGTTGGATGTGTTGGTTCCAACACATTTCTATAAACATATGGTAGAGAATGTTGGGTATGGCAAAAGAAGCACGCGATTAGAATAAATGCTGTTGAAATGAGAGCACTTCGATACATGTATTGTGTAATGTGGTGTAAAAGATAATGTTGTGACAGTAATAGAGAAAGGAATGTTGAGATGTTTTGGACATGTCGAAAGGATAGATGAAAGTATATAAAACGAAAGTAATTGGATGTGTGTATAGGATATGTTTAAAGGAATAGGTATTAAGGAAGGGTCAGGTCAGGAGTACCAATAATAAATAAGCGTGTATGAAAGGACTGAAGTACAGGAGGAGTAAGGGAAGGGTAGTGGTAAGTGTTGTGGAGAGGTATGCCAAGATCGCAACAAAGTTGAGATCCAAAGTCTGCCTGTCATCCCGTCGCCATCATCAACACATCAGTCCTAAGAAGTTTACTGCTGAACTAGACCTCCCCAAGTAATCTCTAATAGGACCGGTTGTATGTGACCTATGTCATGCGCGATCCTGCAGTATTAGTTAGATCGTCTGTCTATCGTATATGAGTAGTCCAGCAAAAGGTTCGTCCAAAAAAAGCATGAAATGGTAAATAGCGGCTTCGGTTTTTTATTCTTACTAAAAAAACTGAGCGTCTTAAAATACTAATGTCTTACGTATCCTTACTAATATTATAAATGCGAAAGTAACTCTGTCTGTCTGTCTGTCTGTTACGCTTTCCCGCTTAAACCTCTAAACCTATTTTGATGAAATTCGGTACAGACAATCTGAAGAGACCTTTAGAAAGGACATAGGCTATTTTTTAATTCGAAATAAGGGTTGTAAGGGGTCGAAAAAGTTGTATGGAAGTATCGCTATTTTTAGAGCTAGAAACTTGAAACTTATTTTTTCGGCCATTCGATATAAATAAACATGACATTCAAGGTCTACATAAGTAAAGGTATGGTACCTGAAAAACTATTCCACGCGAACGAAGTCGCGGGCACAGATAGTATAGTATTATATACATAGAAGATTATGTGCATTAGTGTAGTACATTGTGAACTCGACCTTACATTTATACGAGTATATGTAGAGTGGAGTGGTCTCGTACGTTATGACCGCTGACCGCAAATCGCACTATTCCACTCATGTAAATGATCCGCACTGGGCTACACAAATTGCGGATACTATGAAAGTATTATAGGTTTCCTCGCAACAAACAATCTTTGTTTTATACGATTGTATCCTATCTTATGCGCTAAGATATTTATATAATGATATTAGTTTTCTGTATCTGGATATAAAAAAAAATATTTATATATTATGTTTGTGACTACTCAGTTATTTGATGTTAGTAACACAAGTGCTTTAAAGAAACTTGGCTCGGAGTCAGGTCAATGTGGTGTAAATAAATATTATAATTATACCTACATGTCATCTGTTTTTAATCAATACA
The DNA here is from genome assembly GCA_020976665.1 of Heortia vitessoides. Lineage (NCBI taxonomy): Eukaryota > Metazoa > Arthropoda > Insecta > Lepidoptera > Crambidae > Heortia > Heortia vitessoides. The sequence goes on from JACJUM010002809.1 coordinate 9,998,722, forward strand.
TAAAAATGGCTACTACTATTGTATAAGTATTTCGTAAATAAAGCAGTCATTTCCTTTTTCTGTGGGATCTTGATCGGTTTCTCTGATAGCTATAAAAAAGCCGGCCACAATTACATCACGTAATAGACAGGACTTCACAAAGTAGCGCTTTGATTATTTCATGAAAATAAGTGCGTGATAGTTAATTAGTTTTAAAAGAAAAACGATTTCCTCATAATTAATCAAGATAGTTGAATATTTTAGCTGTTATAACATATATAATAAATGCCACAATATCGTACCGAGTCATACGAGGCCCATTCATTTGTCGGGTCCTTGCTGCACACCACTCCATTGTTGTTTTAGAGTGTGACAAAAATTTAAATTACTTTAATTTAAAATTATTACAGTTAAGATTGTAATCTTTCGTGAGGAAACCAAACTTTGTAATGTTAGCTATGTTAACAGAAGGTGGACCTTCACATCAAGTCGTTGTTAGGAAGTTTTCCTTTCTAGGATTATAGTCTATGTTTTGTTTTTTTTTGTTTATACCGCCGTTATATATAGTTGACATTTTTTAACCGAAAAAAAATTGGCATAGCAAAAAATTATTTAAAAAATCTGTACGATGTTGGTCAGAAAAATGATTAGTTTTAGATCATTTTCCTAAATATATATGTTTGTTACTTTTTGACGCCGGATCCGCTGAACAGTTCAAAATTTAATTTGGCTTTAAAACCTGTAGGTGTCATCATTATACATATTTATTTGTTATTAAGCGCATAAAAAGGCTCTGAGAAATGAAAGTATCATTTAGTCTTTGCTTAAACCAATAAACTACAAAATCAAGGAGGTTTCTAGTAAATACTTCACTCTTATAAAAAGTGCATTACACTACGTACTTTCATCATATCAGTAGAAAGATGTCCAATATTTCGCATAGCACTTCCCTGGAGGTTATTATTGTGGGGACTTCTCTGCCCGTGACAAGACATTTCCCGGAATAGAGATCACGCTGCAGCAAGTGAAGCGTAGCACGTCCACTCACAGGTCACATGAGGTAGACCTCTCACAAAGGTCGACTGCATTGGTACCTCACTTTCACGTATTGCTATCGCCAGCAAGCAGTGTTCCTATTGCTGTGCTCCGGGTAAGAGAGGCAGTGAAATCACTGGGTAATGTGACATAATTTCTTCAAGAAAAGTGGCAATGCTATTTGTATTGCATTGTGATATTACGGACGTCTATAGGCTGATGTGACGCTTACTATCAAGCGAAACTTATGCTTGTTATGCTTGTTTGCTTGTTTGTATGCTTGTTTGTCGACTTGGTCTCAGAAAAGGCAGTCATTTGTTTTTTATTTTTTTTTACATTATTGAGAGGCAAACAAACGCTTTATGACCCGTCTAGACTAGAACCACAGAGACGTACTGGATACATGCATACAAAAGGGCTATAAGAAATCTCTTGCGATTTGCCCAGCAGTGGACGTTGTACAGAAATATAATGAGGATTTACCCATAATTGCCACGCTGATCAAGGTTGGTGTCAATCGCAGAGAAGCTGCTGCCAATTTCTACCTTGAGCAACACTGCTTCGGACGGATATGTGACTTTCCTGTTTATTTCCCTAAAATACTGGCATCTATAAACTGTAAGAACATCCATACTATCCTTATTTCTGAATCTTGGCGAACGCCTTGCCTGCCTTAGTCCCTCTACACTCTTCCTGGTTTACAACTAATAAGAATCTATAGCTACGGTAGTGGTGGTGTAGCCATTTACTTACGTACACATATACCGTTTTCTATTTTGAATGTGTCGACTCAACCAACCCCGACTGATAGTAGTGAGTTTCTTTTTATTGAAGTTGAAGTTCAACACAATAAAATCTCTCCAAGTACTCCAAGTATATTACCGTCCCTCTCTTTATATTAACTTCTTCTCGAGCTTCAACTCAATTTTAGAAAAGCTTTTCTCCTCTTATAGTCTAACAATATTAATGGGTATGGGGGATTATAACACCTGTTTTCTTAAAAATTATTTTCGATCTTCTTCCCTGAAGGAGAAACTACTTCCCTTCCCTTTCTTCCCTGAATCAGGTTATTTGCTTCATCTGCCGTTGAAGCAAATAACCTGATTTCCCTATCGCTTGATGAAACCCAGCGCTTTCCGAACTCTCGTCCCTCCCTTTTAGACTTCATATTTGTTTCCTCTCTTAACCATGTTGCCAAACATGGTCAGTGCTCAGTAGAATGTCTTTTCCTATCATAATTTAATAAATCTTTCGTATAAAATGTTGTCCCCTCAAAAAAGAACAAAAGATGCAGTGCTCATAGACTAGTCAGTGAGCGCTACATGACTGACTATGACTTTCCTCCTGAACTATAAACAAGAACTCTATCAACAAGAAGGTACATTTATTTAATACAAACATCATGCAGTTGTATGATAAGCACACTCCTATTCGCTCCGTCAATGTAAAGCATTTACCTGCATCTTAGCTTGATGAGAGTATTAAAGCCATGATGAAGAGGAAGGCTACTGCCAAAACTAAATTTAAATCTCAAACTACACATGCAAATACAGATAAATATATAGCAACTAGAAATCTCCGTAACAAGGTGTGTAGAAATGCTTAACGCAACTACTTTAACAGTTCAGTACTAAATGGAGAACCAGCTAAGGTCTGGAAATTTGTTAGGTCCATTGGGATCGGAAAAACTAAACATGGCAATGATCCCAATACCTGTGATATTAATGCATTAAACCGCCATTTCACTATCTCGACCAACTTTGATGAAACAAGAAAACTAAATACTTTATTACAACCTTCCTCTCTTCTGACTTCTTTTAATCAGTTTACCGAGTGTGATGTTAAAAAGAGCTGTACGATGATTCATTATATATGATGATGTCCCGCAGGGTGGCGTTTTATCTCCATTACTCTTTGAGATATTTATTAACTCCATCTCCAATTTACAACTTTAATTTTTCCTACCATCTTTATGCAGATGACCTATAAATATATAGACAAGCATGGACTTAGATGTTGCTATTATTGCTATAGATAATGATTTTGTTTGCATCAATGATTAGAGTGAAAGATTTGGGCTTAAAGTTAACCTTAGTAAAACAAAAATAATTGTGGTGGGTCCAGGATGAGTTAAAAAGTTAATTGGTCTACTCTACTGCAGATTAATTCCAATGGTATTTCTATTCCATACTGTAGAACAGTTAATTTTAGGAATACTTATGGAAAGTAACTTGTCCTGGATTGCACTGTTAAAAGATGTTAGTTGAAGATTATATGCCCCTGCGGCTGCTTTAAAGCGCTTGCAAAACGTTCTTCTTTTGCCACCAAAATAACTCTTGCTCAATCCTTACTTTTACCTGTAGGATCAAATTGAGAAGCTTGAGCGTCTTTAAAACTTCTGTATAAGATTAATTTTCGGTTTACGTAAGTTTGATCATGTGTTCAACTTTCGTACTAAGCTCAAATGGCTTCCTATTCGACTTCTTAGGAACGCTCATGTCCTCTCTTTGCTATACCAGCTATTGTTCTGTCCTTTCCCTACTGCTTATTCTAAAAGCCGCTTTCTGTTCCTTAAGGACAACCATGAAAAATCACTAGGACCGTCAGAGAATTTATCACTTAAATTGCTTGCGCATTCCTCAACCTTCTAAAGCAAATCCGTTTCAGTTCAATTCAGCTTATGTGGAATGGAATGTGGAATGCTCTGCCCCTTGAAGTGATATCTGCTCGTTCTCTATCGATTTTTAAAAGAATGGTGAAAGAGCATTATCTTATCACTTTAATTTCCTTTCTTCTGTAACTATGTCCTTTATATGTATTTGAATATATGTGTATATTTATATATGTTTATATGTATGTTGTTTTTGTGCTAAGTACACCTCAAACTTCCACCAGCTTCAACATTATCTTTATCCAAAGGTTGCCTGAAAGAGATTGCATTTAGCGATAAGGCCGCCTCTTGTACTTACTATTCTATGTTTTTGTAATGTTCTTGTGTTGTTTTCATTGATGTACAATAACGAGTATATTATTATTATTATTATTATGACAAGCCCGATAGTGCATTTGGTTGTGATCATAACTTATGCGACAAGGGTCGTGTTATTTTATCCCCACCCAGAACAAACATTTATATGATGATATTTGTATTCGTTCCCTGTCTCGGTGTAAAAAAATGTCGTCATTGCAACGGTGCAACGTCCACTGCTGGACATAGGTCTCCCTATAAAGGGGATATTCTGAATTTAATTGCCGTGCTTGTCCAGCATGTTGGTAATCGCAGAGTGTAAATTTTCCGTCAGAATTGCTTGTGAAAAATATGCACTTAAGTATTATATTTGTGATTCCTCTGTGGTCTGGCGTCCGTAACACAAGTGCTTGAAGCGATTTACCCCGGAGTCAGGTCAATGTATGAGATATAATATGAATATATTATATCTGCCGTTGTATGTATGTCTATCTAATTTTGCTGATACCCTACAGCCACTTCTTGTATATTTTATATTTTCGTATAAAATTGGTATTTATTCTTACCTTCAAAGATAATCAGTAGTTAGTGTTTCTATCAACCAGTTCATATCAATTTCTGTAATAATTAAAATAATATAGCCTGACACTGCGTAAAAGGACTTCCTTGAATTGCTGTCATTAATGACAGAGCAATTATTGTTATCTGACCGTAATTTTGTAGCATACTAATTATCTATGGTTTTATACAAATTATCTAGCAATTGATGTGCATACACATTTCTGATAGAAGCTAATATCTAGTTATAAAAACATGGTAGGTTCTTTTATTCTATTTTTATGTCATTATTATATAGAACACACATCGCTCTATCGATGCAAACATTTCGTCGAAACTAGACTAGCTAGTATAATATTATTTATATTATACTCAACTCTCTGAAATATTCCATATAAATAGTTGGGAGTACGGGAAAGGGCAAGGGCATAGGCATCCCGAAAAACGTACTATTCCCGTGGAAGTACGCGGAATATTAGTCCTACAAAATCAAAAGAAACCCCTGAAAGCTTTGAAAAGATAATCCGTTCAGAATTATATAAATGCCTGATAGCGCAGAATTTACGAATATTAAATACGGGCTCGATAGCGCAGATGGTAGAGATCCTATCTTGTGTGCAATGGGTCGTGGGTTCGATTCCCACGCAAACCAAATATTTGTATGATGGTTTTTATGTTTTTTTCTGTGCCTGGGTGTTAAATATATGTATTTAATTAGTATATTTGTAATTCCTCTGTTGTCTGGTGTCCGTAACACAAGTGCTTTAAGCGACTTTCTACGGAGTTAGGTTAATGTATGAGATATTGTGGGAATTTATTATTATTAAATGCTAAAGTGAGCTTGTTTGTACTTCTTAACACTTTGTTTACAAATATTTGTGAAATTTCACAAGTAAGGATATATATAGCCCCTTTCATCTCTAAAATTCTAATGATTCCATAGGACATTTACGCGGGCTAAGGCGCTCGTAAAAGAATGTTGCTAATAAGTAAGCTTCTAGTTTTAATTCTCTTCTAATAACACCAGCTAACTGATGGTAAATGTCCTTTGAAAACAAGTCCGGCCGTTTCGATGATTAGCCGATACACACATACACAAGATAGTAATTTTTATTAGTTTATAATAAAAAACTATTATTTTAGCATAATATCAGTAATTATTGATATGACAGGCCCGATGGCGCAGATGGTAGTGATCCTGCCTTGTGCGCCAAAGGTCGTCGGTTCGATCTCCACCCAGGGCAAATATTTATATGATGATATTTATGTTTGTCCTGTATCTGGCTGTTAAATATATTTATTTAAGTAGTATATTTATGATTCCTCTATTATGTACGTGCGTGTAAAATATTTTTTTTTCTCAAGAACTTCCAACCCCAGAAAAGTAAGTATGAAAGTTCTACAACAAAACGATGAAAAAGAGAAGTCATCTTTCTTTTTTTAAACCAAATCTTACCAATATTATAAATGCGAGTTGATGTATGTGTATGTATGAATGTCATTCTTTCAAGCTTCTAGCACAGAAATATTTTTTACCAAACTAAGATAAGCCGCTTATTGCACTCGTATTACGGACATCAGAAAATAGAGGAATCACAAATATAACATCGAAATATATATTTAACACCCAGAAACAGGAACAACAAAAATATTCATTATATTAGTCCTGTGTGGAGATCGAAGTCACGTCCCTTGGCGCACGAGATAGGACAAAATATTGATAGTTTGGAATAACATATAGGTAACTTTTTATCCCGAACATTTTCCGGTGGGATAGTCTTTGTGGGTTTTTTTTAAGGATACGGTACAACTTTTTGATGTATCGCCTGCCAGAGAGCGACATAGACAAGAAGAGTTCCTCAGGGATGAGATATAAAGTCACGGGCGGAAAGCTAGTATCTATTAAAATTGTGTAAAGAGTTAAACTAATGCCTTAGTGCGCATTGCCAGCTACATAATTCGAGCGGATTATTTTTAAGAAAGACCACGTTCTTATTGAAAACCAACTTTGCCCGCGACGTAAGCCGCGACATCATTTTTACGTGAATTCGACCGTTTACTCACCGCACGCATCGTATATTTTTTATGTATATTTTTCGCCTGTTTTTGCCAGTTTTGATTGATGCAGCGCTCCTATTAGTTGTAGTGGGTGTTATATAGCCTAAGTTACTACCTATGATATCAGCAATATGCTAGTGCAAGTTCAGAGATTATCTCAATCAGACAGACAAAAATATTTATTGCATTTATTAAAAAACAGTTATTTATATTACACAGAGGACACAATTTTATTTATAAGTTTTGATGTACTGATTTAGTAAAATAAAAGAATATATTTTTTTTAACTACATACTTATTTGGTTCACATAAAAAGCATGTTTATTAACACAATTTAAAAATAAATTAGAATGATTTCTGCAATAGCTTAACAACAAAGTTTAAGCGATAAGTAACTCGTGTGTTAGCTATCTGTTTTCTATGGTGTTCTAAAACGAGCAAATGCGCATCGGATACGTTTCGACGATGCATCGACTATTCTAGAACGACCTTTACTAAAAAGCACTAAATTGGACAACTCTTTCAAAATATAAAAAAAAAAATCTACTTAATCTGTGTAAAGTATTATATACCTTATATAACTTGACAATGGGATCAAAACTCGCACGGTAACGGGATCATTATCATCATTAACATACCAGCCATTAGAAGTCCACAGTTGGACATAAGTATTTCCAAGAAAGGTGTTTTTTTACCAATATAATGCGTTGGGCATGCGTGTTGGCAATCGCAAAGCGCAGCTATCACGACGGAGATGCTGCTGCTCATCCCCGCCCTGTGTATTTGAGCTGCACTGTTTCGGATGGATACACTGGATCTATCGGTTCTGGTATCTAAGTCGCCTCTTACACCTAGTGCAGTGGTAGGTACTATTCTAATATGCCGGTGCCTCACGGCAACGTGATCAACGGGATAAAATAACTATGTACCCGAACAAAGTCTCAACGGACCGCTAGTTTTCCAATAAAAGTAAAAATCTAACTAGTCCCACATCAAATCTGATACTACAATATACACTTTAGATTTCGGCTTTTTTCCAACATAAAATACTTTACAATTTCAAACAACAGCATTTATTTTCAAACCTGAATATTTCAAATATTTTTTTTAATTACAATCACAACTTGCTTATAAAGTAATGAATGTGGAAAAAATAAAAGAGAAACAAGTCATCAATATTTTATTACAAATATTACAAAAAATACTTAATTATTTTTATTGTAATGTCCATCGAGTGTGGACATAGATATGAATGACGTCATGAATGAGTGTCATGCCATATGCCATACCCCTAGCATAATAAATAGACTAAAATGTAATACGAAATTAGACAATTCCTATAATTATCTATACTTATAATATAGAGAGAGATGTAATTGTCTGTTTACTCAGATTTAATTCAAAAACTAGACCATGTGAAATTCTTTTACCATTACAAAGCTACATCTTCACCGAGTAACATAGATCATATTTTTTATTCCAAAATATTTGAGACTCCTATCTGTATTTGTAATAAATAAACTCAAGAAATTACAAAAATTTAATATATATAAATACATTTAAAATCCATCATTAGCTTAAAAACTAAGTTTGAAAAATATTTTTAAGAGCTGTGGATTTTACGTCAATAAATAATAAATATTTTATTTCTAAATTCTCACGGAAAGGAGCACTATGCGGATGATCCCTAGAGCGCTGCTAATTTTGGTTTTGGTCTAGACCATAATATAAGTCAAATAATAATTATATAAGGACTAATTATTTATTTCTTACACCGTTTCGTGTAAGGATACCGTTCCTCGCAACCCTTGGTTTGACTCTCAATTTGTATCCTTTGGCTGCCTTCACAGATATGGCGATTTCTAGATCAATATTATCTAGGACACCGTCTGCCTCCAATTGCACTCTTCGGATGACATGCACCAGCAACGTCTTGATCATAGCGGTAGCAAAGACTCGACCTAAGAAAAACATAATAAGTAATTTCACACGAAGCTGATTGACTGACTAACAAATCAAGGCAGGGCCTAATCTTTAAGAGTAAGAAATTGAAATTTCACACAGGGGTTCCTTTTACAAGGTAGGGTAACTCTAACAAAGAATTTTTGAAAATTCACTCCCTTAAAGGTTAAAACAGGGGTACGAAGTTATACGAATAATATTTGGTATAAAGGCATTGAAAGTTATGAAACACGTGTAAATATTTTTTCACAAATCATCCCTTAACATGATATCATTATTACAGCCATTGAGAATCCACTGCTGGACATAGGCTTCCCCATGAAAGGGGGAATTTTGTCCCCCAAAGAGGGAAAATGTGAGGTACCAGCAGTGTAGAATAGAACCTCCCTCTGCATCAGGTGTAATAAGAAGCGACTAAGGTGCCGAAACCGACAGATGGCGGTACATCCATCTGAAACAGTGGAGCTTAAATGCACTGAGCGGGGATGGGCAGTGGCATCCTTGTCGCGATAGCTGCGCTGTGCGATTGCCAACAAGCTTGCCCAGCGCGGAAATTATGGGCAAAAAAACTCCTTTCTCGGAAAAGCACATGTCCAGCAGTGGACTTCAAATGGCTGGTATGATGGTGATGATGTTCGATGTGCAATAAGCATTAGATGTGATCTTGAGACGGCTTAGCTACTACTAATCGTCTATTGAATTAACGCTAAAGTTATTCCAAGTAAGGTGCAATAACATTTTATAATAATCATATAAAACGAAACTTTTTTTTCAATTAATCAATGAATTCTCTAATACACGTTCACTCGTCGTTGCTTACCTAAGCAGTCCATAGGACCCAAACTAAAAGGTATGAAGGCGTTCGGGTCTCGTTTGCTTATTTCCTCCGGCGAGAACCGCTCAGGCTTCACTTTGAAAGGTTCCTCCCAGTGCTTCGGATCACGGTGTACCTCGTGGATATCAATCACTAGAGATGTACCCACAGGTAGAGTAAATTTACCTGGAAAATAGAAAATCTCTAATTTTTATAAGAAGTAATGCAGTTTTTTTTAATTCGTAAAAACAAAATAATTAAGTTTTCCTCTTTCTAATGTACTTATATTTTTTTAGACGGGCTTATTAAAAATTTATAATTTTCTTTTCCTTTATAGCTTTCCATGTAAATATTATGTAAAGTTAAGTAAAATTCCATTTAGTAGCGTAGATGTGAAATACATACATCCTCAAACTTACGCGATTTATAAAATTAGAATCAAAAAATCCTGTGCTAAAATCGGTTATCCTGTAAAGGATGGTCTGAAAAATATTATTATTGTCGTAAGGTACTAGCACTGTAGAATAGTATCTTCATCTAGATGGCGGAGTTAGATACTCCAAGACAATGTACCTCAAGTGCATAAAGCGGAGATGAGCCACAGAATCCCGGTCATAAAGTTACGCTTTGCAATTGCCACCATACTTGAACAGCGCGGCAACTATGGGCAAAATTCCATCTTTCCAAGGCCTAAGTCGTCCAGTCGACAGTCCAACTTAATCAGCCCCTTCACATTGAGATTATTGCTCCCGCTTGTTAATATGTTTATAGGTATTTTATGAGGATCCTAATGTTATTTGACTCTGACATCAGTTACATCGTTACCGGAGGATAGAGATTAGATTCTTCCAACATTATAGCGAAAAGTTCTTCCTTCACTTAACGTCAACATAAGATGAGAAAAAGATCAACATAATACTGCCCGTACTAAACTGATGTTGGTATACTAAATTACGTTATATATATTTTTTTTGATCACTTAACTGGTGAGTAGTACGAGTATAAGTCAATCGGATACAGATGATAAGTAAGAAGCAACAACAATTGTCTTTTTATTTGGTCATCGAAGCAGCAAATTTGAAGATGTAATCACTTCATTGAGATGGATATAATATGTGGACAGGAAGAAACAATACAGTTTAATTACAATTTTCAAACAAAAACGGGAACAGGGTAAACACACCGTATTTCAAAAATGCATTTACTGGAACAAAGTTACATATTAAATGACCTTAAAAGTTACACAGTCCTGCAAGAGTCTATGTATATTTTTTTATTAGACCAGGTCGACTTAAAAGCATAAAGTCCGCGTAAGGGTCATTGCAGCCTATAGACGCTTGTAATGTCACAAAGATATCACTAGCGTTTTTTCACTGCCTCTCTCGCCTTTCAAAATGGACCATAGCAATGCGAATACTGCTATTTGGTGATAGAAATAGGTAAGAGTGAGGCTAATGCCAACTACCATTGTGGTTTTTATGGTCTACCGCATGTTAAAACGTTCTGGTCTTCGGATACACTAACGTTCCATAATTATAAATCACATAGAAGTTGATAGTAATAATTATTATCAATGAATTAGAAAACTTCATAATTTGTAAAAACTAGATAGATTTCATCTTGACGATTAAAAATTTTGGTCATGGCAGAATCGATGGAAGATTTAAGCACGATGCTCGAAGACCTCAATCGAGTTTCTCAACAGGTGGGTCTCAGAATAAGACTAAAGTAATGTGTAATGCCCATGTTGTACCCACCCCAGTTTTAGTTAAGAGCTAACAGCGTAGGGCGTCCACCCGCAAGATGAACAGATGATCTGACTAAAACGCTGGGATCGCGCTGGACTCAGGCTGCACACAATCGGTCCTATTAGAAAATCACTTGGGGAGGCTTATGTCCAGCAGTGGACGTCTTATGGCTGATATGATGATGTTGATGATGATAATATGTAGTGATGTTTTTAGTCATTTTACCATTGTTTAAGGTAATTTCTTCTTCCACTGTTCGCTGAATAAGGCCAGCAATGGGAAAATACCGCAGTGTCTCTTTATACACCATATCCAGGTAATGCAACTGCTTCAAGTGGACCTCCTGGACTGGCTCGTCTCCAATCACATCCAGAATTTCCTTGTAGACTTTCTCCTGAAAAAAATAGAAACATTTATGTTGCCAACGCATCTTTATTGAAATTAGAATCAAAGAAGTTCTAGGTTTGCGATCGTGTCATTCAAACTTTCGTCTTGATTTATTGATAGTAGTTTCTCGCGATTTCACGTTAAAATCAGGCCAAATCAACCTTATTTAGAGCTGGTTTTGTTTAAAAGAGTGTGATTATTTTTCCTATGATTTTGCGGAACCCTGGTTACTTTCTGACTTAAGATAAATTATTAATTCAATTCAGTTGAATAAACATTCACTACTCAAAGTAGAACTGCTATTTTAACGGTCAACTTTACATTACTTTGTGGCAAGATAACCGGCACGTACGACAAAATATCTAATAACAACAAAATATCTCACCTGCCAGTCAGGTAGGTGTGCCAGAAACATCAAAACGCCCGATGCTATCTTCGCCGATGCTTCTTGACTCTGAAACAAGATGATTATGGTAATTTTAACTTGTGGGTCATTTAAGACAACACACGTCTAAATGTTTTTACAAGTTTTGTACCTAGAGAACCATTATTTTTCTTAGTTATTTTTATATAGATAGTCTTTTAAAATTTAGAATTTGGATTTTTAATTTCAAACTTAGCAGGAGTAGTAGTTTTATTTACCACACCACACATTCTTACATAAAATATTTTTTACTTGCGAGAACTATTATATATTATATATATTGGCTTAAGATAATTGAAATGGCGTCAACGTAAAATATAAATACAACAAATACAGCGTTTAAAAGCCGTTGACAAGGTAAAAGTAAGGTAAGGTAAATTCACACATCTCATAACATTGACCTGACTCCGTAGAAAGTCGCTTAAAGCACTTGTGTTACGGATATTAGACAATAGAGGAATTACAAATACAATTCTTAAATACATATTTTTAACACCCAGACACAGAACAAACACAAATATCATCGTATTAATATCCTGGGTGGGGATCGAACCCACGATCCCTTGGCACAAAACATAGGATCGCTACCATCTGCGCCATCGGGCCCGTTTGTGTATGCCCGTATGACAAGTGGCTTTATGGTGGTTAGTGAATGCACAAAATTAAGGAAATATGAATAAAAATCCGTGTTATCTAATCCTTATATACGCATCGCCATTCGCAACTCACCGTTGTGAAAAGAGTGAATGTTTCCCATTTAATCTCTTGCTCACTCAGCTCCTCGCTCAATATGTACCGATCTACTATCCCCATTGTTTCTTCGCCAGGAGTCTCTGTTTTTAAAGCATTTCTTCTCTTCTCCACCACGTCGGCCGTGAACTTGTCCAATAATGTAGTAAAGTATTGCTCCTGTTTCTTCGCGCCCGAGAGCCAATATATTAATGGTATTTGAAGCCACCATCGAATCATTTTATCAAAGATTAGCTTGTACACTCTGCCGAAGAAAATAATATTAATTGAACCACTCCCGTTTGGAATATAGCAAAGGAAATGCTATTTTATTGCAACATTTTTATTTTTAACACTATCTTTTTGGTTCATTGCTCTGTATGTAGTTTACATCATACTCTGTATTTATACATTTACTCGTTTAATTTAATCCCATACTTTCAAATTCACTTTACAAATAAACCGCGACAGCATTACAAATAGACAGCCACACTTTTCCACGCATTTATATTTTGATTGTTAACACAGAAGTGGTACTCACTTTTGCGTATTCATCATGACCTCTTCCAGATGTGCAACATTACGTGAGTCTGATTTTGATAGTCCCATTAGAGTTTCTGAAATAAAAAAGCGTCCATAAGTAAGTGTGCATTAAATTTGTCCATTCATTGACTAAATCCTTAAAAACATTTAGTTAATAGATAAAGGACGTTATTTCACAAAAGTGATTACAATTACGCATATTTCTTAAAGTATGTTATCAAAAATGGATTCCACCTTTAAACGTAGTCGTCATGGATTCGATCCTTACCCACGATAAATGTTTATGTGATGAAAATTGTTTGGATGTTAATTATGTATTTAAATATTATATTTGTAAATCCTTTCTTGCCTGATATCCATCATACATGTAGTTTGAGTTATTTATCTCTGTCAAGTCGCAGTATGAAATGTGGTATGTAATTTTTTTTTTTTTTTTCATAATAATAATAATAAATTCCCACAACATCTCATACATTGATCTGACTCCGTGGTAAGTCGCTTAAAGCACTTGTGTTACGAATGCCAGACAACAGAGGAATCACAAATATACTACTTAAATACATATATTTTACACCCATACACAGAGCAAACACAAATATCATCATATAAATATTTGCTCTGGGTGGGAATCGAACCCACGACCCCTGATGCACAAGACAGGATCACTACCATCTGCGCCATCGGGCCCAAAAAAACAATTTAATGCATTAAAAATTATATTATTATTTACTGGTATTAGCATCTTTGTATGTACTTGCATTGCGACCAAATACTCACGGCAAACTGATTGTGTAGTGCTATGCAACACGTCGTAAAATACGTCAAAGGTCTCTAGCTCCTTTTTTCTAAGCACCCTGGCAAGATCAGCTGCTTCGTCATTGAAAATCCTCATGAAGTGCTGAACCGATTTCTTATTGTAGGACGGGGTGGCTATCTTTCTGTGATTCCGCCAAGTTGGCCCTGAAATATTAGAAATTGAACAAAACTATTTCGATAAATAAAAGTGGATACGGTGAAAATAATTGAGAAGAAAGAGAACAGTTCTGACAACCAGATCCGGATGAGGTTTGACTATATTTCATTTTGATAGTCATCATCCTCGCCATAGAAGCCACAAGAAGTACCTGCTGGTTAAAAGCCTCCTACACTGTCTGCATATCGTATTATCATTTCTGAATACTTGCCGCGCTTGGTAGGCTTGGTTGGCTAAAACTTGGCAACCTGGTTAATTGCCATATTAACCAGGTTGCCAAGTTTTACCTCGCTGATTCTTTAACTGGAGACCATGTACTGTAGTCTCAATGTAGGCTGTCTACCCACAAGGAGGTCACGAGGTCCTGCTATTAGCACAGAATTGCAGGATTGTGTATCTGGTTGCATACCACATGCAACCGATACTTTTGGATCATCATACCAGCCATTGGGAAGTACATTTCTGGACATAGACCTCTCCAAGAAAGAAGGTATTTTGCTCATAATTGACGCGTTGAGCAAACGCGTTGGCAATCGCAGAGCGTAACTTTTGCGACGGGGATGCTGCTACCTGGTGCAGTGGGAGGTACTATTCTGCTCTGCAGGTACCTCACGGCAAATACTATTGGATATCTCTCGATATCTCTCTGACCTGACCATTTATCTTATCTTCCAAACAAACACAGCATTGCGAGCACTGTTGTATAGCAGAAGATATACGTGCGAGAGTGCTGTCCACCTTTTGTAAGAGGGCTGCCTCAAAAGAATATCAAACATAATTTAAATTTGAAATAAAACTTCCTTAACTCACCTCCAGATAAAATACCCGGCCCTATGAATGGAATCATATAGCTGTACTGTGGCCCTTTTTTGTTTATTTTGTTGCTGGTCAGTAGTAACTGAAAATGTAATGTAATTACTGTTTAGTTGCTAATTTAACTCTATATATCGCACTCCTAGATCAATATTGTAACAAATCAAAATCATAGCCATATGTCTCAGAGTTTTAGAAACATTGCTTTCTACAGACGATAACTTTCTAACTTTCTAACATTTTATTTCTGAATAAGTGTTCTGTACGTGAAAAATAACAATTATATACGATATCGTACACCTAAATTTATAGACAATAATATTAACTTATCGCATAGAGCGGTTTCTTCCAGGCTTAGCATGGAAAATTTGTGGTAAACATACATTAAAATATGAGGTGTACTAAATAAAAAAAATAACGTTAAAACATGACACATATTTTTAAAACGAAAATAAATATTTTCTTTTTATTATTTTTAATTATAGACTCTAATACGATTCAAAATAAAAATTGATAAATTTTGGCAATGTTAAGTTTTTATCTAGGTTTGTAATATATACTAAAATTGTGTCGTTTGCAGTCAACATTTGTTGTTTTTTATGAAAAGAAATATCATTATTATGTTTTTTATTTTGTTTTTTAAAAGCAATTTTCTTTTCAAGTAGTAATTCTAGTTTGTTAGTTTGCTAGTAAATAATGTATTTTATTCCTCACTCTTATATCAGCGGGGTTTTTAACGGCGACGTTGAACTCGGGACCAAGCCACATTCCGAAATATTCTCCATGTCCTTTAAAAATCTCCGAAAACATATTTAGTATATCTGCAAAAATAAACAAAAACATAAATTTAAACTCGTAAAACTGTCTAAGTAAATTGTTAGTTATAATCATATCTTTCTTTTTTAAAAGTCTAAGTCGTGATTTTATGTATGAATGATTGAAATCGTCACCGCAGTTTTAAGACGTCCTTGTTATCACAATGATTTCACTAGCGCGTGGCCAAACTTGTGACTTGAAGATGTTATGTCACATTAACCAGTAATTTAAAATAAAGTATGTGAGAGTGAGATACCATTGCAGACGACCTTTGTTTGTATGAGGTCTACCTCTAATATATAGGTTTTAATTGATTTTCTTATGAAGTTATATTGATTTTGTAGAAAGTTTGTTATTAGACGTAATTATTATTATTAGCCAATTGTTTCCCAACATTTTTAGTTGTTTTATGAAAGAATTACTATAAACATCAGATAATAATGTTATTTTTATTTTTCATTACTTATGATATATATTTGCGTGTTCATTTTAATCGTCAATGTAACAGTGTAACTGTTTGAAAGAAAAAGGTTTCAAATTAGTTTGTATATTGTTATTTTTGAGAGTATTAGAGTATACAACTCTCACACATACATATAATTTTCTTTTATCAGTGTGTCTCTACGATGTCAAAACTATGTATGTCTAAATACTAAATATCTTTTTATATTTAATGTTATACTAGTAAATATAGATTTGTTCCATAGTCAAAGGAGTCACAAAGAATAATTTTATCAGGAAAATAAATACTTCTTTATGTCAGCCTCAGGATTTATTGGGCTTAACATAATTTCCCCAAGAGATTTTTAATTGGTTAAAAGGCCAATAGGCCTTGTCCATTAATTATAAATATTATCTGTACCCAGTAACATGATATAAATAGATGCCTACGGTTCGAATCATTGAACACATACAAACTAAAAAAATTAAATAGACGACCAAGGTTTTCTTTTCTCAGTTTCTTCAAAAATTGGTCACTATTAAAGTTAGAATTAAGTATATTTATAAGCCTTTAGTTTGAAACATAACACCGAGTTGAGAAATAACAATTAAATAGCAATAAACGACATTATCCACAAGAACAATTAACAAATTCAGGGAGATTAGTAACTAATAACTGCGACGTCACGCGCACAAAGTCGCGGCAAAACGATATAGATATTTATAAAGTTATTCAATACACAACTTACACGGTCGTAATATTACAACAAGAAGATCTATTTTCCTGTTTTATACATTATTTATGTGCACATAACCTTATATACCTATTCACTATACATGTTTAAAGATATGCTACCGCAAGTCAAACAAATAGTTTGATTTGTCATATAATTGAATGAAATTGCCTAGTTTGTTTATATTATAAATTGCGGTGATTTCCCATGTTATTTTATTGTTAGTTCGTTTAGATTAACGTTACTTTACAATACATATTGTCATTCACAACACCTGGTACAAAGGTGTCGTAAATGGCAATTTGTATCTTGTTCTACTCCGGCGGCATCTTAACCTATTATTAAAACTGTAGTTTACACTTTCACCGGAACAACGTCTCTATAGAGACACAATGAACAGTGACGTCAATAAAAAGTTTATATATGAAAAGAAATGTTTTATTATTTTTACTTCGTGACTACTGATACTATCCGACACGACGTCTATAGACGTTAACGTATATTGACGCTCGTATCATGTTCCAAAACCCTCTTTTTGTGATAATACTAGAACGTATGTAAACGTTTACTAAATATGTATGGGACCAGAGTGTGTCATATTACATAAATTGTTCGCTCAGGTGAAATTGTTAATATTGTTTTACAGGATGGAAGGGCGGATCCTCTGATCAGTATGCCTACAACTTTTGACCAAGTAGATTAGCGATTTATATTCCGACCTGTACTTGGGCCTAACGACGGTCACTCGAGCCGAGATCTGACCTCAGAGGCGCCCTCGGGTGACAGTTATCAGTAACGATATAGGGACAGACGGTCGTCGGTCAAAAAAATCCACGGCCCAATGGCGCAGATGGTAGTAATCCTATCTTGTACACCAAGTATCGTGGGTTAGATTCCCACCTAAAGCAAATATTTATATGATATTTGTGTTTCTTCGATTTTTGTGTCTTTCTTTCTTTGCTTTTAGCGACTTACCACGGAGCCAGTCAATGTATGAGATGTTGTAGGAATTTATTATTAAATAAAAAAGGATTACTGCTTGGAAGATTTTAAGGTGGCTGTAATAAATAATCTTATTTGAGGACTGGATCAGCGATTGCAGGATCGACGCGGTAAAATCTTAGACGGACTAGATTAGAGCTTATTAAAATATAACGAGCCCTTATCGCCAAATTATCGTAAGCGACAATTTTGTTGAAAATGCTTTTTTTATCGTAACTTGTATTTAAAGCCGTAACGGAAATACCCCAGTCGACGTTTCCCTCCAAAAAAAACCATTATAAAGTTATAGAAATTGCTAAAATTTAATTGCTTAATAATATTTATAAAAATCCTTCTCCTGCAAAATTTGGGTTTTGTCGGTTACGCTAAGACGGTGGTAAAGGCTCGATAATACCTAAATCTAACTTCGAATTTCTCTATTACGTATAACAGGTGGCTGAGTTAAGTTGTTTACAAGATTCAAGTCCCTGACCGAAATTAAGGTGAGTAAAGAGGCGAGAAAACATTAAATAAAACTAGAAGATAATTGCAGTCAAAGTACGTGTTAGCAGTTACAATTATAATAATATACGTCCGACATTAGCCGTGACAACGATGAAGCCTTTAATTATGTTATGAAGCCACAACCTAATCACTGTGTAAATACTTCTACATTCAACTAGAGGTGTGCTCCAATTTCATCTAAGTACATGGAAATATTTTATCCCGTTGAATCTGTTACCGTTGGAGTCTTAATACTGTTTTTGGATCTCAAGCCCTTAAAACTATTTTTTTAAACAACCTTTTTACACAACATCTCATATATTGATGATAAATCATTTAAAGCACTTGTGTTACAGACATCAAACAACAGAGGGAATGCAAATATTGTACCTAAAATAAATGCAACCACATATATATGCAACACCCAGAAACAAAACAAACAAAGTTAAACTTTCGTATTCCACCTATCCTATAAAAACCTGACCCTGTCAATAACAGGAAGTTTATATAGAAGTCGTAAGTATGCGAAAAAGTATGTTCTTCCGCGAGTCAGGTGGTTAGACTCCAGGGCCATTGGACGCAATTATTATGAGTACCGACAGAGAATACTACCTCCACCTGTATCAGGAGTCGTAATTGGTGACCGAGGTATCCGAACCGACATCGTATACCCATCCGAAACGGTGCAGCTCGAGTGCAACAGGGCAAGGACGGCAATTATGGGCAAATTCTTTCTTTCTGGTTGAGTGCTATGTCCAACAGTGGACGTTTTACGGCTGTAAGTGATAATGATGATAACGTGTACTTGCATATCGCTACAATTCCATAGTTTAAGGCTACTTTTAAGACCTTATCTTTGTATTTTAATGTTTTGACGAAACACTTAGAATTTCATTCATCATACCATGATATCAGTCATAAGACGTCTACTACTTGAATTGCACCTACCCCGTATATTAGCTTTTGGTAGTGTTCGCCCATAATTGTCTCGTAACCGTAATTGTGTCATAACCTGAAATTGTATTACTTCATGTACCCAATACATGAAGTAATACAATTTCAGGTGCACATGTTGCGCCGCATCCCTTAACAGTTGCATCTAAATCACGCAGTTTTAGATTAATATAACCTTTGTAGAACTTTGTTGTTTTTTATGACATGCAAAGAATGTAGATTTCAATTATTTAAATTGGGAAGATTTTTTTAAGGATTATTATCCAAGCAATCGTCCAATCAACCTATCATCATCATAATAGCCATTTGAAGTCCACTGCTGGACATAGGCCGCCCCAAGGGTTGGGCAAAGTTAATATGAAATTTTGCCCATAATTGCCGCGCTGGGCATAAGCGTGCTGGCAATGGCAGAGCGCAGCTTTCGCGATGAGGATGCTGCTGCCCAACCCCGTCCTGTGCATTTGAGTTGCACTGTTGCGGATGGATATACCGCCATAAGTCGGTTTACGTATCTTAGTCGCTTCTTACGACTCCAGGTGCAGGTACTATTTTACTCTGCCGGTACCTCTTGGCTACAACCCATAAAGGTAAACAAAAAAATCTTCAGCCTTTCGCGCAACAAGACCGTATATAATTCAAAATCATTTTTAAACTACTATGATGGCAAGCGAGCGTGTGGCCCGTATGATGGTAAACGGTTACCGCGGACAATGGATTTTTACAACACCGAGGTATCATTCACGCGTTGCCGACCCTTTAAAAACCTCTTTACTCATAATCGACAAAGCTCATATCCTACTTTACATTATAATCAACGCTATGCAAAGAAATTAATAATAGTTTAATAAAACACAACCGAACTTAAAACTAGAAAAATAATTATTGATAAAAAGCATAGCTTGGTTCACATTGCTGTAGCATAAAGTCAAACAATCTATCATAATTAAATATCTTAAAATTTAATTATAATAAAATTTTAATAGTTAAAAGCGTAAGGTGCATTATACTGCGTTTTCATAACTCTCCTCTCAAATATAGTTGGCAATATAATTATTGTAACCTTTCATATGTCCAGCACCACACTTTTAACTTTAAATAAATTTTTAAAATAGATTAAACGTTTAAACGTAGAAACCGGTGAAAATCGTGTTAAAAGATTCCGTTACATACATACACATAATAAAAGCGTGTTACAAAAAATCGAATGTGACCCTGTCGTGGACACGACTAGCAGAAGATATATAGATCACATATAGCAATGATACTCAGGTGCTGTCAGAACTTACTGCTATGAACTAAATAAATAAATAAACCAATCAACATAAAAGCTCTTACATTACATTAACCTGGCACCGAGATAAGACGCTTAAAACACTTGTGTTACGGACATCAGACAATAGAGAAATTACAAATATAATACTTGAATACACATTTAACATCCAGACGCAGAACAAATAAATATTTATCATATAATTACGAGTATTTGTTAAGTTTCTGTGTCATTGGACCCGACATTTTTAAATATGTGTTACCTGTATTAGTGAAGAACATTAAGGCGTTTCCAAGGAGAGGCCAAGGTCTGGGGCCAGGTATGGCGGAGGCCAACTGCAGCAGCCGTCTGTTGGTCCATCGCCAGTACAACCAATACAGAAGCCCTGGAATCACTGTTAGCAGGAACAGTGTCACGGTGCTTAACATGGCTGGCTGTTCAGCTGAAGCAAAATATTATAAAATATTTTATTATTGCTAATTTTAATAAATATTGTTGAAGAATATGTTTGAAATTTTTTTATGTATTTCTCAACACCTATATAGTTTGTGAACCTGCAAGGAATACGAACTAGAGATCGGTGTACGCTTTTCGGCCTTTTTTACGCCTTCTCTGACCCTAAACAGGCCAGGCCGGTCATTTGAAATTGAGCAGTTGCAACCTGAGCTACACAAAAGTCAAGCTATCTAGCGAGATGATTAGTGGCTTCTGGTATCCAGGTGAAGGGAGGTGGTGGTTTCAAAAGAGGGTCCTAATTATCTCTCTACAGCAAGAGATAGTTAGAGAGAGAGACTTTTAATTCAAGACGGCTACTTTTAACACAGCTTAGTTCAGAAGGTCGGTTGGAAAATCTCACTTATGACAGTATCCAACTGTGTCGACAACAACATCTATTTATCATCTACATATGTAAAAGGAAGCACTGAGAAAGGTTTCTTAAAATTTCCCCTTAAAAATTTTGAAAATTGTGCAAAGTTAATATGCAACTTTGCAGTTTTTAAGCTTATTCCAATGAAATCAGTTCTTCTTCAAAAGTCATAAAACACGTGTATAATATTTTTTTCGAAAATCATACATTAAGGGGGTGAGGTACTGGCAGAGTAAAAAAGTACCTCCCTCTGTACTAGGTGTCGTAAGAGACGGCGGTACATCCATCTGAAACAGTGCAGTTCAAATGCACAGGGTGGGGATGGACAGCAGCATCCCTGTCATGAAAGCTGCGCTCTGTGATTGCTAACACGCTTGCCCAGCGCGGCAATTAGTAAAAGGGTGCAAAGTTTGTATGCAGGTTCTTCAATATAACGAGGGCAAAATGCGAGTGATACCTGCTAAAGTCTACAAAAATACGCTGGTTAGAAAGAATACTTAAGAGTATATAGTTTTTTCCTATCATTTCTACGTTACATGGCAACCGGTCTAAGGAAATATTAAGACTATATTTTGATAGATTTCATATCTACACTAATATAATAAAGAGGAAAGATTTGTATTTTTGTATGTAGCGAATAAACTTAAAAAGTACTGGACCGATTTTAATAATTCTTTTTATTAGAAAGCTACATTATCATTAAGTAACATAGGCTATATTTAGTAATAGATTACTTTAGCAATTCCTATTAAAACCAACCAAAGGTGTAAAAAATTAGCCCTAAAATGTCTTTCATCGCATACGCTGCGAAGGATATTAAGACAGATAAGATAGATATAAAACAACAAAATTGTTTGACAATATTGTAGAATATATCAATATCTACAAAAAACTTCGCGAGACCATATGTCTAACTATTGTAGTTACGTCACTATAACTACTTTTTTACATTTAACAAATTGATAGAAATGCCGATCAAAATTATTTATAATTTTTATATCCAAATAAATAATTTAATATTCAAAACTGTCTTAATACCTGATGATTACTTTTTGAATTATTGAAATCAGACATTCCATTCAAAAGATATCATGAAATTAAAATAAAAATACATGCCGGCGGCGGCCGCCACGCAGCGCATCGAGAAACTAACTCGACGAGAGCAATTGTATTTGGCACTTTGTCGAGTAGGATCTCCTGTAAATCAATACGCTTCCTGGCCACCCAGGTACAAATAACTGAGCAAACGTAGTGTACAAGGAGGCTTTAAGATAAGCATACAATTTTTTTCAAATAATTAGCATGCTTATTACTTAAATATTTGTAGCTATTTATGCCTACTCGTGCCAAGCCGGGACGGGACGCTCGGATGGACGCTTTTGATCTCACGACTTTAATGGATCATAACTTTTCTTTTGTAATAACTACAAAAATAGTTTGTCGAATAAGATTTTTTTTTCTACATATCATAAAAGTTAGTATGTACCAGCTTTTTTATATTATTTAGTATATTTTCATAAGTAAGTTCAAAGGATAAGTTCAACAATTTAATAGTTTTTTTCAGAAATTACTAGCAGCTCCACACACTTATTTATAGGTTATGTTTCTTGCTGTAAGCAATCGTAGAAAACAAACAAAAAACCTTTCTCTAATATTTGGTTAGATCATCCGTTTTTTACCTAAGAATTATATACCGCCTAACCTTTCGATGTTTTTTAAATAAGTTAAGAAAGACTCCACCAACTAGAGGAACCGTAATGAAAACCACAGAACCGTATTGGAAATTAGTTTAAATTAATATGAAGGTCTAGTATCTCAGGGTAATCTTATAAATATAAAAACTGGCCTGTTTATAAAAAAAAACACACATTATGTGCATTTGTGCTTACTAAAAATATAAACATATATATATTTATTTAGTTACATATATATGTATATTTATTCGAACATGTACATTTTATATTGATAAATGCCTTCATTTCAGCATATTTAGTGAATCCTCTTTGCACTTCAAATGTCTTTTTCTTGACTTGATCTGATTGATATATCCTTACAATCGTGCCCTATTGTCAGATAAATTAATCAATATCTTATTGTATTATTTCTTATCTCTATAAGATGTTGTCTATTTTTTTTTGCTTCCTATTTCTTCTATGTATGAAATTGTTTATAGTGCAAACTTCGTGTATGTATGTATGTATGATATTCATAGCAGTATTTTGTATAATTTCAAAATAAAGTAATAAAAAATGAAACTATATCTAATCTCAGTCTTCAGGCGGGATTTAACGGACTCGAACGTGCACTTTTTCTATTCCAGGAAATAGTACGTCCTTCGTTTGTAAAAGAGAAGTTATTAAAAATACTATCATCATTTTTAAATATATAAAACAAAGGGAATAGGTGTATCCTACATATAAAAAAGACAAATCCAAATACCTTTTGTTGTGTTATACTCGTAAATCCTCTTAGCACACCTGCGTACTACAACAATGTGATATTATATATATATAGGTATTTTGTCACAGATTTCTGAGTCGCAATTGTGCCAATTACAGCGGGAATGTACTAGGGCAAGTTGTTTCAGATAACATAACTGGTCGCGTCCGTTTGCTTGACCGTCACTCAATGGACGCGCGATGCAATGGACATTTACTTTTAATGCACGTTCTCGTACTTAAAGTCATTTAAACTGTTCACTATTGTTCCCCGATGACTCCATCATCTTGTTCGGCTATTTTTTATGGTTGCATGAGGAACAAGGCCCAAGTCCTAAGTCCAGCAGTGGACGTTCTTCGATTGAGATGAGGATGATGTTGATAATTTAGATGTCAGTGACCTTGGAAGTCAGAGTTAAAAATATTGATTGATATAGGCCTATATTATACTTTTAAATCGTTAAAACAATTTCTTCTCCAGTTTAAGAGTATCTATAATATTAGTTCTCCCATTTTGAACTTAATTTAGGCATATTGATATTATTCTGCTAAACACTGTTATTGTCACATGAACTTTATGATTTTTATTTATGTTGGTGTACCCTCATTACAAATATATAACAGTTCTGTTTCTATCGCATCCAGTTTTCTGACAGCACATATTCATTTCTAACCTCATATACGTGTCTTTGTTTATATAACTGCATTTAGTCGACTGTGTAACTATTGTGTTTGCTAAATTACATTTTATTTAAATTAGTAAGATCGTAAATATATCACGGAAGTGTTTGAACAACCCGGACAATTTTTGTTATGTGTGTGGAGAATTAGCTTTTATCTTATCGTCGAAATTTCACATCACTAATTGAATAGTGCTATTGAGACTATTTTGGTTTTCCTGTAAGGAATTGAAACAAATCCTGGGTTCCACATAAATGTTGTGCAACGTGTGCGAGGCTCCTTTTAGGTAGGGCTAAACAAGAACCTAGACATTTGTCATTTGCTATACCAATGATTTGGACGGAACCAAAGGATCATGTGATTGCTATTTTTGTTTGACTCAAACAGATATATTATTTACAACAAATATATTATGTACTACCAAATCCAAACACACTATCCAGTATCCAAACTTATCTTCGGCCAAAGGACCCATCCAACATAGTACCGAACTGCCTGTGCCGATGCCTCCAAATCGATCAAATCGAAAACTGAGAATTCTAGTCCGAAATTTGTTCTTAGTCAGCATAATAAGGTATCTGAAGATAGTGACCCAAGTTATGAGCTGTCAACTTCAAAAGAACCGCACTTATTGACACAATGTGATTAAAACGATTTAGTACGTGATTTGAATCTGTCTAAAAACAGGCTGAGCCTTTGGGGTCTAGACGAAGACTTTTACGAAGATTTAATAAAAATAACTGATGATATCATTTAAAGCTTTGGGGTGTAATATGTCCTTGAAAATACTTATTCTGGGCTCTCATATGGATTTCTTTCCGGCAAATTTGGGTGCTGTGAGTGGTAAACAAGGTGAGAGGCTCCATCAAGACATTTCCATAACAGAGAAACGTTATCAAGGGAAATGGAGTCCAGGAATTATAGCAGACTATTGTTGGAGACTTAAAAGAGACCTACCGAAAGCCTTCAAGAAAATCATAAGTTTCTATTAGATATTAGGAAATAATTCTGTAAGTGTGGCAGAAATTTGTACTTTTTACGAAAATATATATTTTGATGATGTGTAGATTTTTTTCATTGATATATCATTGTTTGGTGGCCCCAGTATATTCAAAATATGATATAAATTTTCATATGACACAATAAATTACAAATTTGTTGACCAGATATTAGTGTTACTGTGCTGCGCAAGACAAGATATGATAAACTTTCAAACTACCTCTTAGGGAATTACTAATTAGGGTTTGTCACCAGATTTTTATTGAGTTTGTTCAAATGCTGTTGTCGGGCTCGATGGTGCATATGGTACTGATCCTATCTTGTGCGCCAAGGGTCGTAGGTTCGATTCCCACCCAGGGCAAATATTTGTATTTATATGTATTCATTCTATGTGTTAAATGTATGTATTTAAGTAGTATTTGTGATTCCTCTATTGTCTGGAGTCCGTAGCACAATTGATTTAAGTGACTTGTTAGGTCAATGTACGAGATGTTGTATGAAATTATTATTACTACCTTAGTGTTAGATATGTTCAGTTATAATATAATTTCTTTAAAACGCAGTAGGTATATTTAAGTTGCCGCGAGTAAAAGTAAAAGAGTAGTTTTATTATGAGAAGTGAACGCATAAACGTTAGACAATATATTGTGTGCATACATACATACCTGTATTAATTTTATGTTTTTATTGCATCACCTTTATGAATTCATCATGCAGCCATATATGTACCGAATATTTAGATCAGTTTAATCACATGATCATTGCACATCGATTTGCACTCAGCACTATTTCCTAATTTATAAAATGTTATCTTAATAATGTGTCTTCATTTTATATTGATTAGCTATAGAACTCACTCTTTGTATAACTGTTGAACGAACCACATAAAATATATTTATTAACCATTGTTCATGTTTTTATCATACAATTGTATTCATTTACTTTTTGGCCTCGATGCGCAACAGTAGAGAGCAGTTTTAACTGGCGCAGTAGACCAATTTATGTGTCATAAAAGATTGTACCTCGCATTAATCGCTGCTGAGCACAACAAGGACACGGTTACACCCGAAAAGAATGCCACTTTGCCCGAAAAGAGTCAAACACAAATCACCATGTCGATATTTTACAACGTCAAACGTATGTGCTTTCATATACCTACACAAATATACTGGTTACAAATATACTGTTATTTAGACATATTATATAACTATTTCAATTTTATGTCATCATCATCATCATATCAGCCATAAGACGTCCACTGCTGGACATAGCCCTCCCCAAGTAATTTCCAATAGGAACGGTTGGTTGCAACCTGTGTCCAGCGCGATCCCAGCATTTTAATCAGATCGTTTGTCCATCTTGAGGGTGGGTGGCCCTACGCTGCGCTTGCCGGTGCGTGGTCTCCATCACAGAACCTTAAGACTCCATCGGTCATCGGTTCTGCGTACCAAATGCCCTGCCCATTGCCACTTCAACTTACTTATCTGCCAGGCAATGACGGTAACTTTGGTTCTGTTACGAATGTCCTCATTCCCGATTCGATCGCCTAAAGAGACTCTGACAATTTTAAGTTTTTTTTTTTATTAGCCCAGGTTGACAACATTTCGCGTAATAGTAAGCGTCACTGCAGCTTATAGATACTCGTAATATCACAAGGGTATCTATAAAGCGTTGCGAACATTGTGACTTGAAGACATTACATTACCGAGTAATTTCTCTGAATCTCTCATCATTCAAACCGAAACACAGCAATGCGAACATTGCTATATATAGAGTGAGGTACCAATGACCTTTGTATGTAGACCTCATGTATAAATTTCTTTGAGAAATAAAACATCATTGTAGACCTTGGCAGAGCGTTCCCACCAATACTAACCAAGAAAATTAGCCCTTTTTCCCTATATAACATTCATGTCCAGGCCCAAATAAAGAGATGAAAACTATTAAGGCCATTATCACGAACGTGTTTAAACTGGACCATTTTTTACGTCGCATCACGTAATATTACGCACTCATGACGTCACGATGACAGTTGAATGAACAGGTCGGACGGATCATACAAGGTTTTCCTCTAGTGCAGGGATATCCAAACTTTAAAGGCTTAGGACCATAATTATTTTTTCAGTGTTTTCCAAAAGCTAGAATAGTTATACTGCCGTTGGAACAATATTTCCAGATCGAGACTAGTCACAAAATGCGCTACATAAGCAAACAGACTTTTTAAGCATTGTAATTACTATTATGTATAATGAGAATTTACATGGTGATTAGTGGTACTATGTGCTAAGCTATCCACGAGTACTATAGATTAACACAAGTAGCATTATTTGTGTTGTGTCGTAGTACTAATATTAGGATGAATTACCGCTTTGGTTAATAAAAGATATGTTTCTGGCTTGTGTATTCTGATCACTATGCAATAACTGGATTAATACGAAAAACAAAGGCCACTATTTACCAATGGAGAAATTATAAATGTATGCTTGATTGCAGTAGCTCAATATATTAACTATATTTAAAGTTCTAAGTATGTAATATCAGTTGTTAATTTCACCAGATTCACTGGGCTACATCCCCAACAACTGCACGAGTTTTAAGAGATAAAAGAAAATTATACATTTACGAACGTAAAATATTCAGCTACACCACGAAGACTTGAATTTTCCGTCAATTGTGTAGACGAAACTTTGAGTTACTCGGATTTTAATGTCATCGCAACTATGTCGAAAAGATTTTAAAAATAAGCATTTTTAAAATCCTTTCGATTCACACTATTTGCATAAACGTGAATTGTCTTCTGTTTTTGATACAATTGTTGTGAGAAAACTTTTTCCAATAAGCCCTACCAACATAGTGCATATTTCAACATCCCAATTCACCGATGAACATCAAGTCGCTTTTAATTATTAAACTAACACCAATAACAAACATACTGTCCCAAGTCTGTCAAAATTAACACAAATCTTCACGTGCGAGCTTTAAGTTCCGAATCGGCTGTGAATTTTTGACAAAATTGGGTAGAGCTATCTGTTGCTTTATGTATAAGTAAAATTTATCTACAACGAACTATAGTTCGTGGAACACAATTACATAAATTTTGTGTTTCTTGTATTATTGTGATACTGTGGGACTCATTTAAATTATTTGTTAGTTATTATTACTGTCTTTTAGTCTTACCTTTTGTGTAAATAAATTATGAATTTTCATTATGCATTCCATATTCTTCCTTAACTTATCACAGTAACAATAACGCCAGTAAGTCATTGACTTGTGCTGACCGCCTCTAGCGCAAAGACGAGCTATATTTGGCCCGCGGGCCATGGTTTGGAGACCCCTGCTCTAGTGCATTCAAGGGTTAATAATTATGGTTATTGCTGCCCGTTTTGTGCTATTAAGGTCACCATTGTGCTGGATGCATGGGTTATATTAGTACTGACGTAGTTGTGTTGATTAAATAAAATTAAGTATATTGCGTGTATTCGGTCACGTGGTCAGTGTAGACTAAGATTATACTTGATACAATTATCTGCATTAAGTTTCACGTGCACGCGACCTTGCCAGGTCTATCTGTTTATTAAGCTTTCACGGCCAAATCAATAAACTCATTTTGATTAAATTTTCGCATACGAGAGCCTTACAGGGACATAGGCTAGTTTCGATCCTTCCTCTTACTTAATAGCAAAAAAAAATACCTTCCTTAATATCCTGTTACTAGCAATACATTATGTATTGCCAGCGACGGTACGAGTGATGCACAAACACTGCACACATATTCTATTCGTAGAGCATTACGCCCCGTTCGAACGCGTGCACTCAATTCTCCTCATTTGCAAACAATTTACTTATCTCCAACCACGGCTAAGCCGAGAACCGACCTTGGAGGTATTAGCCGTGTAAGCCGTCGATCCTGCGAATCCTGCAGGGGTACAATACTGGGCGACCGTGGCTACAATAGAAAGTAAGGCTGCTTAACATGAGTAGCCTTGTCTATGCCTCTAGTGGCCCTGGAAATGACGTCTTAGTGGGCTGACAATACCATGGCTGGTACAACGAGGAACGCCTTCTAACTTGGTTGAGCTGATTGACAAAAGTCTGGTTTTATATGTGACGAGTTTTGAGTGCCATCATCACAACAGATTGTACAGTGCAATTACCTGTGTTACGGTGATAAGTGCAAATACAGCTCAAGTGCCGTATTTCTCATTTTTAAAACATAAACACATATACATACGGTAAACGTTTACGAGACGTAGTTAATGTATAATATAAAAGAACAAATAACTTGAAACTTCACTTATATATTATGTTTTAGCTCGAAATCTATAATCTAATATACTTTATTCAAGTAGGCACTTTTATCATTATCATCATCATACCAGCCATTGAAAGTCCACTGCTGGACATAGGCCTCCCCAAGCAAAGGGGAGCTTTGGCGACGGGGATGCTGCTGCCCATCCCCGCCCTGTGCATTTGAGCTGCAATATTTTGGATAGATATACCGCCATCTGTCGGTTCTAGTACCTTAGTGGCCTCTTACGACACCTGGTACCACGGAAGGTACTATTTTATACTATCGGTACCTCACGGCTTGGCACTTTTATTCGTTGTCATAATCTTTATCGCAATAGTACCTTAGCTTTGGAATAAGCTTATTTTTATCATATTTCTTGAATTTATTCAGAGATAAAGCTAGTACTTGAGATTTTATAGTAAAATCTCACACTATTAGGCTTAAATAAGTTATTTATTTTGTTAGGCTGAGTTGTGCGAGCTCATATTTATTTCTTATTATTATGCATGTTACTTTTTTTTACCACTCTTTGTATGTATGTATGGAATAACGGAATCTTTGAACATGATTTTCACCGGTTTCGAAACGTCTAACATATTTGAAACTTTGCATAAGTTTCAGGGACTGGTTACAATACAATACTTCGATGAAAAAATTCCATTATCCTAATAATTATTTAGGACCGGCAGGATTCATAACTTCTTTCATAGATCATCTGTGAAGGAGTGAAGGAGCTAGCGCGCGATCTGCGCATGTCTGCAGTTTCGGACTTACTCTTTCTCAAGAGATACTTATGCAATTTCTCCTTGTTCATTCAGACAGCTTGACCTCATTTCTCGTGGGGAATGATAGCTAGTTTATAAATAGAGTAAGCTGTAGAATGATACCAATGAGTAAAATCGTACGATTGGAATATAATAGTATATGAGATGTCTAATCTAATATGTACCATATTTATTCAGAGAAATCTCTTGCTTGGAATAATAGGTTTTAAGATTTGAGAGTTGTTTTAAGAGTTGGTATGAACAATTCTAATAACCGATAATTACTGATTATCTATCCAATATTATGTTAATCTGATAACAATAATTGATAAAAGTGTTTTAGTAGTTGTTGCAGAATGAGTTTTTCAAAAATTTTACTAAATGTCGCTAAAAACGCAAACATCTTTTTTTATTAAATTTTTACTTTGTTTTATTAAATCAGGAAACACACCACTGTTTATACAGTTGTTAAATATTGCTGCTAGGTCGGGCACTAGACCTTGTACAAGATATTATAGAATACGAACAGAAACCCCCAGATCAGTGGCTTCCTCAATATTAATTGATTTAAAAACCTTAATTATATCAAAAGGTATAACATGCTTAAATTTTTATTCAATACTACATTTAGACACGTATGTTCAAGCAAAGCGATAGTTGTCAACGGTCAGGAATTCAAAGATCTGGTTGTAGCATTGATATTTTAGTACAAAAAAACTCGAATTCATTAGGAACTTCTAAACCATATTCTATCAATTTATCACCGTTTCTAAGTTTGAAATCACCATCTGGGTGTTTCTATCTACCAGCCTCATCATTAATAACTGCCAAGTCGTTTTAATTATATAGTTGAAATTTCGGAATTGCGTTTTCAAAAAATTTGATTTTCTTTAAAACAATTTGCTTTAATTTTTTTTAATATTCCCTAACATGTCGTTTGAACTCATCTAACTCTCAAAGTCACAACTCATCAAAAGACCTGTCCCATTTCTTGACCGGGCCAATAGCGAAGGTGGTAGTGATCCTATCTTGTGCGCCAATGGTCGTGGGTTCGATTTTCACCCAGAGCAAATATTTATATGATGATATTTGTGTGAGTTCTGTGTCTGGGTATTAAATATATGTATCTAAGTAATATATTTGTAATTTTCTGTTGTCTGGCGTCCGTAACACAAGTGCTTTAAGCGACTTACCACGGAGTCAGGTTAATGTATGAGATGTTGTGCGAATTTATCAATTCTGGGGGATTGGCATGACGCTTTTTTTTACTGCAAAATTTATCAAAATTAGTCAAGGCGATGCATACAGCAATGAACTGCTCTGACTCTATAGCAGATTCTTCTATTGTTCGTAGTACAAAGAGGCGCACAATATCGTTACGTTCTTTAAATTGATGAATTTTGCTTAATATAAATAATGAACCATACATTTTGACTAACATTATATTATATATACATAAATAATAATAATATACTCTTTACTGTACTCCAATAAAAACAACACAAAAACTTCATAAATACATGGAATACTAGGTACAATATCTTACAGGCAACCTTTGGATAGAAAAAATACAACAAACAAACATTCATACATATAAACATACATATATAAATATACATTCAAATACATATAAAGGATATAGTTACAGAACAAGGGAAATCAAAGTGACAGATGATACTCGTTTACCGTTCTCTTAAAATAGAAAGATAGTGAGCAGATCTCACTTCAAGGGGAAGCGCAATCCACAAACGAACGGCTTGAACCGTAAAGGATTTGCTGCAGAAGGTTAAGGAATGCGGAGGCATTTTGAGTGATAAAATTCTCTGAGGATCTTTTTCATGGCAATCCCCAAAGAACACGAAGCGGCTTTTAAGATAAGTAGGGGGGAAAGGACAGAAAAATAGCTTGTATAGCAAAGAGAGGACATGAGCGTTCCTGCGAAGTCGAATAGGAAGCCATTTGAGCTTAGTAGGTGCGAAAGTTGGACACATGATCAAACTTACGTAAACCGAAAAAAATCTTATTCAGATATCATTTTTTCCAACCCCAATGGACCTAAAAATTTTCCAGACCTGAGCTGGTTCTCCATTTAGTACTGAATTATGAATGTCATGGCGTTGAGAAATTCTATACATCTTCTTACAGAGATTTCTAGTTGCTACATATTTATCTCTATTTGCATCTGTAGGTTGAGATTTAAATTTAGGTTTGACAGTAACCATCCTCTTCATCATTGCTTTAATACTCTCATCAAGCCAAATTTTACTCTGACTGAGCGAATAGGAGCGTGCTTGTCATACAACTGCATGATGTTTGTATTAAATAAATGTACCTTCTTGTCGATAGACTCAGTGTTCAAGAAGAAAATCCAGTCTATGAGCGCCGCATCTTTGCGCAGATCGTCTAGTTCCATACCACCAAAATCACGCTGCTGAAGAATTTTTGCTCTCGTCTTTGGAGTTCGAATTTTATATGAAAGATATATTAAATCATGGTTGGAGAAGGCACCTGCTGAGTACTGACCATGTTTGGCAACATGGTTTAGGGAGGAAACAAACATAAGGTCTAGAAAGGAGGGACGAGAGTTCAGAAAATGATAAGTTGAAACAAGCTATAGGGAGATCAGGTTATTTGCTTTTGCTATAATGACAGATTGTAGGGAAGATGAACGAAAATCATTTTTATTAAGACAGGTATTATAATCACCCATAATTATTGTAAAATTATAAGTAGGGACAAGCTTTTTTTTAAAATTGAGTCGAAGCTTGAGAAAAAGTTAATATGAAAAGAAGGACAGTAATATACTCCGAGTAGGATTTTATTGTGTTGATGTTTAACTTCATTAAAAAGATATTCACCACTACCGGTCGGGGTTGGTTGAGCCGACAAATTCACAACAGAAAACGGTATAATTATGTGTAAGTAAGAAAATGGCTACCCCACCACCACCGCAGCCAGTGCGATCGATTCTTATGAGATGAAAACCAGGAAGAGTGTAGAGGGACGAAGCCAGGTAAAGCTTTAGCCAAGATTCAGGAATAAGGATAGCATGGATGTTCTTACAGTCGAATGATGCCAGTATTTCAGGGAAATGAGCAGGGTCGCTTTGGACATTTATATGAACTAAATTGAAATTCAGAGGAACGCCAGATAAATATGAAGACGAAGTTTCATGAAAGAGAAGGAACACTGATAAAACTGTCACTATCGTTATTTACAGAATAAAAACTATCACTATCAGACATGTATAAAATTAAGTTAGAAAAAGAAAATCTATATAAACAAAATAATTTACAAAATTAAAATAAAAACATTAAATTTTACTACCTGCCGGTTGCAGGTTTCATCACAAACAAAAAAAATGTTAAATCACATAATAAAAATGTTACAAAAATTCTAAAGTTTTTATGATATTATTAGTAATAAATGAAAACGTTTAGTTTTTAAATCTTTTCTAAACGGAATTTGGGGATCGGTGTTGAGTTGACCTGTATACCTGACCTAAAAAACTATGTCGGGATAATATAATGATGTGTTCTATTGTTTGCAGCTCATGCTTAATGTTTGTAGCTTAGCTCAACTTGTACACAGAAATCTACTTGATTAACTTACACAAATTTGGTTGCTTTTTAATAATAATGCCTTTGTAATATCCATAAATAACTTACTTTATTACTAAAAGATAATTTTCGTAAGCTCGCTGCATGGATTAAACACGAAATGTTTTTTTTATCGTGCCTAGTCGACATTTTATTTCAATTTTAAGCCTGCATCTGTTCTACTAATTATTATGTTTATTTTATTTTAGTGTACAAGATGTTTTATAAATAATGCAATTGGAATTAAAATATTAAATAATTTTCAAGTAATATCGTTAAGATAAACCGTTATCACTAAAATAAAATAATACCAGTACACCACTAGTGCAGTGCTACCAACCAGCATTAGCATGGACCATCCTGATATTGAAAACAAATCTTTACGCCATGGTAATAAAAATAAAATTTATATATCAAAAACTCATTCGTTCAAATATTTTATGTATGATACGTCAAACAATTTGAAACAATCAGTCATTTGAAAACTTTGGACGGTTGTTAAATGGTTGCCAAAAATTGCTTTATTTAGTTGAATTTTCAGTTTGCACTAAAATTAAAAATGGTAATTACAATTTAGATAAACACTACCTATTTAGGAACCAAGTCTAGTTTGAAGAATTTCGTTCGTCTTATAACTTCACTTCATCATTCAATACACGTTCTCTGATCTTCAGATGTCGGTGTATTCGTTTTTGAGGAACGACAAGGAGATGCTGGACGAACTGCTGCGTGTGTTTAGCTCTGGAAGTGGGATGGCGCGGGAACAATGGTGTATGCAAGCAGAGATGTTGGTGGAGCCTGTAGGCTGGGATGCGCTTTGGAAGCTTTCGAAGGAATATTGTAAAAAGTTTGGTATGTATTTGCAGAACGAATTTTATCTGAAATCTGTTATGCCTTAGTAAGTTGCAATATGTCAATGCTTGAAGAGGTACAAGAGTCATCCACTAGGTTCGTCTTGCCAGCCCATTTACCATCCAGTATAAGAAAATGAGCTATGAGCTAAGTGCTTAGAATTAAAGTTTTCTGTGTTAAATTTTTTTCTTTACTGTGATAAAGAATTACATATTCTTATTCTTTTGTACGTACATATTTTTATAAAGCATAAGTTCTATATTCTTTCATTTATGATCTCAATAATAATTCTTAAGCAAGGGCGTCATTACTATGTAACCTGAAGATAATATGTCACATTACCTAGTAATTTCGCTGCCTCTCATTTCTCAAACCAGAACAAAACAATATAATGAATTAAATGTCTATTGTATGAGGTCTATATTGGGAATTACTTTATTAGTTTTTTAATAATTGAAGGAAAGTGATGTATGATACTCTTAATGTAACTCCTAGTGACCTTGATTATGTGCATGGTATGTTTATTATATATGCAAATTTTATATTTCAGAAGTGCGGTTCCCTTGTATAGTATATGTCACAGTCACCTCAGTGGATTTTGAAACGTTATCAGCCTGTGTAGATGTCCTTTGTGTACAACACGAAACTGTAAGAATGCCAGAGTCAGTTGATGATGTTCCGTTAATAGAACTCTGGCCGACCATCAAGCAGAGAGAGAAGTGCGTTAATGCTGACACTACAGCTGAGTTCCTTGATGTGTTACGGTGAGTCCCCATTTATTGTTCAATGAAAAAAGATTTCCATCATTGTAATTTAAAACTTTACTACTAAACAGTAACTCCTCACAGTCTTCGTTTGTAATTAACAATTTGCTATTTTAAAAATCCAAAGTAGTTGTTACTGTAAAGTTCTTTATTATTTGTATCTTGGTGAATATAAAGAGATATAAATAAATATGCCATGCCATGAGGTACCCGCAGAATATAATAGTACCTCCCACTGCATCTAGTGTTGTAAGAAGCGACTAAGTTTCCAGAACCGACAGGTGGCAATACCATATGCATCCGAAACAGGACAGCTGAAATGCACAGGGCAGGGATGGGCAGCAGCATCCCCGTCGAGATAGCTGCGCTCTGCTATTGCCAACAAGCTTGCCCAGCGCAGCAATTATGGGCCCTATATAAGAATACTATAATAAGAACCTCCTTTCTTGCAGAGGCTTATGTCTAACAGTGGAGTGGCTGGTATGATGATGATAAAATAATATTAATCCATATTTTGATTATATTATTTGAGTAAGATAATAGTTACTTCTGCTGTTTTGAATTTTTATTTAATTAACATACAGGTTTTATTACAAAGAAATATGGATGCCATGGGATGACCAAGACAAAGTATTACTTCCGAGCATAATACAAGAGCGGATGTCCCTCTGGTTTGATCTTCACAATGGTGCCATACCAAATTGCGTAGCCAGGTCAATCATATTGCTGCGTACTAGTGCGATTAATGCTTATGAAAAACTAAAAGAATTGGACAGCTCACTTTGTGAAAGTGGTTCGGCTGATGAAAATGGTAAGTAGTACTTACTAAGTATATAAGTAGTTCTTAGTATATTAGTGGTATATATTCCATATTCCAGATAGTGCATAGAGTAAATATAGATATAAATTGCTACCTTTACCTTTGGATCATTACGTTGAAGCATCTCTATTTGAAAATTATCTCAAATCTACATGTAGCCTAAAGATATTTCACTTCTCTTTTAGTTCATTACTTAGTATACTCGAAGTACTAGATCTTGATCTCCTATGAAAAGTTCTGAATGGTATTATTATTTATTATAAAAAAAGGTAATGTTTTTTGTTTTAGATTCTCTATTACCTCCGAATTACATATCAGTGTGTGCTGAAATGAATGCTCGACTCGATGGTATAATGTCAAAATGGACACTGTATGAAAACCCACTTATTAGAGAAGAAGTATTATCTAAAGCAAAAGCAAAGTGGCAACAGCACAAAAGTAAAAAAAATGTAAGTTCCAACAAATTCATCTTATTTGAATAATATTGTATTTAATGTTATTATATGTATATAAATTTCCAAAATATCCATACATTAACCTGTCCCCAAGATAAGTAGTTTTTCTTGTGTTATGGACATTAGACAAATATAATAGGTACTTAAAATATAAATAATATATTTAACATCCAGACACAGAATAAACACAAATATTCAATATATAAATAAGTGTCCTGGGGATCAATCTACAATCATTGGCTCACAATCTTAACATACTTCTGAATATATAATTTTTTTAAACATGAGATTGACATGCCACTTTGTGCAGATGGTAGTGATCCTACCATGTGTACCTAAGGTCGTATATTTGTTATTCCTCTATTGTATGATATATAAACCATCTTCTTTTAATACGTATTAATAATTATATCCTGTATGGCATGGTTGAAAATATTATCAAATCCCATGTTATTATTGTAGACTAGATGACCCGGTGAACTTCATATTGCCTATATATATTTGTGTGAACTTGTCAAACAGTCTTAGACTTCATCTTAACTGATAAATTTCCAAATTCACCTACAAATATTTGACAACCAATATAGCTCATACCAACCATTAATGTTTCTCAGCTACAAACAGGTTGTTTTACATATATATACATTGTCATTTTAAGTATATTCCTGTACTTATTATGTTTGTTTTTCAGCTATTAAATCATATTTTAACTTCTACAAATAATTCTAGATCTAAAATAGCTAAATCGATCCAGCTATTCTCCAATATAAGTTAAGGCACAGCAATATATTTACTTCACTATTGTATATGTCTACATAGTAAAATTACATTAGTAGTAATTACATTTACCATAGATTTTTACAAAAATCTCATTTAATAACTGTCATATTCAGTCCAATTAGAATTATTACTACAATCCCTATATGTATACATTTCTAGGTGACAGCATTATGGCAGGGAGGTACGATATTTGAATTCGACGAGATTTTCAAGTTCCTCAAGTCGCGTCTCTCGAATGACCAGACGTTAACAGTGATGGTGTCAGCAGAGGAAGCTTTAGCACTTGAGCCTGAGGAAGTGTTCATTTGCAGCAAGGAGTATGAAATACCTGAGATGCCTCTGTCACAGATATCTATTTACAGTTATCAAGGTCAGTTTGGGTTGTTTGAAAATTATTACTAGTTTTATTTATCGGTTTTCTACATTACTGTTTTGTTAAAACCCTGTGTTTATTACTTATGTTTCTTAAAATGTTATATACCATTTTTGCATAATGTGAGAATTTTAATAATAGATGTTGCTACAACAGATTATAGTGTCAGCTAGATGAATTTAGTATTAATATTATTTTTGTACCCATACTTAATTTTTAATAATATCAAATTAATATTGACAGAATCTTTGTTAACATCATGTACCAAGACTTTGTTCATTATGGTACAGTAAATTAATGATTTGTGTGTTTTAATTGTATGTATTTATCATTCTATATCGACGGGTCCGATGGCGCAGATGGTAGTGATTCTGTCTTGTGCGTCAAGGGTCGTAGGTTCGATCCCCACCTAGAACATATCTGGATTTTATTTATATGTTTCTAAGTTTTATATTTGTAATTACTCTGTTATCTGATATTTGTAACACAAGTACCTTAAGCAATTTATCTCGGAATCAGGCACTATATGAGATGTCCTTTATGATTAATAAAGTAGTTTATGAGAATGTATGTATGTAGTATTGTATGAGAGAGCTATGACACCTACGCAAGCTCCTACGAATTCTCCTTGTTGGAACTCTCGCTAGGGTTTTATTCAACAGCCAATTGCTCTACTCTACAAATATCGTGTTTCTGCCTACGGGCCCTACAACCCATTAATAATGGAAATGTGTATCTGCAAAATTTGAGATATCTGGAGTTGCAGATGCTATCCTGAAATCGCCAGAGGTGAGGTCATGTCTTCTGATGCTAAATGAGGACTGCAAGCTGCGCGCGCTGACGCTGCAGTGCGAGCTTGTCAACACCGTGCTGGTGGTACGATCTGGCCCTGTCCACATCAAAGACTGCGTGCTGCAAGACACGGAGCAGGACTCGCAGGTCGGTACATAGGCCGAAGATGAGGGCGTGTGGGCTGCTGTTGACTTTGTAGATTTTATTTTCAGATTATCCTTATGAAACGTTTGCGTAGGTCAGTCTACTCAGACATTACTTTCCATGAGGTATACCACATACAAAGGTCGTCGGCGTTGGTACCTCACTCTCACCTATAAACGACCCTATGCCCGATTGAGTGAATGAGTGAAGTGTGTGATTGTGAAGCGCCAGTGCGACTGACGGAGGCATTTATTGATGTTATGCTATCATGCAACCGATTCTATAGTGTGCGCTCGTCTGCGATACTTTTTGTTTAGTTTGTCTATTGTGTGTAGCCATTTATGACCAACTGTTACAATTAACTTACGAAACATTGAATATTTATTATGTTTAACGTTTTTTTAAATAATATATTTTGATGCTAATACCGATATAAATACACAATAGATAAGATAATTATTATTTATTAAGCCCGCGATTTTGTCCGCGAGGTCATTATATCTCATCTCTGAAGATCTCTTTCTATTACGGGTAGAAGTCGTTGCTCCCTTACAGCTTAAGTGCGCTCAGTACCCGTACTCGTATCCTTTCTATAGAAAATTAAAACCTCAAATCTATCCCACGGGATAAGAAGTAGTCTACGTGTTACTCCAGGGTATCAAGAATCCCTGTTTCATCCAGTTGTGTTCAGCTCCGGCGAAGGTAACATACATACATCCCCACATCCACACATCAATACTCACATTTTCTATCTTATAATATTAATAATGATTGAACCGAAATTGTATATGGGCTCATTTATTTCTTATTTGTTTTCAGAGTTATTTCTCTCAAGGCTTAGTGGTATTAGAAGGTGCTAAGGTCACGTTAGAGAACTGCACATTAAAAAATTTCTACAGTGGAATAATTGTGCACGGTGGTGCTCAGGTGAGAACATAATGCCTTCAAAAAATATATATTTTGGAAAAGTAATTTCCTAAAAGTATCTTTTTGTTTTATAATTTTGCAAAAATAACAGTTTTAGTTGAGTGTGTCATGCATGGTTATACCGCCATCCGCCGATCCCTGCACTTCATTGGATATATACTACATGTTCATTCATGAATTCTAGCTTGCTGCCCGCGACTACGTCCGCCCGGACTTCTCGTTAAAATACTTCCTGCGGGTACAATTCCATGATTAAAAGTCCTTACATAAGGTTCGAACCAACCACATGTCGAATTACGTCAAGAACGGTTTGCAGGAACAAACAAACACATTTCCGCATTTATAATATTTGTAAAAATGGAAAAACAACTAAATTACTTAATTTTATATGTTAATAATTGAACCAATTTGTTTTATTAGTTGAACTTACCGTCTTGCGAAATTTTAAGAGCAACTTCTTATTTTTCGTAGCACCTTATGTCTCACGATAATAGGCAAAGATATATATCGGTTTTTACATGTAATTCTATATCATTACTAGCTAATTTGACAGGTTGACCCGACTCAACTAGGAATATCGAATTGGTATATTTAATAAAAACATGATGTAGACCTCATACACATGTCGTCTGCATTGATACCTAAACTCCTATTTCTACCAACAAATGTATAAGCAGTTTTCGCATTGTTGTGTTTAAATTTTTAAGGGTGAGAGAGTAAGTGAAATTACTGGATAATGTGAATATATAAAAGCTTGGCAACGCGCTAATGATATCCATTTGAGCGTATTTAGGCTGTGGTGACGTTTACAACAACGCGGACTGTGTGCTTGTTTGTGGACCTGGTCTAATAAAAAATAGTGTTGAAATGAAATGTCCGTTGCGTGCGACAAGTTGGAGCTGCGCAACTGCGTGGTGCGGCGGTGCGGCGTGGGCGTGCACTTGTACGCGGGCGCGCGCGCGTCGCTCGCCGCCACGGTCGTGCAGGACTGCTCCGAGCAGAGCATACGCTGCGAGCTGGAAGAGGGTCAGGAACGACAGTGAGTGTTCCTTGCATTTTGGTTATGCGCCCGTTCGTCCCTTGTGTTCTCCCCTAGCTCCTCCTGCTTCTTTGTGCCCTGGTTTCCCCCTTTAATTTTTTACCTTATACGGGGTTAAAAGTTATTCGGGTACGCTATATTCAATCTGCGACTCGCGAGGTACTTTTTAAATAAAAAATAATGCCCTCATTATAAGGATTTTTTTTACAAATCGTTTTCATTAAAAAGTTTTTCATTCTTTTCATTGTTATAAAGAAAAATAAGCAGATATTGCAGCATTGACAATAAATTTAGAATATGAAACCCAAGTAATAAACCGCAAAACTCTAGATAAAGCACGACTATTTAGATAATACACTAGTCCAAAAAATATTGACACTTTGTAGGACCATTTTATACTACTAATTCCATTCTATTAAGACACATGGCCTCATAGAGTATTATACTTTATTAGCTAATCCGACAGCCGTCCTGTGTTAACTTTATATAGCTCCAGTAGATGAAGCCTGTAATAACTCAAAACTGTAATTCTATATACACCTTTCAATATTTAATTATTGTCTACGATTCGCAAACTTATTCGGAAGGAAAACTTTTATAATTGTCGCTTAAAATACCTGTGTCGGCGTTTCTTTTTTATTTGCAAATTATGGCGATATATCTAGTATTGTTGAAAATATTTGATTTTGAGTTGATACAGTCTTTATATAGGCAGATACGCTTATCATTAAATTTATCATTAAAAATAATTACTGCGACCATAAATTGAGATAAAAACTATCGTATCTCGTAATTATTCAAACACAGTAAACACAAAAATATAAAAATCGGTTCAGTAGTGTAGAAGTTCATCCCCGACAAACAACGTGACACGAATTTTCTCATCTTGAAAT
Source organism: Heortia vitessoides (assembly GCA_020976665.1). NCBI lineage: Eukaryota > Metazoa > Arthropoda > Insecta > Lepidoptera > Crambidae > Heortia > Heortia vitessoides. The sequence goes on from JACJUM010002809.1 coordinate 10,040,892, forward strand.
ATACAAAAAAGGACTTTATTGTATGGCAATTAAAATTTACAATCGCTTGCTTTAAACGATAAAAGCCTTCGAGTGTCGTTAATTTAGCATTGATTTTCAAAAAATCTCATTGCCTCCAGTTATTATAATATTAGTGAGTATTTTAATGACGAATTAAAATAAAATCATAATCGTGTATGTACTAAAAGTTTTGTATTTTTTTATAAATTATATTCTAAATTAAAAAGTACTGACCATATTTTGTAGGTATATAAACTGTTTATTTTCTTAGTTTCAGTTTTGACGTCAATTAGCAGCTTTTTGTTATTTAAATAGTAATTTAGTTATTTTTAATTTTATCGTGAACTAGCTGTTCCCGCGAATGTGATTTAATATTGTAAATTTTGTGATTAAATGAATTATGTATTATATAAAGATCTTTCCTTGCAGGATGGTCGGGCTGGACATTTTGGAAAATTGTACAATCGGCTCTGGAAGGGAAAGAGATATTCTCATAGTAAACCAAGAAATTGAATTAGATATAGATTAGCGATACAGCACTATGTGTGATCCTTTATAGTGGAAATAAGTTATATGTAGGTTTATTCTAGACATAATTTTTTAATCAGTAGCCTACCTCCATTCAATAAACTTTGTCTAGTTTATAATACAATTGTTATAAAAGATAGGTTTTTTTTGGTTAATAACTGTGAAATTTTCTATTAAATTTTTCATAATGAGTTGCCATAAAGATGTTTTAAACTTCTAATAAGTGTTAGTGGAAACCATGTGAATTAGTTTATTTTACTCATATATGTGTAGCATGTCCAAATATATGTAAATATACTGTTCATTAAAATGTTTATTACAGTAATTATTATTATTCTTGTTATTATGGTTATAAATTTATCAATATTTTTCAATAATTAACATACGTAATCACACAACCATTGTTAAGTCTATTTACCTAACTGTTACAAACAACACTATTATGAAAAGGAAATTTTAAATGTTTTGTAAAAAGAGTAGATAAAACACTTATTTCTTAATATAAATTCGTTTCATAATATAATTCATTATAATTATACACTGTTAATATTGTTGTTAGGCATTTTTTTGTTATAATAATGCATTAGTTACTTATTTTATGTACATATATAAGATGAAGGTTTTGATATTAATTCAAGTTAACGATGAAATATCAATTGTGTAAACAAAAGTAATAGTCTATCTACACTCTTAAGTGTAACTAATGCAATTTTATAATAGAATATTACATATCACATTATTATAAATTATATTATAAAATGATTTTAATAATTGAATAAACGCATTTGTAATAAACTGTACATTTCTATCTTTATTTCATGTAGTAAGTAGTCTCTGAAACGTCATAAACCAGTTCCAAAGTAGTTGGACGAACTGATTACATGAGTTAGACCTCATACAAAGTTCGTATCGAATATTCCTCACTCGATTTCTAACTCCAAATTGCTCCAAGTTTAGGTTTATAGACCGAAAGAGGCAGTGAACTTACTGGGTACTGCGACATAACATCTCCAAGTCACAAGGTTGGCAACGCACTAGTGATATTCTTATGATATTACGAGCGTTTATAGGCTGCTATGACGTTAACTATCACACGGACTGTATGTTTGTCGACCTGGTCCAATAAAAAAAAATATCAAGACAAGAGGGAACCTTGCCTTGCTGGACACTATGGTAATGGGTTTAGCTATTATTTAACACTGATCAAATATTTTTTTGGAATGTTGGCGTAATCTCTGTGTTGTTTTAAGCCTAAGACCTTGATTAGTACACTCTCATACCACTGCAAAGATGCAGCTCCTTGATGTTGGATTGTATGGTCCATTCAAAATCAATAAGAACAGCGCTGTGGATTTATAGTTGATAACGAACCCTGGAAAACCAATGAATATCTACAATATCGCAAAGTGCGTAGGTCAAGCATGTGCGAAATACATGACCCCAACAAATATTTTAATCTGCCTTCAGAAAATGCGGAATTTATACGTATGACGAAGACATATTTACGGAATCAGACTTCATGCCATCATCAGTCACAGATAAATATCAACCAGGGCCATCTATATCTACTGCCACTCCTGAGGAACTACAAAATAGAGAGACTTGTGGAAATCCTTCATCGGATGTGACATGCTTGCGATGTGCATGCATGCGACATGCTGAGAGTCCGTCTTTACTGGTAGCCGATGAGAATTTCGCAAAGCCTTAAGAGGAGCTATACAAACCAGACTCTAATTCACTTAACGGAACCACAATATCACTTGTCCAGGAAATTCTAGCAGGTGTGACTCCTGAACCAGGATCTAGTTCTCCAAATATAGCGATGACATCGCGTTCTGAAGAAATTTCAGGGAGTAAACTGAACAGACACTAGACCCCGCCACCCGTTGAAGCAAAACCTGGAAGTTCTTGTATTCAATCTAAATTCGTAACTCCTGAGGAGTTTATGCCTGCTTTGAATGCTGGGCCACGGACTGGAAAGCGTAAACCAAGAAAGCTCGGTAAAAGCATGATTGCAATGGATTCCCCAGAAAAAGACCAGATATCTGAAGATCGTAAAAAGGCACAAAAAAAGAATCAGCACCAAAAGCAATCAAGCGACCCATTTTATCTGATAAAAAGGGAATAAGGAAATCCAAAAAGGCTAAGACTGAACCAGATGCAGATCCTAAAACAAGTACCGAGAAAGATGAGCCCGAAAATACTGTGTGCTTAAGTGAAACTGATTTGAGTGGACTAGACGTTGAAGAAGAGCTTGATGAGGAAAGTTGCCTTTGCTTACAGAAAATTTAAAAAAACTTAATCGTGGACATGTGGAAAATTATTCCGTGCTGGTTTTATTGGATGCTAAAAAACCAAATGTTTATTACATCGCAAAGATAATTGAAGTAATGGGTTCTAATAAATTTGGAGTTTCGTTAATGAGACTGAAAGTTAAGACATGATGCGATTCCGCATGCTATTGGAACCTGATCTTTCGGAAATTGATATCAAAAATGTAAAAATGATTCTTCCGCATCCGCAAATCAATGGTACTAAAATCCGGAACTCAACCTTTGTTTTTCCTGTCCGTGTATCACCAAACATAAAGTTGCGTTAAGTGGATTCGTAGTATTTTTATATCGTAGTAATTTATCACTACTTTAGGCACCTACTTGGTTCTAAGTGCCATTAGTTCCATATTAATTACGATATTTGTTACTTTGAGACTAATTAATACAAAGACTATTTTCACTATTAAATTTTTATATTTAACGTAGGTCTGTGCCTACAGCTTAATGTGATTTTTGTAGCTATAAATCTTTGTAACTAAGTATTTAAATTGTTAACTAATTATATAAGTGTTTTTTAACACCAGAGTCTAATTAAAGAATGCCATAAGAGATTATTGTTTTGTTGTGACTAAAGGTCTGAAAAATATTATGTTATGAAAAGGTCCTACTTACGTGTCTTACCGTGAATAAACCTTTTCTGGTTTATTATTAAATGTTTTGTATCATTTACTTGTTGTAATCACCTTATTATCAATTTTATTCGATGTATTGAATACTCTATATTACCTCTATACATACATTATTATATATTTTATACACATTTTAATGTTATTATTTTTATGATAATTAATTAATTATTATTAGCAATATAGAAACATTATTCATTAAAATAAAAAAGGTTTATTAGTAATACTTATTAAAATATTTAGAACATCATCATATTCTTTAAAGTAATAAAATCCATAATATAAAAGTAATAAAATTAAAGCAAATTTTATTAATCGCCTTAGATTACTCTTGAGTTAAAGCCCGCCTGCGCTTCGGACTACACTGCGGTTCAACAGCTAAGCGACGGTATTTACAGCGATGCCCAACCGTTACTTGAATGATTCTGGAGAAATTAAATCGAATCAAAATATTATTTATTCAAGTAGGCCCATGAATTACAAGTAGGCACTTTCGAGTCGTCAAAAATAATAAATTAAACAATTTTAATTCAAAAATATGTAACTAATGTAAAGTACTAATTTATATTATATTCATAATACTGATGACCCGACGGGATGGTAAGAGACATCTAACATTTAAATTAATTAAAGGGTTAAAAAGTGGATATTATACAGTAGTCTAATAAGTGAGTTCCATTGCAATTTAAGGTACACCTAGCATATAGCTATAGACCTACACAAAATTAAAAATACCGCAAACCTCGTTAATCATTTATAGGAAATCGTTGACTGAGATTATGATAGGTTGGTTCGCGTACGTTGACTTGTTTATGCGTGTACCAGGGAAAATATCTTTAATGCCAACCGCTATTTTTCGTATTGGTTGTTGCCTGCGACAAAAAAGGGATCCTTTGTGCTTTGAGAAACAAAAATTTTAATGACCGTCCGAAACGCAGAAGGCGGAATTTCGCACTATATACAGGAATCTGTATTCTACTTTCTTAAACTTTTGTGGTTGGCTAGAAAATATTATCGTTTATCATTATAATATTATTGTAATATTTGATTACACCGTCAGGTTAATCAAAAGGTTGACTACCAATGCTCCCGATCTTTATAAAAAGCATGTAGGTATGCCAGTTCTTTCAACTCCTGTTTTTTACAGCGTTTGTCTTATTACTGTATCGACAGACTTTGTGACGTGGACAAAATCTATATAGTTGGGAGGTGCTATCAGTGTTTAAATTTGTAAAACAAATTGAGAGCTATGCCTAACCCCGATTATGGCCATCTAGGCCATATGATTCTAGATTGCTTTAGAAAGCGCCCAAATGCGGTTTGTGTTGTAAGTATTTTTTTGTGTTTTATTTTAAACTCAAATGATTCTCATTGTTGTTTAAGTATAATTATGGCGAACATTCGTTGTTAGTATTTCTTTTGTTATTATTTTTTTATTTGAGTTTTTAAAATTATGTTTGTCTTCTCATGATGTTCATCCTTTAGAAGTTCAAACCCATATCTTATGAGTGTTAACTTTAGGTATACTAATACTTTATACTTAGCGTAAACCTCCTTTTACCTAAGTACCTAAACAAAATGAGAAAATATATGTAAAATAAATAATAAAAAAAGACTACTTATTGTTTATATACCTACATCGAGAATCATTTGCTTGCTAGCTTAACGTCGAATTTTTTATCACAGTTAGGTTTATTTATATTTTAATATAAAAACAATAATTATTTAGCGTATAAGAAAGTAGATACGTACCTATCTACAGTTGTGTGAAATGTATTGACAAAACCAGTTTGAATTTGCGTTTGTTAAGTTGTATTTTTGTTTTTTATTTCAACACAAATATGCATATGGTAGGTATCCACTTTCAATATAAAATCAAGTTATGCCTACGTACATATTCCAAAAGAATTAAACTCTGAATGGGTAACAGGATCTGTAACTACTTCTCCAGATTTTTTATCCAAATACAACAAGCGTACTAATATAAAAGTAAATAAGTAAGCATGACTTACGTACGATACTTTTTGCTTGGGTGTTTTTTTTTTAATTTTAATTGCCATATTAAATCAAAATACAGGGTATAATGATGACATTAAACAACCAAATACGGTTATATATAGGTATCGAAATCTTCGATGATAAAGTCTGTTGTAAAGCTATTTTTTAACAAATAAATCATTTACATAAAGTCAATAATCATATCACGTCAATCAAGATTCGACTTGGTTCATTTTATGCCATATCAAGTTTGTTATAGAGACAGATTACTTACAATGGTCTCTAGCTTACGTTTACATACATATACGATGAGTAATACTTATTATAACATAAAAAGAAGTTGAGTTTGATTAGATAAAGGTAATTTGACCTGCGGTTTGTAAATACCTACTACCAAATATTGTGATCTACTTAGTATTAACTAAATTATCAAATCAAAGAAACACTTTATTTTCCAGCAACATTTACCTTCTTGTTTTAAGACTTATATGATTGATTATTACTTATTTGTCAATAATCCTTAATCAATTTGAAATACACTTATGTATTCTAAAAATCTGTCGCAGTAAAAAAACATAGAATTTCATTCTGCAGAAAATATTTTATATAATAGGTACCTATAAGATCATTGTGTTTTATTTGAAATATATTATAGATTCAAGTAACTTTTACATAGAAACACAATTCAATAAATTTAATAGTATTTTCATCTTTTTATTTTACATTCCTAGTAAACTGAAGATGGTTTTTAAAGAATAATACGTTAGAATACTCAGATTAGAAATCGCTACCAGAAATGTAGGTCAGGTTAATACTGTGTAGATTACGTGATCAAACATAATCGAATATAGTGGGTATATAAATACATAAAGTGGGTATATGAATTCTACAAAAAATTACATAAATTGTAACAAACAACAATGTTTTTTCTTATTTAAGTGCTTATAGTTTATTCAATAAAATTAAAATATAAGAGAAGAAATTATAAATGTGAAGTCTATACCTAATACAATATGTATACCTATAGTCTTCTACTTAACCAAAATAAAAAAAACAATATTTTAATGGACTTAAAGGGATCAACATTGGATCCATATAATTTGTAAAGCACCTACCTATATCAGCAATTACGTCTGATTAAATTGGTGTAAAACCGTGGTTTTAATTTAGATAGATGCAGCTACTGGCTTGTCGGTCACCAATGCAGAGATGGCATCCCGGTCAATACGCTTTGCCCAATCTCTGAAGCAGGCGGGCTTTGTACCAGGCGATGTGTTGGCCCTCAGTGGGAGGAACCACGTGGAATTGCACATCCCTTATTACGCCGCACTCTTTAACGGATTGACGTTATTCGGAGTTGACCCCTTGTACAAATTTGGTGAGAATTCTTTGTGTTACTCTAGGTAAATTAATTAGTACAATGTAGTCCAAGCATTTCGGGCGAACCTAATGAAACTATTTTTAATGTATTAAAACCTTAATCCCATCGGAATTTGTTTTTATAGTGTATGATAAAGGATAGTTGTTTCACTTTGTTACCCGAATTTACTGTACCTTTTTTATTTATTCTTTTATTCGACACATATTATAATTTGATAATTTCAGTGCCGCCGGAGGAGTTCATAACCTGTTTGTAATTATAAGTATTGGTTGTTCCATTTGTTATACAAAACTTGTATATGTACTATAGGTGTTATTTTTAATATAATCAAATGCACCTACCTACATATTGTTTATGATGATGACGTAAAAAATATTTTTAATAGTCCTCTTATCCTCTCTTTTAAAAAATGAAATTTTACACAGAGGTACCTAGTTTTTAATTCACTTAATATAATTAGCACCATAATAAGTAGCTTTAAGAACTAGTGTTACGTATGAGACAATAGAGGAATCACTAATGTCATACTCAAATACTTATAGGTACAATTTTAGATGAAGTGGTGCTTTATGTAAAAATGTATATGTTTCATATCTTTGTAAAATATCCTAGCAATTATACAAAGGTCGCCTGCATTGGTTTCCTCACTCTCACTTATTTCTACCGCCAAATAGCAGTGTTCACATTGCTGTGTTCTGATTTGAAGTGTAAAAGAAGCAGTGAAATTGCTGGGTAATGTGCCAAAATACCTTGAAGTCTTGAACGAGTTTGGCAACGCGTTAGTGATATCTTTGTGATATAACTAGCATCTATAGGCATCTATAGTGACGCTTACTATCACGAGGACTGTATGCTTATTTGTAAACCTGGTCTAATGAAACTTATTTTATCTCACTAGACAAAGAAGAAACACAAAATTCATAATATAAATAACACGTCATATACACTGCCTATTTTATCCCGGGAAGTGTACAGTTCCGTGGGATAGATATTAAACACTGCTATACAAACTACCTTTCGAAACAGTGTAACTCAAAAGCACGAGGCGGGAATGACCAGCTGCAACTCCGTCTGCGATTGCCTCCGCGCTTGTCCAATGCTGCAATTTTGGGCAACAATCCTTACTTCTTGGGAAGGCCTTTGTCCAACAGAGAGGTGATGTGGTAATGATGATGAATTTTTAGTCTGTGATAAATTATTCTGTAAATAACTTAAATTTTATTACAAGTTTAAGTTGACGTAATCTGTGATTGATTGGCTGCAGTAATATAAACTCATTGTAATTAAAAATTACTTTATAATTTTTAGTTCCATTAGCTTTAAAAGCGTGATTTCATTTTTTTTATACTGTCATTTATTTTTTAATTTTTAGTACAAATAATCAAATGTATGTTAGGAATAGAATTAGGTTTAAGCACTTACTTATTTCGTAAGGTGTTAATGATACCGATATTTGACGGTCACGAATATATGTTAAACAGCGTTGATGTAATTTCGCATTTGTCTATTAACATTTCGTACAAAACGTGACAAAGCTAATTTGTTGTTTACCAGAAACGCTGGAGGTTCTGCCGCGGAGTTTCCGATTTCATGAGAATACGGGAATAGAAAATGACGGGCCTGATGGCGCAAATGGTAGTAATCTTGTTATGCACAAATGGTCGCAGGTTCGATCTCCACCCAGGACAAAATTTAAGGTTTAAGCACTTACTTATTTCGTAAGGTGTTAATGATACCGATATTTGACGGTCACGAGTATATGTTAAACAGCGTTGATATAATTTCGGAGTTGTCTATAAACATTTCGTACAAAACGTGACAAAGTTAATTTGTTGTTTACCAGAAACGCTCGAGGTTCTGCCGCGGAGTTTCCGTTTTCGGGAATAGAAAATGACGGGCCCGATGGCGCAAATAGTAGTAATCATTTTATGCACATATGGTCGCAGGTTCGATCTCCACCCAGAACAAAATTTACATGATGATTTTTTGTTGTATCTGGGTGTTAAAATGTGTATTTAAGTATTATATTTGTGATTCCTCTGTTGCACGATGTCTGTATAGCAAGTGCGTTAACACTTACTAAAAGTGCTTTAAGCAACTAAACTCGGAGTCACGTCAATGTATGAGATGTTGTGTGAATATTATTTATATGTCACTTGTTGACAAAGTAGAAGTTACCTACACATTCTGTCAAAATTTAAATTTTGAAATCGAATATCTCGCAATATTCAATTCTATTTCGAAATGTTGTCTGTTTTGTGTAGGTAGGTCTGTAACTATATTTATATTTATTACACATATTACTTTATATGCTACTTTTTGCAAATAACCGATGTGCAAACCGAATCGAGATAACGATAACAATCTTTGCAGTTCTTCTTTTTGAGTGGTTTATTTATTAGCTAGATAAAATGTTTAGAATAGATCATTGAACTTTAGTTTCCGTCTGTAATACAAGTGATTTAACCGACTTACCTCGGAGTCAGGTCTGAGATGTTGTGGGAATTTATTATTATTTTCGGTATCTTGTCACATTTGACTCCTCTCAGTTTCGAGTGATTAGGTGAGATCCGACTCACCTTCCTAATCTGCTCGCGTAATAACTAAATGACCATACGAAATATAATAATCATCAACATCATATCAGCTCTCTATCAGTCCACTGTTGGACATAAGTCTCCCCAAGATAGAGGAGATTTTTGCCCATAATTGCCGCGCTGGGCAGGCGTGGTGGGGGTTTACTACGAGAATGCTGCTGTCCATCCCCACCATGTAGTATTAAGGCTGCGCTATTTCGGATTGATATACCGCTGTCTGTCCTACCTAGCATAAAGGTACTATTCTACTCCGCCGGTACCCCACGGCAGCCCACTCTATACTATTTGATTTATTATTATTATAAAACAAAAAATAACAATAATATACAATACAAAATAGACAATGTGACTAGACACGTTTAATAAAAATGATAATCGCTTTATCTTTATAGATGAGATAAAAAACGCGTTAAGGACAACTACTCCGAAAATAGCCGTGTGTGAACCAGAAGATTACGAAACCTATTTTAATGCCATTCAAGATATAGGGCTGGACGCAGAACTGATGACATTCGGCAATGGGGAACACAGCATGAACGAGTTTATCAAAAACAGCGAAATTAAGGAGTCTGAAGAAAGTTTTGAGTAAGTATTTATTCGGTCGTAAACAATTTGTAAGCTACTTGTAAATATGTATATTCATAATTAACTGGCAGTTTTTCGCGATTTTACTCGTGCACTTCCCTTTCCTCTCCTTTCCCCTTTCCTTTTCCGTGAGAATATGAAAGTGAAATATTGCTGTCACTTGTTGATAATATTGATTTCTAATGGTCTTGCGACAGTATATTTCTATCAGCAAAAAGAATTCCAAAATAGATTCAATAGTTATTCAGTTTGTTTAAAACAAAAAAAAATCAATTTTATTTATTTATTTTAGCAATATTTTTTATTATTTAGTAACAGCTGTTTGTGGTCCATATCCCGTGAATTGGTCACTAAATAGGTAGAACAGAACCAATACTTATGGTGTCACATGTCCATGCCTTTTTGAGTCACAAATTTTTTTTACAAAAAATAAATAAAAAAGTTTTACTTTAAATTATTAGTAATAAATAGGTCAAATAACACACTGTATTGTTCTTAATCATACCTCTTTTCTTGTTAGGTATGATTATAAACTTTATTCTAATCATTTCAGGGCTGCCACTTTCCAGCTGGACAAGACGTTAATATGGCTAATCAGTACCAGCGGTACCACAGGCAAAAGCAAGGTGGCCGCCTTCGACCACCTCACCTTTTTGCAGAGTACTATCGAATATAATGCAATGTCAAATCGCAATAACAAAATGTAAGATCAATTTTCGCAGTCTGATGATCTGATCTCCTTATCCTCGCAAATCTTGCGATTACAATCGGTTATAGAGTCGCTCATTAAAGAGCAGGGTCGCCCATCTCTCCGGTGGTGCTGAAATGGCAAGTCCAACAAAAACGCTAACGCCTGACGCTTGCATGGATTTTTGTGTTACAACTCGCTAGTCAATTGACAATGATACAGCCCCTCTACCTACCTACTTGCGGATGCGGATCTACCCTCTTGTGGATGCGGATATACCGCTACCTTCTCCGGTACCTCTTACGACGGCTTGTTCAGAATAATAGCGTAGTTTACTATTACTATACTATTGTTATGGTCTCTGCACAATTTCTGCATTTCACCAATCGTAAATTTATGTTATTTTGAAGATTACTTTCTAGTCTACTTAAAGTATTAGGTCCTTAAATTTGAAAGTATAGTGATTTTTTGGGAAAATATATTTAATTGATCAAAGTATGCACCGTTGTTATCTATACACTTTGGCCATTTCATAGGTAGTTCATAGATACCTTTTAGTGTTTAAGATTGCCGCATCTTAATAAAATTTTTACCTTGTAAGACGTTGTGCAAATCCCACATAAAATGGTAATTTGTTAGTGCAAGATCCGGGAAATATGGTGAATTTCGCAGACATTCCAATTGTAGCTTATCTAACTTAGTGGTTATTTGTTGTGCAGTGTGTGGTCCTGTCGTAAAGCAGCAGTGGCCTAGAGCGATTGACCAATCTCGTTGTTTCATAGCTAGTTATTCTTTCGTGGTTTTTATAGTTGCAGACAATAGATATCTGTCGTAATCGTTTGGCCAGATTTTAGAAAGCTGTAGTGAAAATCACCGGCGCTAGTCCAGCATTCCTAAATATCTTTCTCTAAGTAAATTTTCGTTTAGTGCTGGATTTGACTGGGTCTCCAGGGTTCAGCCATTGCGACCAGCACTTCTGCTTATCGTACAGTATCCACACAAAAAATCCCTTTAATTATTGTGTCGGTTGAGCAAAGTAACATAGCAGCCGACGCGTATTTCGACGTTCAATTGTTTCTTCTTTCCCGATTTGCTTACACTTAAGCTTACTTAATACAGTTTTTTTATTTACTTCGAAGCCTACAGCTATTGCTGAAATGCTTTATAATGGTACATGGTACAGTTTCCACAATAGCCTTTAATTCTTCATTTTCCACTTTAGTCTCTGGCCGTATGCGGGGTCGGTTCTGAAGGTCGACATTTCCAGGAGGAAAACGTTGAAACCAAAAACGTATGGACTTTTTTTGTAACACCAGCGCGGAACACATTATTCCTGTTTTTGCAGCACTGGTGCAAAGGTACTGGTAAATGTACCTATATTTCATGTTTTTCATAGTACGGTAATAAACAACGCCAAAGAAATAAAGAATGAGGAAAAAAACAAATGAATGACTGTTATTAAAACTCAAATGTATCAGCTAAATGAATTTATGAATTTTTAATTCGGAATTCTTAACCAAAGAAAAGATATTTCAGATATTTCAAAGTGGTCCGTATAACAAAACGCTACTTTCACGTTATGGCTGTTTTTTAGCATATTTTAAAGGAGATCTTTTCACTTTTCTTGAAATGTAAATTATACCATTAACATGAAGTATTATGAACTCTACTATCAATTGGGATTCATGTTCAATGAGACCTGCCATATTCTTTCCCACCTTGACTTTTTTTAATCAGCGACTCGTTTAACCGTCGCTGTATTAGACGGTGAAAGTGCACAAAACTTGTTACAATTCTGTAAATATGTCCTTTTTAAATAATCACGGAGTCAACACTTGTATACATATTTTCGCAATTGATTTAGTAACTTAAAAAATTACGCATAGAGTTCAAAATTGGTTACAATTTGCCAACAGATTTGTACTGATTCATACTTGCATCTGCAACCATTTATACATTTAATATGCATTTGTTTTAAGAGAGTTCAAAGATAACACGCACGCGTTGAATCTGTCACCAATCCAATGGATATCAGGAATGTTCAATCCAGTGGGAATGCCGCTTCGTTCGCAGTGCATGGTGCAGACTTCAGCCCCCCCGACCACTTCCCATATCATCGACATCATCAATGAATATAAAGTTAGTTGTAATCTTTGTATATATTTCTTGTTGATACCGTGTATTCCCTGATTGCTTTGATACCGCAGCTTGTTTTGCGTTCGCTTGTCTCAATTCATAAAAGTACGCGTTGTGTTTAAAACTGTATTGCTAAATTTTGTTTAATACAACCCGCTGTAATCCCTACTAATACTATAAATACGGAAGTAACTCTGTCTGTCTATCTTTTACGCTTTCCCGCTTAAATCTCTCAACAGATTTGATGAAATTTGGCACAGACAATCTTTAGACCCTGAGAAATAACATAGGCTGTTTTTTAATTCGAAATAAAGGTCTTACTACCTTCGAATATTGGGATGAAAGGATCGAAAAGGGGGATGAAAAGTTGTATGGAAGTAGCGCTAGTTTTAGAGCTAGAAACTTGAAACAAATTTTTCAGGCCATTGATATGATATAAATAAACATGACGTTCAAAATTTATATAAGTTAGGGTAATGAGGTATTGAACCAATAAAAAATATTCCACGCGAACGAAGTCGCGGGCACAGCTAGTTGCCTAATAAATAAAATTAAGATGTTACAAAAAATTGTTCACATGCCGTACCCAAGCTACTGTAAAATGATAGTATAAGTACACACAGCAACAGATCAACTTACCCAAATCTGTTGGCATTTACTAACTTTTTGGATATTAATCTATAAATACAATAATTTGAGTTCAAAACTGACTGTAAATATTTGACAGATTTGGGTAGGTTGATGTGTTGCTTACCGCACATTGAAAAAGACAGTAGACAAAGAGGCAGATACGTCCAATAATTTACGTGTAGATATGTCAACACAAGCCTTCGCCAATTTGCAGTCCATAAGCTAAAAAGCGGATATGGGTAAGAAGGGATAAAAACAAATTTTGAACTAGGATTTATATATATACCTATTTATATATATATATATATATATATATATATATACCGACCTTATCGTATTTTTATTTCAACAAAGTTAGAAATACCGTTCTTACAAAGACTAACATTTTTCTGATTACAAAATTATAATATATAGTCTGTATATATGAATAGCTTACTGACTGACTGACAGGCGGAAAACGCAGCGCCTAAACTATAAGGGTTAGAAACTTGAAATTCTGCATTCCCCTGTGACTTTTATAACACAGAGGAAGCACTAATAATGAATTTTTGAAAGTTCACCCTCCAAAGGGGTAAAACGTGAGTGCAAAGTTAGCACGTAACTCTTGTTTTTGAAGTTATTCGTTATAGTAATTCAGTATAAAGGTTCTTCATTCAAAATCATGAAGTTCATGTATTTCTTTTCTAAAAGTATTCCTCAAAGGTGTACAAAGTTAATATAAAAGTTGTACAACTTAACGCGGGTAAAACCGCGGGGCTCTGGTAGTCTATATATATACAAGAAATTGATTGACTGACATATCAACGTCGGGCCTAAACTATTAGGGTAAAAACTTAAAATTTTCTACAGCGGTTCCTTTTATTTTTTTTTTATTTTTTTTTTTTAATATAAAGGAAGAAAATTACGAAAAGATTTTTATAAATTCACCACATAACGAGGTAAAACACGGGTGCAAAGTTAGTACAAAACTGTGTTATTTTTCAAGTTATCCAAATGAAATTCAGTATAAAGGTTCATTAAAAAACATGAAACATTAAGGGGGTAAAAGTAGAGTTCAAAGATAGTATGAAGTAGTAGTAGTTATTATGTATAAAGTTTGCTTGAGATATTAATTTTTTTTCTTGCAGCCAGTTCAAGTCCTGGTGGGGCCTTCGACGTTGTCATACATTCTGAAACATGAAAAGCAATGTGACTTAACATGCTTTCAATCTATCATTATCTGTGGAGGAAAGGTGGACAAAAGCTTACTTGAACGAGTGAAGGTTTGTTGCAGTCCTTTGATAATGAGCTTAAACATTGGTAACTAAGCTATAACTAGTGTTTAACGGTTCTGTGTTCAACTATTTGTAATTTATTTACTTGCGACTGGAAACTTAAAGATTGGCATTGGCTATTAAAATTTCATAGTCATCTTTTTTCGAATCGTTAGCTTGACACATTGTACTTAATAAGCGTAATAGCTTTCCCGTTTCCTAGCCGTGAGGTACCGGCAGAGTAGAATACTACCTCCCTCTGTACCAGGTGTCGAAAGAGGCGTCTAAGGTACCAGAACCGACAGACGGCGGTATATCCATCCAAAACAGTGCAGCTCAAATGCACAGGGCGGGATGGGCAGCAGTATCCCCGTCGTGAAATCTCCATCCCTCTGCGATTGCCAACTCGCTTCCACAGCGCGGCAATTATGGGTAAAATTCCCCCTTTCTTAGGAAGGCCTATGTCCAGCAGTGCCTATGTCCAGCAGTGGACTTCCAATGGATGAATATCTTTCCCTGTCTGCTTTGTTAATTTCGGTTTAACATTATTATCTTGTGTTTTCTTCTACAGGAGAAGATGCGTAGTGATGCTGTCGCGACTCAAATGTACGGGCAAACGGAAACTTTAGGGCCAGTGTTTTACCCCAGTTCAGACGCGCCACCTGAAAGCTGCGGGAAACCGTTCTCGAAGTACCAAACTAAGGTATCTATATTTTTGGAATAAGGATCATTTTTTATTTATTAATAAATATTAATGGAAAATATCAATATCCCACTTTAATGGAGATGATCCCCAAATTCTACTAGCAAACTCTGGAACACCTCGTCCACCATACCTCAGTATCTCAAGTTCAAAATATTCGTGTATCACCAGATATACTATATGTGGATTCTTACTATAGGTTTTAAGAGCCAATGATCTACTTTGAGTTGTTAGAATTCAAATCAGGAATGAGGAAATCCGTCAACATAGATAGTTTCGATAAAGTTCAGTGGGTTGAACAAGTTGAAGTGATAATTGGCAAAGTACATAACAGAACCGATGGGGCCGTAAGGTCCCGGAATAGTGACCATGCAAATGCAAACGCAGGATCTCGCTGGGTACAGGCCGCATGCAACCGGTTCTATTGGAAATCACTTGGGGAGCTATTTCCAGCTCGTGGACATTCTATAGCTAATATAATGATGATGATGATAATGATTAGGGTCGCATCAGGAGGTGAGCAGCGTACGTAGAGTGTCCAATTCGCGCGATCGAACAAGGACAGGAAGAAACATTTTTTTAAAATAACAGCGTCTCATGTAATACATGTTTTTGATATCATCATTATATCGGCCCTAGGAAGTCCACCGAAGACCACCTCCGGATAGAGGATTTTTTGCCCATTATTGCCGCATTAGGCATTAGGTGATTATAGCAGAGCGCAACTTTGCGACAATGATGCTGCTGCCAACCTCCACCCTGTAGTATTTAAGCTGTTTCGGATGGATATACCGCCATCTGTCGACTCCGGTACCCCAACCGCCTCTTACGACACCTGGTACAGAGTGGGCTTTTGCTATATTGTATGTGTAAGTAGTTGAAGTATTTAAAATGTAAAAGGTGTCCAGCGGTGAAAGTTATTACACAATGACATTATATAATCACAATTCGCGAAAATAAGCTAAGCGAACAACAACTCTTCCACAGCTTGTGAATCAGGAAAATGGCCAGGAAATAACAGAACCATTTACCTTTGGAGAACTCTGGTTAAAAGGCAACACTTTTAAAGTGAGTTATCTATATATGCTATTACTGCGATTGATTATTATTATTATTATTATATATTAATTTATAAGGTTTAGATTGTAAATATGTGTTATTGACATTTGCAGGAATATTACAAAGATCCCGATGAAACCGCTAAAGTATTTTCAGACGACGGCTGGTACAAATCTGGCGATCTTCTTTACAGGGACGAGGAAAACAATTACTATTATGTAGACCGGCTCAAATCCTTGATTAAGTATCAAAATTACCATGTAAGTTTGTTGATATTAAAAATATGAAAGCTATCATGAAATCATGACGAATTACACGTCACATTACTTTAAATCAATAAAACGATAACTTTACTATATTGAAACCTAAAACAATAGTTAATCTCTCCCTCTAATAAATTAAGTATTAAAATTATACAACATCTCATACATGACCTGACTCCGTGGTAAGTCACTTAAATCACTTGTGTTACGGACGCCAGACAATAGAAGAATTACAAATATACTACTTAAATACATATTTAACACCCAGACACAGAACAAACAATAATATCATCATATAAATATTTGCTCTGGGTGGGAATCTAAACCACGATGCTTGGCGCACAAGATAAAATCACTACCATCTGCGCCATCGTCTGATTAATGGCACTCCATAATCACAAACACTTTACAAATATTATTTACGCAGTTGGTACACTAGCGCAAGAGTACCGACTGCGGTCAGCTCATTCGGTCCCCCTGTTTTACAAACAACGATTTGCGAATCTCCAATGACGGCCACTCGAGCCGAGGTCCGAACTAAGAGGTGCTTTCGATTGATACCCTTCGGCCTCCCTCCGACCCCGCGAACACTGCGGGTACTGGCCGGGGCATAGGATTGTTCTTTAACAAACAGCCTCGCCCATCTCTCTTCGGTGACTTTGAAAATAACGTCTCACATATACCAACATTACGTTCGTGAAAAGAAACAGGAACAAGGGATGTGTATTTTAACAAATCAGATTCTTGGTAGGGTTAAATTGGCCTTCAGTTTCGTTTAAAATAATATTTTTCAATTATTTATTTGTTGCAGATACTACCCAGCGAAATCGAGGAAGTGATTACATCACACCCGGACGTGTTTGATGCGGTAGTGACGGGCGTACCGCACGCAGACGACGGCGAGCGAGCAGTCGCGTGCGTCGTGACGATGCCAGACACCAAACTTACAGCTCAAGACATACACCAATTGGTCGCTAGTGAGTTATCATACCAGCCATTGAAGTCAACTGCTGGACATAATTGCCACGCTGAGCAAGCGTGTTGAGAATCGCAGAGCGCAGCTTTCGCGACGGGGATGCTGCTGCCCATCCTCGCCCTTTGCATTTGAGCTGCATTGATTCGGATGGATATACCGCCATCTATCGATTCTGGTACCTTAGTCGCCTTTTATGACACCTGCTAAAGGGGGAGGTTTTATTCTTTTCTGCCGGTACCTCTCGGCTAATGCGTAGTAACGCGCTAAGTGAGTATGATCCTCTATATCCACCCGCTATATGTTTGGTTGTTTGTTTGTTTATTATTGATAAACTTAACACCTATACACTTAACTGGTTTTGACCTACATTGCTACCTATATTTTATTATATGTATACAAACACGTCTGCCTAGTAGATATCGTTTCACGAGTGGACGGCTGAAAAGAGATTAATAAAATTTGGAAACTGGATAACTTGATCTTTATCAGAGGATATAAAAAAAAATTGATCCCAGTAAAGAAATGTTTGATCTCTTATTGGCGTATTGATCTGATTCCTATTGATAAGATGCTTAAAGTACTTGTGTTATAGATATCAGACAACAGAGGAATCACAAATATACTACTTAAATACACATATTTAACACCCAGACACAGAACAAACATATCATCATATAAATATTTGTCCTGGGTGGGGATCGAATCCACGACCTTTGGTGCACAAGACAGGATCACTACCATCGCCATCGGGCACGTCGAACGATGTCAGGGTGTTGTTAAAAAATACATATAACGTAATTAAATAAACTTGCACAAATTAGTGATGTCATGTTAAAAAGTCACAATATACATTTCGAGTCAAGATATAAAAACAAATAATAACAAAAAAATTAACAAACGTCAGAAATAAGTCCACCTGAACTTATATGTAATTTAGAAACGCTCGAAACTGATAACATAAACGTCCAACATTGTACTACAATATAAGTCGCTCAAGTACTATTTATCAAGTCGGTTGCCCAATATCTTGGTGCGGGCACTCGACCATCCCGGGGTAGGCACGGCCTACTCGGCCTCCGCTTTATATACACCTATGTTCCTTCGGGAAGAAGAAGAAGTGTAAGCGCGCGAGAACACCGTACAGTACGTAAATCCCTCATAGCCTTCTTAAATCCCTCCGGTGGTGCTGGAATTGACGTCTGAGCTGCCCTGCATTAGGATCCAAAAAAAAGGGCGAAAAGCTATATTTATATTTATAAATGTCTAAATAGTACCTATATCTGTTTCAGGCAAATTATCAGAGAAGAAGCAGTTGCGGGGCGGCGTGATATTTTTAGATAAGATCCCGCTAACTTCTAATGGAAAGATTTCATTAGCCGATGTGAATAAGATCGTTCGCTCGCACAACGAGTAGAGAATAATACAATTGAATAGATATGATACCTATGTTTATATATAAAAATTACTTGCCAGGGTGTTTCTCCGGGCTGTATTTTTACATTCAAATATCCTCTAATAATATATATATCTAGCCTACTGCATACAGTTTCACCCAACTTATGATATTGGAAAGGTTAACCTAGGTTTATGATGTTAAGACAGGATAACATATTTCGCGTAAACTATTATTATTGTAAATCAGCTAATTGTATATAAATGATAAACTAATTATTTATTAGCTTATTAAATATTATTGATTGTTTTATTACCAGTTTAGGTTATATATAGCCGATTGAGTCTGTCAATTATAGGTTACTATAGAACTTGTGAGCCGTGAGGTACCGGCAGAGTAGAATAGCACCTCCACCTGTGCCAAGTGTTGTAAGAGGCGGTAAAAGTACCAGAACCGACTGATGGCGGTATATCCATCCGAAACAGACTAGCTCAAATGCATAGCGTGAGGATGGGCAGAAGTGTTTCCGTCGCTAAGGCTACGGGTATGTACTTTAGAATGGTGTCGATGTTCTTCCAAAATAGCGAAATCTGCTGATTCTCAAATACTACGATGCGCAGGTAGAATCACATTTAAATACTGTCATCGTGCAACAAACGTATCTTAAATTTACTCTGCAATCACTAGACTGTTGGTAGTAGATAGTAGGTTCATTACGACATGAATATTATTGCCTACATTATTAAAAAAAAATCTGATACAGGGAGCAACTGTTCACGAGTATGACGATTATCAGGATAAAACTTCATTATATGTAATGAATTTGCGAAAGTATATAAAATAGACGGTAAAACTTCTATTTTAGGAACCGCGACCGCATAGTTAAATCCTGTTATTAGTCTATAGCTGTAATATATTTTATTTAGGTAGACGTTTTTATCCTTTATAAACTGCTAATTAAAAATAATTTATTGTCTTTATGATTGGTTTTTTTTTTCATAATTATGACTACACAGTAAATAATAAAAAAGCGTTAAAGAAGGTAAAACTTTCGAATAATATTACATTACTATATTTAATTAATGAGAACGTTGTAACTTGGCTTGAACTTTAAATATTTCCCATAGAATACGCACAAGAACGAGAATAACACTGAGTAGCAGCGTTGCCAGACGTCCCGATTTTTAAACCAAAATTAAATGTCCCGTGCGGGACAGGCTCAGTCCCGCTTTTCGAGGATAACTTGACCGTGCGTGCAGCGTACTGAGGAAAAGCGGGCGGGTAGCACAGAGCACAGACAAGTGTAGACTGACCTTTTTTTTTTTTTTGGACGAACCTAGTGCTGGACTACTCAGACGTCAATTCCAGCGCCACCGAAAAAAGTTGTAGACTGACCGCTCGCCCGACGCGTAATGAAGATATTAAGCACGAGGGAGAGAGAGAGAGGTGTATCACGTAATCGATGCTTGTGACCGCGACATCTCTTTTTCTTTTACTCTTTTCTTATTGTCATTTGTTTCTAAGTTTCAATTTCGCGAGAACGCACGATTACGTACGAAGGAATAACGAATACCTATTGCATTTGTTTAAGTGCTTGGGAAGCAGTGAGCAAGTAATGAGTTACGTTGCGTGTGTAATTTAGTTTAGTTATATTAAACAAATAAAAGTTTAAGTTTTTTACGTGTTTCTTTTCGTAAATTACTGGAGTTTACTTATTAGAATCGTTTAAAGATGAATGACACTGATAATGATGTTTCGGATTGCTCGGAACCGGAAAGCATTGCACTCACGAAGCAAGCCAAACTAGGAAAACATCGCCTAACGAAATACAGTACAAATTGGCAGAATGATTATATTTATAAATAATTATTCTTTTATTGTTAGTTGCAATTTGTAACACTTACTCCTCAGACTATTGCTTGAAACGCCACATTTTTCTAACGAATAAAACTTTTTTGATTTTGATTTCCGTTTTCTTTTTTATTTTCTTATTTAGAAGACGAATAAGACTCAACTACCTAACTACAGGGTAAATCTGATTTTGCTATCAATTGTCACGTAAACTTAATTTGAATTCAAATAAAAAGATGAATATTTAAAAATTTCTGATTATATACGTTTTTACTATGTCCCGCTTTCGACGACAGAATCCCGCTATTATCACTCAAAAAGTTTCAAAATCCCGACTTGGCAAAAAAAAATCTGGCAACGCTGCTGAGTAGGTACACAAATTATCAGACCAACCCATATGAATCTATCAATGTTAATTGCGAAATTTAAAGAAATGTATAGTTTGTAAAAATAAACATTTCAGCTTTCTAACCTTTTAAATTTTTTTTTATAATTTCTTTTACATTAAAATATCACTTAAATTTGCTAAGTATAAGAAGTCTATAAGTATAAGTAATAAGCTTATATACTATTAAGTAAGATATACTGGAACCCTAACTGAAATCATATCAATCATCTGATACCAAAACCGAAATATTACCTAATCTTTAATTTAGAAAATGATACGAATCAAAACAATGCCAATTGCATTGTTTCGCAATCGCAACAGCAAGTAGCAAAATTTACATAATAATATAATAATAATAAATTTAATTATATTATATCATAATAATTACATGTTTTGGAAATTGCATCTTTTGCATATACAATATTACAATATTTTACGTTAAATAATTTAATTCTTGAACGAAAGTTTCAAGAGTTCGTTTCATTTTACGTAATGATGTACTATTTAACGTTCAAATGTATTCTATTCAAACGTTGCAGTTAAAATTCTACCGTTAACAATTGTTTAATTATTTCTACAAATTATACCTATAACAATATATTTATTCTAAAAAATAAAGTTAAAAAATATCCTTACGGCAAAAGTATTAACTAAACGCAATATTGACAATCTGTCAAAGTTAACTCCGATGATTCGGATAGATGTGTATTTACTTTTACGAGAAAATGATTAATATCGTATTAATTTGAAACGAAAATGGATGAAAACGAATTCTTTAAAGAGACAGTTCAACATCTGGCGCGATGTTTATCAAATTTGAATCCTACGCCATGGGAAAAGGTTGGTTTCAAAATTGATTTTGTTTTGTAATCTTATTATGAAACTTTGCCTTGTTGTATTCAGGACTTTAGGCAACATATTGCTTTTGATAAAAAACGTTATATATTGAGACTATTTATAAATGCGTATAGAAACTCTATCAAATTTGCCAACTATTATTTACACTATCGAAATTGCAAATGATCTCACTGACCCTGACTTCGGCTATACATACTCTTATCATCACCATAATGAAAGACGGGATGTTATGATTCATTACCATATTGCAAATAATTAATTTTCGAATGCTAACTTTAAATTGGTACTCTTCTTTCAATTTGTTATTTTGAAGTTTTTACATAGCTATTTACTTTATTACCGCTCTTTTATAAGTTATCTGCTCTTGACTTGAACAAATGGTAAAAAAATAATTTGTAATTAATTTCACAGTCAACCAGGAAAATATTTGATATATAGCAATTTTTTTTGTTGTTACAACAAAATCTCTTGAAGATAATATTCATACAATAATTACATATATTAAAACTTAGGCTTATACTATCAAGGAATACATATAGGAATATTAATAATTCTTTTTATAAATAACAAGTAAGCCATTTAATATACATGGTTGACATAAAGCTTTTTTCCAGATCAGTGAAAGCTTTACATACACTGTTAAATTTGACAGATAGATTTAGTAAACACAAATGTAGAATCCTTAGAATTGTTTAAGGTAAATTCAAGGGTAGTAATGGTAATAATAAAAACAGTTTAATTTTACATTAATACAGCCAGAGGAAACATACAAATATTTAGGAACACAAAAAAATAAAGGTATACATCACACTAAAATTAAACATGTATTATCAACAACTTCACTGAACAAATCTATGTAAAGCAACAAATCAATACATTTTCAGTCCCAATTCTCATATTCTTTCGGGGTCATAAAATTGACAAAAGCAGACATACACTAAATAGAAATAAAAACTATGTTTACTAAACACAATTATCTGAAACTATCCAACACATAACAAGAGCTTTCCCCATCCTCACCCAAACAGACTATACTCACAGCCATAACAATATCTGTAACATAATTCATCAAAAATTTGCTATCAAATATAAACTTGTTACTACTAAACCCTTACCTTAATTTCAATATAGCCCAGGTACAATACTTGAAACCGCCAGCTATAAGATGTATAATGTTAAAGTATGGAATACAAATAAAGTGTAGATTGTACCGCTGGTGATTTTAAGCAGTGGTGTCATTCCTAAGCACCTTTTTGATGCCTTACGAACCCTTAACTTATCAGAAATCATTTACATTACTTTGCAGAAAACAGCAATTCTTAACACCTGCTGCATTTCTGCATGTCCGAAAGTTCTTACAAAGATGATTCTTCTTCCTCCTATCATAATCCTGAAGTTTACTTGGCCAAAGCCCGTGAATTTTAGTTATATACCCAAACAGCCTCAGTGATTAGAGAAATTTAATTACAAAATAATAATTATAATTGAATTGTCCATCACAAGCACACAAAAATCTTTGAATACAAAATAAATTTACTGTTTATTTATTTAAATAACTTTTTAATATATTTTAATGTGGATACTGGAACCTATTTTAGGTGAATACTTTGTTCATGCTGTGTCCACAAGCCACCTCATCCTTGGTGGTTACACCGCGCAGCCAGGAGGCAGGTATTGCCCTTGGCCTGTACTTCCTTCAAAGTGGCCTGCAGCATCAGGATAAACTGCTGCCGTACTTCTTGAAAGTGCTCAAATGTCTCAACAATGCACAGTTTGAGGAGCCTTTGTATAAAATCAAAAATGCTGACAGTAAGTACTTTTTTTTTGCAATAAATAGTTTGTAAATGTTGTTTGCTTATTCTCAACTAAATTTAAATTTTGTAATTTTACTAGATTACCTTTAAGCTCTTTTTGGTTAATTATATTAACACTGTTAAAAGTTTATATATAATAATTAAATAATATCTTAATTTGCAAATATTGACCAATCTGTTTTGTGGAGGAATGTAAAGTCAATGGGAATTCCATTTCCTAATAATTTATTTTATTAGCATTCAAACTCTGTATATTAATAGCAGAAGGAAAATAACATATTGTGTTTGTAATAGAGATTTAAAATTAATTTTCAAATTAAGGTTTAAACTGAAAGAATAAATACAATTCATAACTATATACTTATAATATTATGTTATTAATAATATAGTACTATGGTTTCTTAGAATTGGTCATACTAAAATTTATTATTTTATATAATGCTGTATTCGGTTTTTACAGAGCTCTGTTATGCATATTTATATCCTTAGAAATAGTAAATAAAATCTATTTGTTTGTGGACAAATTTATTAAATCTAATTTGGGCTACAGTTTTTACAAATATATTTTATAGTGTAAAGATATAACATAACACGTTATTCCCTGATAACAATTGGATGTAAGTATTGCTTTCAAGAACTAAGAAATAATATTTTTTGCAGACAATATTCAAATTGATAGCTAGGAGAACTTATAAGTTAAAATAAATTTATTTGCCGTATCCTCCGCCTGCGCCTGCGCCTGCGCTACCTCCTGCTCCGGCTTCACCGCCTGCTTGGCCACTTGCACCAGCATTGAAACCGATCCCAGCACTTGCTGTAAAATTATAATATATACAATACTAGCTGTGCCCGTGACTGCGTCCGCTTAGATTAGTTTTTTTGGGTACCATACCGCTTTACTTTAACTTATATAAACTATGAATGTCATCTTTATTTATATCGAATCAATGGCCTGAAAAATAAGTTTTAAGTTACTAGCCCTAAAAATAGCGATACTTCCATACAACTTTTCATACCCCCTTTCGACACCTTACAAGCCTTAGAACTAGCTGTGCCCGCGAAATAATGGCAGCAAGCCTTCTTCGACAAATAATGGTATTATGTGTAAATCTTGAGAGATAGACATATACTATCTACTGGAAATTTTTTTTTATTATTAAAAAGGAATAATTCTTTCATACATAATTTTTGAATAACTTAAACCGTTTATGCAGCGTGAAAGACCTTAAATGTGAATATTTCTTCCCGTTTTTGCAACATTTCTCAATGACGTTTTGCTCCTATTGGTTTCAGCGTAATGTTATAGAGCCTAAAGCCTTCCTCTATAAATGGACTATCCAACAAAGAATTATTCAAATCGGACCAGTAGATCCTGAGATTACCGCGTTTAATAATATTAGTATAGATAAAAAAATAAACTATGTCTTTTCTCAGGGTCTAAAGATTGTCTGTGCCAAATTTCATCAAATTTTAGTTACTTTCGCATTTATAATATTATTAGTAGGGATTCAATATATCGTCGCATAAGTTCTAACACCGCGTATGTCAAAGTTGGCAACTTAATAATTAAGCCCAATAATAACACGATATTACATTTATATCGCTGCAGTAAACGTTTTATACCGTGTATTGTTTAAACGAAATCTATTTTGCACCAACTAAATGCATAAGCAATTAGTTTGAAAATGATTTTATGAAACGTGGGCAATGTTTTCCCAATTGTTCAGAGTGTCAACATTTTGACTTACGCGGTGTTAGAACTTAAACGACGATATGATGATTTACATTTAACTCAAAAAATATCAAATAATATATTAATAATAAATTGTGGAATAGATAATAAATAATATAAGAAATTATATTTCTACCATAATATAATCCTCATATTAAAATAGAAAGGTTTGTCACTATTATTTGGGGACGATCTTGGAAACTGTAACCTCTTCTTTACATATGGGACTGAGTGAAGTGTAATTAATACTTAATGAAATGATTTTTTAAAATAAATCACTAAGACTTCCATTCTATCACAAGGATATTATGTCATATTACCCAGTAATTCACTGCCTCTCACGCAAACTGGAACACAACAATGTGAACACTGCTATTCGGCGGTAGAAATAGGTGAGAGTGAGTGATTCCAAACAATCTTTGTACCTTTTCTACGTCATGTAAAAAGTGATATGAAGTGATAAAAAAAATCTGATTTCTCATGTAAATTAAAAAGGTTTCTTGTAACATTTTTTTGTTATTGCTTATGAATACTTTTCGAGGTCAATTGTTTATGTCTACAGCAACTATTTAGAGTTGCTTATTGATACTAATGAATATAAATATGTACCGCCTATGCCCCCTCCAAGACCTCCACTAGCCCCGCCACTGGCACCTCCCCCGGCACTGCCACCCGCTCCGCCCTCGGCACCTAAGTATAATTTTTATACGAGATTTTAATAATGTGTCTGATGTAAATAACAGTCTTGATAAGGGAATAATAAAAAGATTTCCTTTTTAATTATTTTCTTACCATTAGTAGCTCTATTCACCCAACTATATACATATTTCTAGCTGGCTATTATGAATTTAGAATGTTATTATGGGTGAAAGAATAACGGAGTCCGTTATTATACTGCAGTGAAATTCAACTTGTCTTAGGCTCCAGGAGGGGTTCGAACCTGTATTGTAACCTTGCACCACCGTTATGTTCAATTTAATTTAAACACATCTTAACTTTTTTTTTAGTTTTTCTTTTATTATTATTAAGTCGATATTTACTATAAAAAAATAAAATGTATCAGGTGTCAGGCGGTACTCGAATCTGCAACTTTACCATTGATTTTTTTCTTTCTAGTAAATATCATCTTAAATATAATCCAGTATTTACAACACATAAAAACAATCAAAATAAAATTTATATTGGTTTAAATATAAACGTTTTAAAACTGAATATCTTACCAGACTCAGCAGAGCGGCACTGTAACATAATAAATGCAACAAATTAGAACACATATAAAATGAAATATTCTTTTAAACATAATGTATTGTAACTTACCATGTCCACCATCATAATAACAACAAAAAGGAAAAACAATTTCTTTAACATTATGTATAGGTTTTATCGCAGGACTTTTGAGGTCTTCTGGGGTAGGTTCTAATATTGGAAGTGTTGCTTTGTTGACGCTTTCAGTTCTTTATATATGAGTTAGAATGCTTATATTTTTTATTTGGAGTGATTTTTATCTCTAATGATGATGGTTAAATAATCACATAATATGAAAACGTTTGTAACAATGTTTCAACACTAGTGCCTTCCATGGGTATGCTTACTTATAATAAAACTGCGGTGAAAAGTGTGCTGACTTATCATAGAAGATAATAGCTTAAAATGAGTCTGGCTAAGTATTATTGCAAAGCTATTTACAGTAATTATGAGAATGAGTATAATTTCAGCAATATTTGCAAACAGATACACCTTTGTAATTGTCTAAGATATTAGTTTACTATATCGCAGTCATTTTCTGATTTAAATCTTTAGCATAATTCATAGACATTAGACTTCATATCGAGGAGTCCTATAGTGCAGATGATAGAGATCCTAATTTGTGCGCCAAAGATCGTGGGTTTGATTCCCACCCAGCACAAACATTTTTATTATGATTATTCTGGGTGTTATGTTGTATGTGTTATGTGTTAACTTATATTTGAGTATTACATTTTTGATTCCACTTTTCTCTGATGTCCGTAATATAAGTGATTTGTGCGTCTTATCATGAAGTTATTTACATTAATTCAAATTTCGTTTAAACAGACACAATCGACAACTCTGAAGTATTATTTTATAAATCCCTACTTCCCTACTTCCTTGCTAATATTATAAATACGAAAATAACGCTGTCTGTCTGTCTGTCTGTTACGCTTTTCGCTTATACCTCTAGACCGATTTTATTGAAATTTAGCACAGACAATCTTTAGACCCTGAGAAAGGACATAAGTTATTTTTTAATTCGAAAAAAGGGTTTTGAGGGGTCGAAAGAGGAATGCAAAGTTGTATGGAAGTATCCCTATTTTTGAAACTAGAAACTTGAAACTTATTTTTCAAACCATTGATTCGATATAAATAAACATGACATTCCAAGTTGTAGGTTAAGGTAAAGAGGCATGGTACCCAAAAAAAACTATTCCACGCGGACGAAGTGGCGGGCACAGATAGTGTATTCTAAAAATACATATAATGTAGTATGTGATTATATGTTGTTATTATATACCGTCATTAAACCACAGTTTGTAATAAATCTATGTAAATAGATTCCCACATTATCACAGATTACGCGGCGATTTCATGAAGGCCACCGTTTAATATAAACCGTATAAACTGTTTACGACAAAATTGTTTTGTTGGGCGTCATTATTGTGTTTCCAAAAATAAACTATTTGTCTTCCAACGTAATGACTATTATTCTTTGTTGTTAAAAATAATACTCGTATTTACGTCCATCATAAGGAATTGCTACGATGCTTGATAAATCTTGAGTCCTTATACCTATAATATGACAGATTTCACAGATATTTTGCCGCTGAAATTTGGCATAAATATTTAGGTATTTAAGATTAATTTGCATAAGCCAACTGCAGTTATATTGTATGTGGCAATGCCCTATAGTGTACATAAGTATACTTTTAATGCAGGCCGTGTATATTCTCATAAATTATTCTGGAAGTGGTTTATTCTTGTATTTGTTCTTTCAGGGATACCGATGTCAGAGAAATTCAGTTTCTGTCTCAATACGCTTCTCTCCGACGTTGCTACCAAGCAACCAGCCCTAAGGGAGGAGATAATCACTGCTCAAATAGAGCTTATGTCTAGTCTGACAAAGATCATTCTCGCTTGTCACGAGAGCAAAGATTACACCCAAAGCATATCGAAACTTCAGCTATGCAAGAATACGATACCAGTTTTAATAGGCTTAGCGAGATCCATGGGCCGGTACGCGACCATCGAACCTCCTTTACTTTGTCGGCTATTCCCTCAGCCGAGTAGTCCTGTCAAGGCCAAAGAACCGGAGCCAAACTTCGAGTATTCTACGTTAGATAAGAAGAGAAAATTTAATCAATTCAGACCTATAATTCCTAGGTCCCTGTCAGGGAATTTGAATCCGAATAATGAGGTTGTCATCGAGAATGGGAACGACACGGTGAATAGTGCAGGTGGCACGCTGAAAAGAGGATCCCTCCATAGTTACAGTTCTGTGCCATACGATCCGACGACATACTTCTTCCACAAGTTCGGATCTAGTTTTAACCAGTTTCCTTACATGAGGTTTTCCGAGTCGCCCGAGAAGAGGATCAGCGTGCAGTTTTACGTGACGTATTTGCAATCTATATTGTCTCTGGCGAAAAAAATGTTGACCAAGGACCTGCTGGCGTTCTTAGACGAGGAGGCCGAGGATATCTATGCGTCAGGACAGATACAAGTATGTAACCTGTTTATGAATAGTGCAGTCGTTCGCAGCTATGTCCGATTTCTATTTTTTTTTTGTTTTCGTTATGATAACTTGAATATATTCGCATTCAATACTCACGATGAAACATATTTTTTGACAGTTGTAAATCGACTTTTATTTTTTTGTTTAATGTTCAAGTTGACCCTTACGGTAACCGTTAAGTTTTCTTGATAACATTTTTTGTAAATCGTAAGGAGGGTTGTCGTATCGAAAAAGTGAATTGTTTTCTTCTAGGTGTTCCCGTACAAATCATTTTCGGAAACGCTCAATTTGGTAATGGTAACGCTGCTAAGAGAATTACTGCAGCATCAAAAGGATTTGCCGGGGCCATTCACCAAAGATGTACAGGTGAGAAATTATAAAAATATATATTGTACTGTATTTGATGACATACGACTATCAGAGATTTTTTAGGATGAAATTAACAGTTAAGAAGGGATTAGAATAATAAATCTCTCTTAGACTAGACTGCTTAATTTTTGGCCTGCAAGTTGGAACTTCGGCAGACTCCACCCACATTTTACAAAAGTTAGATTGTCTGGGGTAGTGGCTGAGTGTGTCTGTCATCTCTTCCTTGCTAAGGGGGACTGCTAGGCTGGCCATAGAGAGGTGATGATTCCAAAATAACTTCCTACTCTATGAACTTAGTGTATGCTGCTCAACTTTCCCAGAAAGTCTGGGGGAATCACACATATGTCGCAGTACCAAAGTGAAACAAGGTCAACAAAAGACCCCGTTGCGCTTCTTGCGGGATACCGCAGGAGCTCAGCTGTCTAAGAAAGCTGGGTCGCGGATCCTGCACAAGTTTAATACTTAGCCTAGCTTACAAGGTTAAAAGAGCCAATTATGGAATATATTTCTTCACAAAAATTTTGCAGTTTCCCATAATTAGGATTATATCAGAAATTTCTGAAATCTATATTTATTTTTTAGGAATTCGTAAAATGTCTGTTTTTGAGCGGTCAAACGGAACTGCAGAGTCGTCATCACGACGCGTCAGAGAGAGAAGACAGGGAGAGTAACTTTGCAACCGTCAACAAGTTCAAGGTTAACGTTATGGCCAACTCGGCCTGTGTCGACCTCTTAGTGTGGGCCATTGGGGACGAGACAGGTAATTAAATTAGTTACTAACATCCGTTGTTCTAACCTTAGGGTTGGAATCAGTTCAAAAACAAAACACTGTGCTATACAACATTAACAATAGAAATTTCCTTAACTGATGGTGAACTCTAAATAATTATCATTGATTTCATAATTGGTTGCATATGTTTTGTTCGCAACGACAAATTTTGTGTATTGTTGGGATAATTTACCCCGGTACAGAGTAAATTAAGCGTGGTGGCCGAAGTCCGTGTTTGAAGAGCCCTTAAATAGTTGTCGTTCGTCCAGATATTGTAACCATTGTATATGCTCCTACACTTCTCCCTAAGTATCCAGTAATTTCGCTCACTGATAAGCGGCGTGGTGTCTTCCAGTCTAGCCATCTAGCAATGGTTACAATATCTGAACGAAACGGACGACGACTAATGAAAACGGCTTCCTGTATCTAAAACATTGTACGAAATATGTAAAAAGTTGAGTAAATTGCATTAAAAAAAGCATTTATAATTAGTTATATTATGGACAATCTAATTTAATCTTTATTTTTAAAATATTTTGTTTTATTATAATTCCCTTAAAAATTGGACCAATACCAAAAGTTTACATTTTTCCAATTCATGATTGATCGCGACTATGTCCGCATGGACATGAACTATGTCACATCCTTCGATAATATTTTTATCCCAGGATTAAATACTTGGATATAGGACGGCCATGACCACATACATTTGTTATCTGATCGAGTATTTATTTATTTTAAGGGGGGCTTAAGTAAAGTGTTAAGTTATTCAATCAGAACATTTAACAAAATAGTATATGTATGCACAATAAAATAAAAATAAAAACAATAAATATTGATATAATAATATTATGTATGTAATAATGTATATTTATTTATTACGGTTTTGCAGTGGGTGGAGATTATGACGTGCCAGCTCTTATAAACGCTCTAACAATATTAATAGGTATCTTATTTGCGAGTGAACAAGCCCTTATCACTAACACCACAGTTAATGCTTACTCCCTGAATAATAAAGACTGTTTTCGTTTGACAAGTACGTGTTGCTGTATTGTGTTCACCGATTTGGTTTTTCGAGCTAATTCTTTCGCAATTTGAATATTCGTACTTCCATACATTATATGAGTTATAATGGCCGACTGTATAATTTTACATTTTAATCAAGGAGTTTTCATGTTTTTATTCAACCATTGAATTGGATTTAGGTGGCATTTTTTTTTTGTTGCATTCTTTTATTGTTGGTGTTGTTTTTAGGTGCAGATTCTTTGTGCGGACGATTGACAGAGAAGATAAATTCTAATCATAATCACAAGCTGATTTTAGCGCATATGCCGCTGTTGATGGTCTGTCTTGAAGTAAGTGTAGTTTAGAAATATGTATATATAGTTATACCAGTATATATAGTTTTAAGAAGTTCAATTTAGAAGAATAACTAAAATTCCAAGTCCACTTCTTAAACAGAAGAGAACCAGTCAAATACTTGGCTGATAAGATATGTATAATTTTCTAAACGGCTTCCAAGAGATACACTGCCAAGAGATATCCACAGTTTAAAGTTCCTTCCTCAGAATGTTTTGAGGTTATCAATATCTATACTTGCTCGTATTAGACTCATATATCCAAAACTCACGTTTAAAAACATTAGGGCTCAAAGACTATTATTCTTGTGTATTATATTATGAATCGATTGCATTAGAACAATAAAAATAGAATACATCCAATGTTAATATTTTTAATGTCCGAAATTGTTTTTTTTAAAAGGCGCGCTTTTTCGTTTGATTTTTATTTTTATAATAATATTCACACGACGAAAAGATTAATTAATATTATGTTGATGGTATTCTTCGAGAACACAATGTAGTTTTGGATGAAAGTGTATACACTCGGGTTCTTCTTTTAAATCAGTCTAAGACCGTCTGTATAAGCGACCTCACCTATTCCTACCGCCAATAAGCTGTTAATTTTTTTGTTGATTTTACTGAATTGTATGACTTAATTATCTAATAAATTATCAGGGTTCAAAGTTGGCGACACTCGAATTACGAAGGCTACAGCCGTAAAGTACAAAAAAATAGTAGTAGTTTTATTAGAAATTTATTGATAAGATTTACAATTAATAATAATATAATAATAACTTTATTCAACAAAAAAAGGAAACTTAAAATACATTTTGATACTTAGGTACCTAAACTAGGTCTAGCCAGTTCTTATAGGCACCTAAATTAAAATTATAATTAAAGGAGTTGACTATCTATTGTTCGAAATCAGAATCAAAAGTGACGAATATTTTGCTGTGGTTTGTAATTGTTGGTAAGTGTCACTGCAGCCTATAGAGGTTTGTAATATCACAAGGATATCATTGCTGCGATACCAACCTTGTGACTTGAAGATGTTATGTCACATTACACAGACATTTCACTACCTATTTCACCCTTCAAACCGAGGTACAGCAATGCGAACACTGCTCTTTGGCGATAGAAATATGTGAGGTGAGAGTCAGGTAGACCAAGACTCTGCAAGTTAGTTAATGGGTATAGTAGCTTACTGGATATTCACGTGGACTCGCCCAATATGGTTCGGTCGTTGCGTATGTGTGTATTAGCCGTGGGGTGCCGGCAGAGTAGATTACTAACTACCTCGCATATACTAGGTGTCGTAAGTGGTGACTAAGGTACCAGAACCGATAGATGGCGGTATATCCATTCGAACCAGTATAGTTTCTAGTGCACTGGGCGAGGAAGGGCAGCAGCATCCATGTCGCGAAAGTTACGCTTTGCGATTGCCAACGCGCTTGCCCAGGCAATTATGGCCAAAATTCGCCCTTTCTTGGGGAGTTCATGTCCAGCATTGGACTGCTAATGGCTGATATGATGATGATGATAATGATATGTGTGTAAAAATAATAGTCTTTCTCTTTTTGTAATTTTTTTAAGTTATAAATGTAGTATTTGTTGCTCGCGTTTTTGTAAGATGTACTTACCTATGTGTGTTTGTTACATCTTGTACAATGTTGCGCAGTGTAATATTTATTTTTAGTTTAAGTATAAGCAAACGTTAGTGAGTCAAATAAATAAATAAATGTAGACGACCTTCACATGAGCTCATGTTAACAGAAACGACAGGATCAGGAAGTTCCTATAGACAAAAATTATAAACTAATGTTTGTATTCGAATAGATTATAGAAACAAAACACGCACCGTAATACCATCAACAGGGTAATATATCTCAATGAAGCCGCCTTCACTTCGCTAAACGCGAACGCGCCCCATTTTGGCCGCGTGGCATTAAAAATATTAAAAAACTTGATTAAAAATATTAAAAAACATGCGTATAAAAGCCGAAGCTCACTGTCTGACTGACATATCAACGCAGGGCCTAGACTAGAAAAGTTGATTTTTTTCCCAGAGGTTCTTTTTATAACGAAGGGAAGCACTTTGAAGGGTCTTTTGAAAATTCACCCTCGAAAGGGGTAAAACAGGGTTGCAAAGTTACGTATGAAACTTTGCTATTTTTGAAGTTATTTGAATGAAATTCAGGATAAAGGTTCTTCATTAAAAGTTATGAAGTATGTGACAAATATTTTTTCGAAAACCATTCCTTGTGGGGTAAAAGAGGGGTGCAAAGTTATATTGAAAGTTCTACAAGTTAACTCGGGTGAAACGGCGGGGCGCTGTTAGTTAGTCTATAAAAGATGGCCATTGAGTTCAAGATTGATTGTAAAAATTTAACAGATTTGGGTAGATTTATCTGTTGCGTGCTACGGCATCCAAACCGTAGGGGCTGATAAGATGTTTTTTATTTTATAGGGTCTAGGTAAACTGGCGACCAAGTTTCCAACTATAGCGAACACTTCTATATATTGTCTACGAGACTTTCTAGTCACACCCTCACCGATATTATTCAAACTTCACAAACTCGAACTGGAAAAAACCGGCAAGGAACACATGAAAGTGACCCGTAAGTAACAACTGCTCCCAGTCTATCGTCTTTTCATTTAGTTTATCTATGCATGTATTTGTCTGTTCATTCTTTTGATATTTGAATGACAATTAATTCTCTTCCAACAATAGGGAATATGCATAAAATATTTCTTTCTTTTCGCTTTTTGCGATTTGTCATAGAAATAACTAAACAAAATCGAAATGATAAAAGGAAAATAGAACATTTTAAAATAAATAAATTCATATCATACATAGCTTAAAGTACTTGTGTTTCGGATCAGATGACAAAGGAATTACAAATATATATTTTTAACACCTAGACACAGACAAACACAAATATTTATCCTATAAATGTTTGTCCTGGGTGGGGATCGAACCCCCCGTGGTATAGTGGTTAGCGTATAAGACGCTCATTCTCTAAAACAGACGAACAGAGAAGTTTCAGGATGACATGTTGTTTGACGTCATAGACCACGTCGCGACTCTCAGTCAGACTAATAAATTTGTTAGGAAAGTACAAAGGACTTGATTTCAATGTTAATTAATGAATAAAATGCATATTCCCAATTCCTCAATTCAGTTCTTCTTATATTCTCTATAGTTGTAACGGCGTGGGACTGGTATATGGTTTTTTTTATATATCAATAAACATCTAGATATTTTCTATAACACTTTATATTAATGGTTGATGTGTCTCATATAAAACTTTGGAGCTGATTGCTTGAAGGTATGGGAAGCTTTATCTATCCTCGCAATATCGCTTGCACATCTCAAGAATTCTCACTCACTCTCTATCCATTTTCAATCTTGAGAACGATGAGTTAGAGAAAAATAAATGCCCCATATAATTTTCCTCAGTGCAAGGCAAAGAATTACAAGGGCTTACAGAGACGGGTGTGCCGGTGAAGTCGACTCCGTTCGAGAAGTTGCGAGACGCGGCTATTGAGAACCTATGCGTGGCTCTTGAGGCGGCGTTGACGGTCGACCAGTTCTGTGTGCCGGCGCTGGTCGGCTCCGTGAGTAACAGGCTCTTCACTGCGGAGACCAGCGACAGGTGAGTGACTACGCAATATCTTGCGTAAGATGTTCTTCTTACACTTCCTCGTGTTTGTATATATCTCACTATTTTTATGTGTGTGTGTGTGCGATAAATAAATATATACATATATATTTATTTATCACTATATATATATCAAGCTTAAGGTTGACTCAATATTAAGCATGCGCGTTTCCCGCTGCGCACGCTGATTTCTCGTCTCATAGTGGATCGAAAATTATCTATAGATACATGGAGTTATGATGATACATACAAGTGTTTTAGAAAAAATGACAATCAAAGGTATATTTGTATAATGATATCAGATGTTTTGTCTAACTTCGTACTAGTGGAGCACATTATTCTAGCAAAAAAAAGTTTTAACTTTTAAACTTAACCTTTAAACTTCGAAGTCTATATGTTTGAAGGACGATTTCCGATACACAGTCGTATGCTAAAACACGTACAGTGAAACGCTTGCGTTAACGTTGCGTTTTCCCGGTACGCACGCCCTGTGCTGGCGTACCTGTCAGCCTGAGATGGATCGATAGATTTTGAAAATTGAAAATAAATTATTATTGAAAATAATCATCATTACATCAATATTAAACATTCTGTAGAATTCGTTTATAGATACAATTACATACAATAAATACCTTACTAATACTTTTATTACGGTAATATATAAAATACCCAACCCATTAAAAGTTCTTCAGTTCTTCTACCTTGAAAGTTGTGGATCCATATAGGTAATATATAAACCAAGTTACCCTAGCTTAACTACATCATATATAGTGATTATATAAATATTAAAAATCTTTTTTGTTTTAAAAAAAATTGATTCAAGAATTTGCAACAAATTGACAATGTATTTTACAAGGAATACATATTATATAAAACTAAATTATAAAAATGTAAATATTCTAATTTCTAATAACTTATGACATCATTCTTTCAAATATGCTATATGATCTATGCTTAGCATGACCTCCGCTTAATATGTCTATTTATGTCTTAATCTTTGGTGTCATTATAAGCGGATTCTACTGTAGTTCCCGTCCATTTGACTAATGGGAATAGTGGGATCCCCCCAATTTTTTAACAAGGAAAAATAGTGTAACCTATATATTAACTATAATAGCAAGTTCATGTTAACTATATGAGTGTTTTTTGTCATTCTTTAATGTCTGGCCGCGGAGAACAGTGATAGGTGAGAGAAAATTTTTAGTATGAAATTTTATATGATAAATCAATTGCTTCGGAAATTTGCGTAAGTGGAATAGCAACTGGATTAAGGTAGGTCGATAGTTCAAGTCCTCGTGGTTTTACAATGTCTGAAGGAGTTAGAACAATTGGTGTGTTACTAGGTATATTGTTTTTATAACTATGAGATACAAGTAAGTTAAAGATTAATAATTACGAGTTCGGTGTGTTTGTTTAGTACAGCTAAAAATCGGTGAGTGGAAATAATAGTTTTGAGTGAATGGTAATAAAACTACTCTATTTGTTTGACGTTTCGGTTACCTATACCGCGTTTTGAAGCCGTTAAAGGAGTAATTTTGTTAGTGAATCCATAAATGTTAGAAAATATTACTAAGTAAGTAAATGTTTTATCGGGATCAGGAATATTAATGGTAAAATTAATCATTGTTATTGTTGATTACCAAAACAATAATATCACCAATAAGCTATCAAGGATATTGGTTCTTATGATGCTCATATTAATGTTTATTTTAGTGAATCATCGTTGATAAGCACCAACATTGTCATAATGTTGGGACACGTTGCCGTCGCGTTGAAGGACACGCCCAAAACTACTGACACCATCTTGCAGTTCTTCCAGCAAAGGTATGTTATGACCTATTTAAATGTGTCGCAACATAGATTCATTTAAAAATCGAACATATTTGACAAACGGTGACGTTTATTTTTTAAAATTTCAAAAAGGAAGACTATTAAATTAGGTTTTGATTTAATTCCCAGTTGACGTCGTCACAGACATAGTTTCTATAGGTGGCTATAGAATCTAATCATTATCATCATCATCATGATGTCACTGCTGAACATAAGCCTCCCAAAAAGGGGGATTTTTACCCATAATTGCCACACAGGGCAATCGTAGCTTAGCGTAGCTTCTCGACGGGAATGCTGCTGCTCATCATCGTTCCCCTGCAGTTGCAAATACTGTTACGGATGGATGTACCTACCGCTATCTGTCGGTTTTGGTACATTAGTCGCCTTTACGACACCTGGTATAGGGGGAGATACTATTCTACTCTTCCGGTACCACACGGCTTTAAAATCTTTTTATTGAAATATATTTCTTGCTGGAGGAGTTGCTTACTGGTTTTAAAACTTACATTCGTTACGCAAAATTTTGAGGTTAACCCCAACTGGTTGTATTTCTTTTTAAAAACGATTGCATGTCTCACGCAGGCTGTGCCGCTCGCCGTCCTCCCTGGACACGCTGATCGTGGACCAGCTCGGCTGCATGGCTCTGGCCAGCCCCGAGGGTCCGGCGCACGACGAGATCATGCGCATGTTCACCGTCATCACTGTGGAGGCAGCCAGCGCCGCCTACCACCACACCGATGACAGGAAGCAGTACAGGTAACGAATTAAATCTAAGCAGGGACTGCTTTTTTTGAAGGTTTTAATATTATTAAATTACTAGCTCACTCGACCAACGTTGTTCTGACTTAAGTACAATGAATATTGAATTAGAGTTGACTGACTGACTGACTGACATAATCAACGCAGGGCCAGAACT
This sequence comes from Heortia vitessoides, assembly GCA_020976665.1. NCBI lineage: Eukaryota > Metazoa > Arthropoda > Insecta > Lepidoptera > Crambidae > Heortia > Heortia vitessoides. The sequence continues at coordinate 10,079,318 of JACJUM010002809.1, forward strand.
ATAAGGGTTAGGAATGTAATATTTTGCACAGGGGGTTCCTTTTATAATGTAGAGGAGCACTTAAAAAAGAATTTTTTTGAATTCGTCTCCTAAAGGGGTGAAACGTGCAAGAAAAGTTAGTATGAAGCTTTACTGTTATTGACGTTAATAAATGTTAATTTGACGATTTCAAAAGACTTATTCAAATAAAGATATATTTGACTTTGACTATTACATAACTTATGTCATTGTGTCTCGCAGACACGTGTCTGGGGCGGTTCTGAACGCGCTGGCAAACATAGCGGCCAACGTCCGCGGCACCAGCGCGCGACTCGAGCTGCTCACGCGCCTGCTCGAGCTGTTCGTACAGCTCGGACTGGGCGGCGAGCGGGCCACTGACAGGTCTCCCGCGCCCGTGCTGAAGGCGTCCGGCAGCGCCGGCAACCTGGGCGTGCTTATACCAGTTATTGCTGTAAGTACTTACAGCCTGTCCTTTGATTATTTTCATTAGGGCAGGGGCCATGTCGTCACACAAAGTTCATGATTTCTTTCAGCTCTACTCGACCTTCTTACAGCTGGACATATATATAAGACATTCCTTCCCTAGTGTGACGTCACACGTATTGAAATCTTTAATTTAAAAAAATTTAAATAGAAATAGCAGTTTCGAAATTAGTTTAATCACTATTTGATTATTTTTATTAAAAAGATATATTTTTATTTATAAATATTTTTATCAAATTATAATAATAAAGTAGTGTGCATTCTGCAGAAGATTAACAATCATATGGTTACTTTAAAAGATTATCTGGCTGGGAAAACATTTGTTTTTAATTTTTCTCTCAAAAAGCTCAACCTCTTGGCAATAACAAACACAACATAAAAAAAAATTAAATCGGTTTACCTATGTATATCAATATAGTACATTATCTTAAATGCGCGCGTTTTATAATAAGTAGGATTATAATATTACAAATTTTTAACCACTTTAAAACGCTATTTTTTTCTATTTTCTACGTTTGGGTTACCTTTCGACAACCGTTTTCAAGAAATCTTTGTCAATCTTCTAAACTGTATTTTTCTAAATAGGATTAGTAATATTCGAGCTACTACAGAATGTATGTATAATGTCTTCCAGGTCCTGGTAAAAAGATTGCCACCAATCAAGAACCCCAAACCAAGGTTACACAAACTCTTCAAAGACTTCTGGCTTTACTGCGTCGTCATGGGATTCACAGCGGCCGAATCAGGTAAATACTCGATACAAACATAACTATTGAACACATTTCGATATTACTATATATCTAACTATATTATTAATGTATCAACTAAATTTTAAGCTAAAATCAACTCTGACTACATTCCCTTTGGATATATATTAGCACTTCTATTCTCTTGTATATATTGAACTTGTGCTGTTTATATAGATATATTTAAATGTCTTGTTGTCTCTTCTTCTATGGCCACGCCTGTAGCCATGCGAAAGCGTGAGTAAAAATGCTTTTAGAATTATAGATGTATGTCGTTTCGTTTGTATAATGATTTTGTGATTTATTTTGTTTGTGGTGCTGTATCTAGCTATCGGTTTGTGTAGACACAGATATCCATATCAAATATTGTAAAAAGTATTTTAAAGGCTAGTCGTCGAGAAACACCATTATATTTTAATCTGAGCATGTTTCGATGTTAGGATTATTTAGGATTTCTTTTGTACATATAGCTAAATATCACTAGATTTACCGTTATTTTTCTTACCAGTGATGGATTTATAAGCAATTTGTTATTTACATACTGAAGGCGGTAATGAATTAAACTGTAGTTTACTCTCAAAGACAGCTTTGAAAAATAACATTCACTTAACAAAATAAAAGAATGTGTGTGAGTTTTAAAATTTTGTAAAAAATATTTATAATAATAATAATAAATTCCCACAACATCTCATACATTGAACTGACTCCGTGGTAAGTCGCTTAAAGCACTTGTGTTACGGACGCCAGACAACAGAGGAATCACAAATATACTACTTAAATACATATATTTTACACCCATACACAGAGCAAACACAAATATCATCATATAAATATTTGCTCTGGGTGGGAATCGAACCCACGACCCCTGGTGCACAAGACAGGATCACTACCATCTGCGCCATCGGGCCCGTCGATATAATAGGAATAGCTTTCCGCTTGTGATATTGGTTCGAAGGTATATTGTCTCATATCGCATCCTGTGGGAATCTTCTCGGTTTCAACATTGAGGTACTCTATGTGATTCCCTGTAGTTCAAGTATAAAAAATGTTTACCGGTTAGGACGTCTATGCTTAACAAATTAACACACATTCGGAATTTAGACATCAGTATGGATTACATTAGTTAGTTAAATTATATATGTTTATATATACACTCATTTGCAAAAAAAAACCGGGTACCTAAGCAACGAACCATTTCAAATGTTTCTATTGGTTTGTTTCATAATTATATAGGTACTTTCACAATTTTGTAAATTAATAAGCAAATAATCGTTTTCGTCAGTATTATCATAAAATTTTGATAAAATTTATGGGTTTTAATGCTAGTAAAACTAAAGTTAACTAGTAGTGTATGCTCGCTTGTAGTGCATATGCTCATGAAATAAAAGTTAACAAAGATTTTTGTTTGTTTTTTCTTTAATAAAGTAAAAGCAGATGATTGTTTAATATTAAGTAGGACCCTGTCTAGCTGAAATCACAGCTTGAATTCCTCTGGGTATGCTAGCGAGGATATCTCGGATACTTGCTTGCGGAATACGTTCCCACTCTGCGGTAATCACATTCTTCAGCTCTCTGATGGTCTGCGGGGCAGGTTGTACTGATCTCACGCGTCGTTTCAGAACGTCCCAGACATACTCTATAGGATTGAGGTCGAAACTTTGAGTTGGCCGATCCAAACGACGAATGCCGACCTCTTGCACATACGCTTCCACATCGCCAGACCGGTGGGCGCGAGCGTTGTCGTTCATAAAAATTAAGTCTTCGCCTAAAGCGGCCAATGCGGGTTGTGCATGAGGAATTAGAACTTCCGTTATGTATCGATGTCCAGTCAGTGAGCCGTTTTTAATGAAGACTAACTCTGTACGATCCATTTAATTTATTTCTGCCCAAAACATAACAGAGCCCCCACCATAAGGTGTGATTTCTTAAAAACTTAGTCTTTTTAGCACTCGCCGACGTCGATCTTCACTGTAGAGATATCCTGGCTTTATCGGAGAACAATACCCTATTTCAGTCTTCTTGAGTCCACGACTCACAAATTCGAGCGAACCTAAGCCTGGCAACTCTGTGCTCACAGAGTAACTTAGGGCCGCGGGCCGGGCGATGACTGCGTATATTGGCCGCGAGAAGCCTCCTCCTGACCATCCATAGACTAATATCCACATTTCTTACTTCTTCGAGGTTCTTCTTAAGGTCCAAATACGAAGATTTGTGATTTCACAATGCGCGACTCACAAGAGAACGATCATCCCGTGGTTGGGTACATGGTTTTCTTCCAGAACCAGGCCTTCTCTTGACGGAACCGGTGTCTTGATACCGCTGCCAGGTCCTTTGAACCGTCGAGCGACTCACACTTAGCCTTTGAGCCACGAAGCATTGGCTGCAACCCTCTTCGAGCAGCGCAATAATTTTGGTAGCTTTTACCACTTTCTCTAACATTATTGAGGCAGCTAAAAAGCAGTAAATGAAGTTTTGATAATTAAGAATATAAAATAAATTCATAAAAATTTACTTAAAGTTATGAAAACCAATATTATCTTTTGGAACTTCGCTCCAAAAATGTAGGACAAAAAATGGTTATCTGTAAAAACGAGCATCAAACGAAAATTCGAATTTAGAACGTACTGTTGTAAACACCACGGCATTTTTAAAACCGGCCAGTAATATGTACAAATGATTGAAATCATTTTGGTACCGTATTTTTTTTAAAGAAGAATTGAAATCAAAACCTCCCATTTTTTTGCAAATGAGTGTACATGTTAAGGTACATATAGGTATAATGCAGTCCGTCATTTGAAAAATGTTCGAAATCTGTCATTATGAAAGTTAAGCTCACCTGGTAGCGATCTCACTAAATTCGATGGTATTCGTTCCATTAGAGCCACTGTACTCCGCAACAAACAAAAGTTAATTTAAATCAAAGTATTATCTTTATTTAAAAGGACCTATCATAGGCACTTTTAAGTCATCAAAAAAAACAAAAAATATGAATATAGATAAGATAATTACAATTTTACATAAATGACATCTAAGGTCATCGACTCTGACAACCAGTGTTATAAGAGTAATTTAAACGATAGGTCATTCAGTGTCCTTCTTTAATACTAGTCTGTCGGCACCAGGCGGGCCTTATAACTAAGTTTATAGCTGGTACATTACGCGAGCTAACAAAAAAGAACCTGCAAGAAAAACTGATGGTTATATTAAAGTAATATAAACTATAAGAATTCATAGATACACCACCATGAATAGAAATTATCAAACAGCTAGGTGCAATGTGCATCTGGTGAAGTGACATAGTTGTCGACAAAGCTGAAAGTTTGTAGTGTGTGTACGATTTTGTTTTTAAAACGTGTGCGCTTCTGAGTACATAGTAGAATGCGTTGTTAGTGTCACTTGACCAGATATATTGGGTGTTTTTGTTATGAAATAATTAAGCTACATGCTAGACTCTACTGTGTTTTAACTGTTGTTGGTAATATAAATGTCGTCGTCCATTTTCTACTTCGCCAACTCCCAGATTAACCGTTCTGTATGAAGTCTCGCAGTGTATGTGAGAAGTGCTCGCTGTTTAATAATGAACCACCTCACCTACTCGGTGGCGTGGAATTAATGCCTGAGTGGACCAGCATTAGTTTTACCAAAAAAACAATCACCAGCTTTCATCTCGCTTTACATGCAGAAGTTGATCATGAGTGGAGTTTATTTAGTTTATTTGAGTTTATTTTAGTCAAGATATCCCGCTTGGCAAGATGGCTAATCAGTAGCCGGGATTTTGTAAATATGTTGCCAACTGTTATTAAGAAATAATTACGTATATTATTACCTGAATAGGAAATAGTAAAAGTATTTTTCAATATCTTGTTTGTTTATAAACATAATTTTGCGCTCGCTTTTAACTATTAAAGCAGAAGTTTTATAGACTAGTTTTAGGATCGACATATTTTATCGCCTTTTTAGATTTCTCACTAAAAATTTATCAGTGGAAATTTAGAAAAAAGTTTTTATATATTTCAGGGTCAGACATACATTAAACACGCATTTATTGTAATTAAGTAGGTATATTCACATACTTTATTTTAACGTAAAAGTAGTAGGATTATAGTTGAATACATGTTACATGTACAAGAAGAGGGAATTTTTCCCATAATTGCCGAGCTGCGTAAGCGTGTTGGCAAACGCAGAGCTCAGCTTTCGCGATGGGCATTCTGCTGCCCATCCTTGCCCTGTGCATTTGAGCTACATTAATTCGGATGTATTTACCGCCATCTGTCGGATTCGGTACCTTAGTCGCCTCTTACGACACCTGGTACAGGGGAAGGTACTACTCTACTCTGCCGGTACCTCACGGCTTACAAGTTACATTGTTTCCTGCATTCAAAAAATTGCGCCTCACGTCTAGAGGTCAGTGCGTGGAAACTAATTTGATTAAACGCTGGTCTAGTTGGCTTAGCGAGTAAATGGACGGTGACTTTACTCTCAGATTTGGCATACATAAATGCGTGCACTACACTAATATACCAAAGCTAACAAATATTGACAGAGGACAGTTTGTGTAAGAAAAATAATGCATGCCATTATACTGGTCAAGTTTCCAATTGTTTTCTTTATTTGTAGGAACTGTTTAGATTTATGCTTTTTGAGTGAGTTGTCGAGTGTGTTTTATTTTGATAGTATTAATGATACGAATTGTACTAAAATATACATCTATGGAAACATTAATTTAATCGAAAGCATTTATCACTATTAATAAATGATGACTAAACGCATGAAGGCGAATATATCAACAACAAGTAATAATAATAATTTACTCTTAATAGTACACCAATAAAAATAACACAAGGACATCACAAAAAATTGGTATAGGACAAGAGGCGACCTTATCGCTAAATGCAATCTCTTACAGGCAACCTTTGGATGGAGATAATTTAAAGCAGGTGGTAGTTTGAAGTGTACTTAGCACACATTAAAAATAAAAAAATATATAGATACATACATATACAGAAGAAGGAAAATTAGAGTGACAGATAAATGTTCCTTCAACATTATCTTAAATAAAGAAAGAGACCGACTGAATTTTATTTCAAGGGCGAGCGCATTTCACAAGTAATAGCATTTTAAACATACAATTCAAGACATCAGAAAGTTAGGAACAATTTAGGAATCGTTTACATAACATTGAAACACCTGCAGGATTGTGGCCCCAAGAATGGTACGCGGGTGTGAAAGAGATAGCGGTGAAATCACCTTACCTTGTCTCACAAACGTCGCTGCGTTCGGAAATGCGCGAGTATCAGTACACGTCGGCGGTGAGAAACGACTCCGTGTCGCTCGCTGAGCTGCAAGAGTTGAAGACTCAGATCCTGAACTTGTTGGATCATCCTGCAGATGTCACTGTGCTAGTGAACAAGCTGACGTTCGCTCCTTGCATGTACTTGTTGAGCGTTTACTGGCTGGAAACTTTGAGGTTTGTAATTTATTTATTGATACAGTTTTTTTAAATTTCATCTAATAATAAGCATATACATCGTAATATAATTAAGTGATACTATTAATCTTTACATTTCTATATTTTATTACTATTTAAATGGTTATTTAGCTATTAATATATTTAATGATTATAATGTATTAAAATTGGTTATTACAAATATGAATGTGTTTTTAGTTCATATATATCACTAGCTTTCATTATGCTGTTTTAATTGGAAAATTATTGTTATAAATTCTTAAAAAGATTAAGATATTACATACTTAAACTATACTGTTTTAATTTATTATTATAAAAAAAATAACGTCGTTAAGATGTAAAAAAATTGTTAAATATTAACTAATTCTTCCTTAAAACAGTCAGGCAAAATGATAAATTTTTTTAGTAAAAAATGATGATTTTTTTAAGTATTATATTTCTACGCATTTAGTAGCCATATACGGAATATCGCTTTTATTATTCTAGTTCCACAATTCAGTGAACTATCCTAGTATCGCTCTTATTGAAAATGGATTGTTTTGCTAAAATTATATTTTATGTACCGCTAACCAGAAATCTTTACTTGCGTATTTTAGAGTTTCCAATTCACCTGAGCCAAGCTTACAGCCAATCATAGAGTACTTAAGCGACACCGCATTGCAGAAAGACAAGAGCGGTATGTGGCAATGCGTCGCAAGGTAAGACAATATGCTGATGTTGTTATTTCTACTACATGACTGATTATAAATTAATTATAAATCAAAAGGTTCAATATAATTAAAACAATTATCAACAGCTTTGTAACGTTTCATATCTGAGATATTTTAATTATCGCATCATCTTGTAAAATGTAAATACTAGTGTAAAGGGTTTCTAGTTTAAAAGCCGTTGGGAAGTGATTTTATTACGAACAGTAAATGCATGAATATAAGAAGATTATAGGTTCGATATAATAAAAGCCGTGTGGTACCGGCAGAGTAGAATAGTACCTCCCTCGGTACCAGGTTTGTAAGAGATGCAGAGATCCGAAACTGCAGCACTCTCGTTGCAGCAGTGGACGATTACGGCTGCTATGATGAATAAAATAATTGAGTAAGGTGTTTAGCGTGAGTTAACGGGAAAATGCTTGAAGTTTGGATGAGGGTGTTTAAAATAACCAAAGCTTGCCGTTGTCATAGGCCTGGTAGATTATCACGTTGAAGTGGCAGCGGGCTATTTTTGGAAGCGCAGTGTACTACGTCCACTCACAAGGTGAACTGACAATCTGACTACAACAACAGGACTAGCTGGTTTCAGGTTGCATACAACTGGTCTTATTGGAATTATCTTGATGATACCTATGGCCAGCCGTGAATGTCCTACGATACGAAGATACATAAGACAGTTATTTTTTTGCATTAAATCATAAATACTTATACATATAAGACCTGTTGTCTTTCCTCTATAGTGTTGGCGATAAGGTGTTCCAGAAGTTTCTGGATGTAATGTCGGAGAAAGTGAAGGATGAGTCGCGCGAGAGAGAGCTTGAAAGCCACGCGCAGTTCCTGCTGGTGAACTTCAATCACATCCACAAGCAAATCAGGCGCGTGGCGGACAAGTGGCTGGCGGGCTTGGTCGACCGGTTCCCGCACCTGTTGTGGAATTGCAGGGTGAGTTTGATCAGCAAGACCTGTTACATATTCATTAGTTTAACGAGCCCGATGACGCAGATGGTGGCGATCCTATCATATATGCCAAGGGTCGTGGGTTCGGTCTTTAATCAATACAATCATTTATATGATGACGTTTATGCTTGATCTGTGCCTGGGTGTTAAAAATATGTATTTGAGTATTATATTTGTGATTCTTCTATTGTCTGATGTCTGTTAAACAAGGGCTGTAAGCGACTTACCTCGGAGTCAGGTCTAGATATTGTGGGCATTTATTTTTCTTTGTTTCTGCTGCTGCGCTTAATTGCTTGTTATCTGAAAAGCTGGATTTTGTTTTTAATATTCACAAGACACCGAGAAATAAAAAATTTAAGAGTAGAGATAAATGCTTGCCATTCTAGGTCCTTTGGTCAATGCTCGACATCCTGCAAGTGCTGAGCTTCAGCTTGGAACTGGACGCCAATCAAGAGACGCCACTCCTAAAAGTCCCCGGCACCGACTTCACGTTGCAACTCCAAGACACGTTAGAAGGGAGAGAGGTACTGCATTTTAAAACCTAGCAATTTTTTACGACTAAATTAGATAGTTTGTTTTTATACATGTCTACTAAGGGTTGTCTCACTCTTTTATATGGCGTAGAAGTCTTTAAAAAGTTTTTGTAGTTTCTTTGCGCGAATCCTGGGCTGTTGGTTCGAATCTTGCCTGACTAGGTTCATAGACATGAATCACAGATACGAAGTTGTTGAAAGAAATCGTCTGCAAGCTGGTGGTAGAGTTAAGATCAGGTTTATAGTTTAAAGACATTAGTGTTGATTTCAAGTAGCTTCTATTGATGGTCAGAATCAGCATATCAAAACTATACACTGCTTCTACAAAGTTCATCATTACCGTAGTAGAACGTGCACTGCTCAACATAGCCCCCCACCCTCCTCCTTGAGTAAAGGGGAATTTTTGACCATAATTGCCACACTGCGTGGGAGTGGCATTCGTAGAGTGTATCTTTCCGACGAGAACGGGACGACTGCCCCTTTTTGCCGATTTCAGCTATGCTGATTCGAATGGATGAAACGGCCATCAGTCGGTTCAGTCGTCTTTCATGATACCAGTACAGGGCAGGTACTAATCTACTCTGCCGGTATTTTGGTAATATTAGCTAAACCACTTTCTAGACTTAAGATATTGACTAATTTTGATCTCAATAAATAAATAGTAGATATGACTGCTATGATAAGAGATGCTAACAGATTTGCAAAAGTTGATCTGTATTTGTGTACACACAGTAACAGATCAACCTACACAAATCTGTCAAATCAAATAAATCTTTAAAACCCAGCAATAGAGTTTAAAATTAACTGTGAAATGGCAGTCTTCAGGGCGACAAAGCGGGATTAGTTGTTACACAAAACTAAAACACTCCACAAACAATTTTGAACTCAGTTACTCTGGTTTTGAGTGTACATTACAATTACTTTAAATACTACATCTGTCGTTTTGTGAACGAGTTTTTCGTTCATACATTTAGGTGTATCTGAAAAACGTGTTCTGTTTTTTTTGTAGAGTATAGTGAAGGATTTCGCTGACCGGTGTCACGGGATAGTGCAAGAGGCGATGAAGTGGGCGCCTCAGTCGACCAGATCACATCTACAAGAGTATCTCAACCAAGTAAGTTAACTTTATAATTTAACTTTTATGTCTTTGGATAGATGTATGTTAGTCCCAGAACCATAATTATCTTTCAAGATACTTGCTAGTGATACTGTTCTATCCCGGAATATATCATATCATATATCATAATGAAGCGAAACTATATCGACAAATGCATTATTAATTATGTATACCTTTATACTATATTACAATATATAGAACTGTCTATTTTATGTAAATTTGAATAGATATATTTAACAACATCTTATCACACAATCAACTAACAAGTAGTAATTATAGATTGATATAGCTCACGTCCAATCCCATACTTGTCTTGTCTTGACTTTGACGAGAATGTAGTAATGTAATTATTTAGGTACCAAACTCAACCCTTTGGCACCACTGCGGCCTGGCGCTGGCGACTGGCGCCCTGTTAGGCGCTGCCGGCCTCAACCGGATGTCGGCGCCCTTGCCGCGGTCGGCGCTCGACAAGCGCCCGCCCTGCGTCACGCAGGACTCGGCCGCCTTGCTGGCCGTCGTCTCGCAGAGAAGCAGATACGCCGGAGAGGTAATATCTAGTCTACCGACAGACAAGTTAATTAACTTTATATTTATATAATAATTTGTTATGTACCTTCCTTTCCTAATTAATCACTCCGTTAGTGTGAAAACAGTATAATTCAATAGTTCTTTTAATACTTTTTGAGCTTATTGCGATCATAATAACAGGCAAGTGCTACGGAATACTTCATATTACAATATGAAGTAGAGATAGGATAGCTTTTGTATCAATTTACTCTATATTTTCGTACTTTATGGAGTAACTTCTATACAATATACTTTTTTAAATATATGATATGTACATATATATATATATTCTACAAATAAAGTTATCGAATTCGCTGCCAGGTGGCCGGCGCAGTGAGTGCAGAAGGCGGGGGCGAAGCCGCCCTATGGCGCGCGGGTGTGCGCCTGCACACGGCGCTGCGAGACGCCTGCTCCAGCGGCAGCGAGACGGCGCACCGCGCGTCGTTGTGGCGGGCCACGGCGCTGCTGGTGCACGCGCGCCACCACCCCGCGCAGGCGCACACGGCGCCCACCGCGCGCGCGCTGCTGCACTCTGTCGGTGAGTCACTATATTTATCTATTTAACTGGACGGGCTCGATGGCCCATTCGGTTCTATCTTGTCCCATCCCATCTACAATTAGATGATGAATGTTTGTGTTTGTTCTGGGTGTTAAATACGTCTTTAAGTTTTATATTTATGTTTTTATCTATTGTTTGATGTCCGTAGAATAAAAATCGTGCAGTGTATCAAAAAGCCAGATGTATCAAATAACAAAAAGCCATTAGTTTAAGGGAACATTTTCAGAAGGAAAAGGAGCTTCTGTTATTCCGGATTATCATTAATCTCTGTGATAATTATCATATAGATCAAATGTCCATACCAACTTTCGCGTTTGTAATACTAGTAGGTAGATGGTGAAGTAACCATGCAGTTTAAGTTACACAGATGTCGCCGGTCATTCCAATTGATCTACTTTAACTTCAATTCACTGCTTCTAGCCTGGTCCCAAGTGGAGATCTTCACGGAAGACGCTGTTAGTACAGCGGTGGAATGCTGGCAGTGGCTGACGACGGCGCGGCCCGACCTCGAGCTGCGGCTCATGCAGGAGATATTCGCCGCCTGGCAGTGCACCGTGGACAGGAAGATGGGGCTTTTCTCTAAACAGGCTGACGAGATCAGCCCTTTGGCTGCTTATGAAGGTATGTTGATCGTAGGTCTAAAAAATCTAAGGTACTTCTTCTTGTTTTCTTTTTAATTGGATCCTGATTTGTTCTGACATTCCATGCGGGTCCTTGAGATATCATCATCATATCAGCTATTGGTAGTACACTGTTGGGTATAGGCCTCCCCAAGGCAAGGGAAATTTTGGGAATAACTCTAGCAACGAAAAAGCTATCCCGTGCATTTGAGCCACACTATTTCGTGAGGATATACCTCCACCTATACCGTTTTAGTACTTTAGGCGCTCATAAAATCTGGTACAGGGGGAGGTACTGATCTACTCTGAGAATATGATCTATACTTTTATACATTTATCTAAATATTTAAGTGAAACGTACTTCCGTAATGTTACTGAGGTAAAGTAAAATAGGACCTTTCCCTATACCAGGTGTCGTAAGGAACTATTAAGGTACCGTAACTGGCAGACGGTGATATATACATCTGAAACAGCGTAGCTCATATTTCTGTTGCGATAACTCTTGATTGCCCTACGTTTGCCACCATGCTTGCCCAGCGCGGCAAACAGGGACAACAGAGTAGGATTTGTACGGCTCTGAGTGGTTTAATATAGTAATATTTAATAATGTTGTTAACGCTATCTGTTGATATCTGTATATATGTCGTCACAGGTGCAAAACTAGAACCGCGTCCGCCGTTCGTGGCGCCCCACGCGGTGTGGGTGCGCTACTTGTGCGAAGTGGCTGAGACGGCCAAGTACAATAGCCTGGAGAAAGTAGAGATGCTAGCAAGTTTACTGCACAGGTGAGTTACATGTTTATGGGATACTAGCTGTGCCCGTGACTTTGTCCGCGTGGAATAGTTTTTTTTTGGGTACCATACCTCTTTTCCTTAACTTATATAAACTTTGAATGTCATGTTTATTTTTAGCGAATCAATGGCTTGAAAAATAAGTTTTAAGTTTCTTAGTCCAAAAATAGCAATACTTCCATATAACTTTTCATCCCCGCTTTCAACCCCTCACAACCCTCTCTTCGAATAAAAAAAATAGCCAATGTCCTTTCTCAGGGTCTAAAGATTGTCTGTGCTAAATATCATCAAAATCGGTTTAGAGGTTTAAGCCGGAAAGCGTAACAGACAAATAGACAGACAGACAGACAGAGTTACTTTCGCATTTATAATATTAGTAGGGATATATATGGGAATAATTATATAATACAGATGATCTACTGTAACACTATAAAAAAGATGTAGCTATAAACAATACCGCTGTCTAATTCTGCTATTATTTGTAAATAGTAATAATTAAAAAAAAGCCGCGAGGTAACGCCAGAATAGAATAGTACCTTCCACTGTACCAGGTGCCCTAAGAGGCGACTAAGGTACCAGTAACGACAGATGGCGCTATATACATACAAAATAGTGCAGCACAGGGCACACAAAGATGGCAGCATCCCCCTCGAGAAAGCTGCTTCTTCTTCACAGAAAAAATGTTTCTTTTCCAGGTCTTAAATAAAAAGTTTAGTATTATTAACAGAAATATGTTTTAATTATTATTATTAACAATGATAAAAAACACACAACAATAGATACATTTTATTGTTTTTGTAAAATAAATTAAAATTTTCAACAGTTATAAAAGGTAACCGATAAAGAGGCACATTTTAAATTGTTCTTCCATTATTGTTACAGATCACTTCCTATAACAGTAGGTGACTTCAGAGACCATATTAACAGGCACGTGGAGGCCGTCGGAGTCCGATTTAGGTAAGTTTTTCATCAGACATTCATTCGAAAGCTAATATTCGAAAATCAACCTTATTTTTATGTGTTATAGGTTGTTGTCCTGCGGTTTGTCCCTCCTCCAAGGGGACATCCTACCGAAATCCCTAGCTAGAAATATTCTCCGTGAAAGAGTGTACAGTGCCTGCCTAGACTACTTTTGTAGAGGTCTGCAGTGTCCCGCTAAGAATTCTAATGCGTTGAGAGAAGACATAATATCGTTAATCAAGTTCTGGCAACTGATGCATTCGGATAAGAAGTACTTGAAGTGTAGTGATATTGGTGGTAAGTTGTTTTAATATTTCCTGGTAATTTTATATTGAAGGCTTCGATCAATTTGTTTCAACCGTCAAAAAACATGAGATAAACTTAGAATGTTTTTAATAACAATTGATTTGTATTTATTAGTATGACTACAACTGGTTGTTCTCCAGGTGAGTTCGAGCTGATGGGCCCCAGCAGCCAACAGAGCGTGTACACGTCCAACTCTCCCACTGACAACCGCTCATCGGTAAACAGCAGCGACATCGGCAGCAGGCAGACTACGGGTTGGATCAACACGGTATGCTATAATATTTATCACGGATGAAGAAATAATTCATCTGTGTGGTACCGGCAGAGTAGAGCAGTACCTCCTTCTGTACCAGATGTCGTAAGAGGAGACTGAGTATACCAAACCGAAGAAGTGTAGATGAAATACAACAGAGCGGGGATGGGCAGCAGCATTCTAGTCGCGAAGCTACGCTCTGAGATTACCACTACGCTTTCCCAGCGCGGCACTTGTAGGTCAACTCCCCCTTTTTTGAGAGGCCTATATCCAGTAATGGACGTTATACGATGATAATGATTTCATTCAGGTGCCAATGTCTACAACGACTCTAAGCAGCGGCGCGGGCAGCATAGCTGGCAAGAGGTCGAACCGCAGCGTCAAACCGCCCGCTAAGTCGCAGGATACATTCGTCAAAGACTACGTCAGGAAAAGAAACCTCATTTTGGAACTTATGGTGAGTAAATACTAGAATAGAGATAAAAAGCAATAGCTGTTCCGAATTGTTGAAGATTTGTTTAGGAATAAATAGCTTACTTGTATTGAAAAACAAATCGTAAGTATTTATTAGAGCCAAAGGTAATTTTTTTTTTTTTGATAATAACAGCAATTCACATGAGCAAAGTTAACCTGAACCTTAGAACTCTTGTACTCATGTGCTTACGACTTTCAATACTGTAAATGTAGGAGATAATTTTAAAGTAAATAAATATATGTGAACGATCTTTATGCTCATACGAATTCACATTTATTTACAATGAGATATCTTAGTTCTAACCAAAAATATACCAATTAGACGGTGCTCGACTCCAAATACAATTTACACTACACACTCCTTTATGGTGTTAGGCAGCTCATTAAACAGCTGTGCTCCTCTAAACATTACAGTCTTCTTTCCATAGCGAGTTCTAGGTGTTGATAGTTGCACTTTATTCTTAGTTCGGTAATTGTGGGGGTTGTCTTTTATAAACAGTCTTAAGATACTTTTGACAGAATTTTTAATTATTGTTTTTACTTACATACATGTATTGAATTTGTATAATTGAGATGGATTAAATATTTTAGTTTTTTCATATGTATAAATAGTCGGTGTGTGGATGGGATATTAAATTAATGACTTTGTTTGATAAGGATAATTGACTTTGTTAAGGATTTAATGACTTTGTTTTGAAATCTCGGTAATGGATTAAGGTTTGTGGGTGCAGCTGAGCCACAAATCTTGAAAAGATAGTTTAAATGTGATTTCATCAAGGCATACAAAGTTATTTTAATTTTTCGGGGTATATAGTGTGCTATTTTACGAAAAGATTGATTTATTTATTTATATATATATGTGTGTGTGTGTGTGTGTGTGTGTGTGTGCATATAGTTCTCGGAGAAACACTGTCTTGTTTGTTATCATAATTAGTGACTTTAAGAGGTTTTTCATATAATATATATCATCATCATTAGTTGTTGCGGCATAGTGGGCGTCATTAGGGTAAAATACGAGCAGAAACACTACGATTTATAGTTCTCTATTAGAATTAAACAATTGTACAATCACCTGAAATCAAAAATATACAATTATGACGAAGCAGCTAGTTCTAGACTCGGGCGAACAATTTACTCTCCATGATCCGTCATTATAGCTCAACTGCCACGTGCAAAATCAGTTCCGCCAAAGTGCAGATGGCGCCTCGACCTCACTCGTGCACGTAGTCTGCTCTGATTAGTCATTACGTCAATAACAATATTCACAACTTTTAATAGAGAAGATTTTGACTCTATAAAAAAATGTAACAAATGAAATAAAGTATAACTAAAATTAGTAAAACTAATTAAGACGGGAACAAATAACGTCGCGCTCCGTGTTTGTTAATATCAATCAACTAGATTTAGCTTCCTTTGTTATACAAAATTCTATATACACAAAAATATTTATATACACACGCATATATATTATGTATATATTATTGTAAGAGAAATAAAATGTTAGTTGAGTATTTAATATAGTATTTTTTCTTATTTTCTAGGCGGTAGAAATAGAATTCCTAGTGACCTGGCACAACCCCCACGGTCGGCCCGAGCAAGCCGTCCCCGGCGAAGACAACATAGCGACTTGGCGATCGAAGACCATCACCGAGCGGACTTGGCGAGACTACGCCAAGCTGGCTTGGGACATCAGCCCAACACTGGCCGTGTTCTTACCAGAAAGGTCAGTTTAGTGACTTGGTCGTTCGTTATTATTATTCAAGGACTACAGCATGGGGGTCTTCAAAAATTTAAAATACTCCCTATTTTAAATTTTTTGGGTAGTTACAAAATTTGATATATTATGCTACACATAATAATTATTAAACTTACTATTAAATTTATTATTTCTATTATATCAGAATGGGAGGCAGTTAAAGATGTGACACACTTTACACTGAATGTACAGCTGTTGTTGTAAGCTTGGTGCTAGTGTAAATACTAAATGTAAAAAAGTAGTTTGCTATTGAGGATTATTATTTATCTTTTGTAGGTCGGTAGGGCTCTTAAAGCTCGTATGCATTTGTACCGCGCTCTCACCTATTTCTACCACCAAATAGCAATGTTTGCATTGCGTCTGCATTGGTACCGCACTCTCTCACTAAAATGATAAAAAAACAGGTTTTTAAAGAGTCGGCACGCCCATGTGAAAATTATGGAGTTGTAAACATCTATATGATGACTTACCTTAGACCTTGTTTCCTTTTGCCAACATCATCAGGTATACAAAAATCTTACGAATATTATAAACATGAAAGTTTGAATGTATGTTGGTTAGTTTTTGAAGGCGAAACAGCTGAGCAGATATGGGTAAAAATTTAGCTAGTAATTATAATAATGTTTGTCCATAGATTAAAGAATGAAGCGATCACGTCTGAGATTCGGCGCAAGGTGCAAGCGCACCCGACGGCGGTGTGCCACGTTCCGCAGGCCCTGAAGTACCTAGTCACCACGGAGACACTGCTCAACGATGCTCATGAGGTAATTTATTTACTATTCCTAATACCAAGGTCCAGTTTTTAGTTGGGGATGAATTACATATGTGCTAATGTCGAGTTTGTCACTTCCCTTGCTGTCATATGTGCCCATAAGTAATACGCGTAAAATATTTATTCAAAAATCATCCCTTAAAAGGTTATCCCCCTGTGAGGTAGAAGGGTGCAAAGGTAGTATAAAAGTTCTATAACCGAAACTGCGGGGTGTTGCTAGTTTAAAAATAAAACTGCATATAGTAAGGGAATATTTTACGCATATTTCATAACTTTCAACAAAGTACCTGACTACTGAATTTCGTTCAAATAACTTCAAAAACAGCAACGTTTCATAATATCTTTGCACCCCCGTTTTAGTGCTCCTCTACGGTATAAAAGAAACCTCTGTGCAAAATTTCAAGTTTCTAACCCCTATAGTTTAGGCCCTGCGTTGATATGTCAGTCAGTCAGACAGCTCCTTTAGTATATATTGAAAAGGACCTAAACTTCTCTTTCTTGTTGACAGTTGGTGCACATGGTGACATGGGCGCGCGTGAGCCCGGTGGAGGCCTTGTCCTATTTCAGTCGTCAGTACCCGCCGCACCCGCTGTCCGCGCAGGCGGCGGTCAGCACGCTGACGTCATACCCTTCGTCGGCCGTGCTGCTGTACATCCCCCAGCTGGTGCAGGCATTGCGGCACGACACTGTGAGTCTATTTGTACTACTATAGCTGCGTGGTATACGTTCGCAGCTGGGGTATTATAGATGAGTGTCTTTATCAATAACGTGACTTTAAGAATAAGAGGAAAATTGTAATGTAGATTTCCAATAAATATATTCGATGTACTATTCTACCCTGCTGGTACCTCACAATAAGCCGTGAGATACCGGCAGAGTAGAATAGTACCTCCCACTGCACCAGATGTCGTAAGAGGTGACTAAGGTACCAGAACCAACAGATGGCGGTATATTCACCTGGAACAGTGCAGCTCAAATGCACAGGGCGGGGATGGGCAGCAGCATCCCCGTCGGCAATTATGCGCAGAAAGCCTACTTTCTTGGAGAAGCCTATGTCCAGCGGTGGACTTTCAATGGCTGGTATGATGATAATGGTATTATTATTAGACCCGCATTGACCCGTCCGGGTACTTAGTAAAAGTTAATCGCACTGATCCCGCTAGCGTTGGAGTTTCAATTTTGTTCTTAGTTCATATAATACACAATTCTCCACATAAAGATCCACCTAGAGATGGCCTAATACGTATGCACAGTAAATTGAGGTAACATTGAACTATTAGGGTAACTTTGATTAATCCTTTTTCGTAGACTATAAAACTAATTTAGCCGAGATTAATGTTTCAATCGATTGCAAGAACTGTTTTCATGGTGAATTTGAACTGATATTTTAAAGACTAATATGTTTTATTCTAGAAATAAGGCAGATTAAAGTTACCCTTAAAGGTCAATGTTACTCGGATTGTTTACGCGCAGGATATATTTTTACTAATATATATAAGTTTTCGAAGTTTATTGCTTGTACATTATAATGTAGTTTATTATGACATCAAAAGTTATCGAGTTTCTTGGTCCGTTGGTCTGTTTGCTTGACATAAAATTGTTAATATATTATTTTTATGTAGATGGGTTATGTGGCTGAGCTGATTAAGTCTCTGGCCAAGAAGTCGCAGGTCGTGGCCCACCAGCTCATCTGGAACATGCATACCAACATGTACACAGACGAGGAAATGCACAATAAAGACAGTGAGTAGTATTTGTTTATATTTA
This sequence comes from Heortia vitessoides, assembly GCA_020976665.1. Classification (NCBI taxonomy): domain Eukaryota; kingdom Metazoa; phylum Arthropoda; class Insecta; order Lepidoptera; family Crambidae; genus Heortia; species Heortia vitessoides. The sequence goes on from JACJUM010002809.1 coordinate 10,098,153, forward strand.
CTACAGAACGTTTTATCTATTGTCTCATTTACTGGCACAAGCACGCCAGATATTCTACATAGCTGCTCCTGTGATATTTATATTTTAAGAAAGTAGAGGAAACGAGACAATGTGTTATGTACATAATGTGAACTTTGCTGCTCTTATTTGCATACATATCTCAAAAATGTATCAATACTATAAGGGTGGCCGTTCGTATATTTATATATTCGCTATATATTAATCGGAAATAAATTTTCGCGTTAAAATTTACTTGTAAATTTTGGACAGACTTGTCTAATGATTGATTAATCTGAAATACAAATTCGTAATCAATTTTAAACTTACAGAACCAGTTGTTGCTTTCAAAATTGTTTGTCAATTTTTGAAAGACTTGTATAGGTTGATCCATTGTGTGTTAGCTGTATTACAATACTAAAATACTTAATTTAGATCAATTAAATATAACAAACATAACCATCAAAGTAAAAATACAAAACCAGAGAGATGAAATTTACTATACTATACCGCTATAAGTTCAAACTAAACAACTCAACAAACAATTCTATAGCTATTTCATAAAAATGTAATAAATATCCAATACAAATTCACTCCAATAATAATATTTAAGATGTTGTAAATGTACTAGAAGTTACTAGAGATAGACCTCATTACGCGTCTACATCGCCGCCAAATAGCAGTGTTCGCATTGGTGTGTCTTGGTTTAAGGGGGAGAGAGGCAGTTGTATTAATGAGTAATGTGACATAATATCTTTAGATCACAAGGTTGGCAACGCGCTGGTAATATCCTTGTGATATTACAAGTGTCTATAGGCCGCCGTTGCGTTTACTAACAGGCGGTATGTTTGACCAGTTATGTTTTATGTTTTTACTTGGTCTTCTAAAATAATACAATGTCTTTTTAAATATATTATTTTACCACATTATTTTATTCTCCACAGCCGCTCTCTTCGATATCCTAGAAGCCCTAACAAAGAGTATAGTGGACCAGCTGTCAGGGCCTGCGCAAGCGTTCCACGAGCGGGAGTTCGACTTCTTCAGCCAGATCACGAATATCAGCGGCATCATCAGACCCTTCCCGAAGGGAGCGGAGAGGAAACGCGCCTGTTTAGAAGCATTGAAGAATATCAAGGCACTAGTCTTTTATATAAAGCTTGATTAGAATGACAGCTGTCAAGCTGTCAATAATATGATTAATGAATAACACGTGGTACTTTTGTATCGAATATAGTGGAAACAATAATATCAACAAATTTCGGTACCGAATACCAAAATGTCAATAACAATAACTCGTGCGGTGGTATCACACTCGTACATTAACATCTGTAATTATATTCAGGCTACTATTTAAAGGATTAAACGTATGGTTCCTTCGAAAGTTTACGGGTTCGTTTGGGACTGGGATGGATTTGATCTTTTGGTTTTCTGGGCCCTAATTCACTAAATTATGATTACGTAAAATGATTTACCTGTTCTAATTACTCTCTATGACCCTATGGGGTTATCAGCAGAATTTAATTTATCCAACCGGTAGATGTATCCGCAATTTATACTTTTACGCTAATATCTACTTAAAAGAGTTTGAAGGCATTTAAAATTATCTATCTTTTGAGCTGATTTATCAGATTTGATTGTTAAACAGTATGTCCCTCTGTACCAACGGTCGTAAGAGGTGACTGAGGTCTCCTAAACCTGAGTTCAAACAACAGATGGCGTTTTATCCATCCGAATTCAATAAGGTGCTATGATCGGGAAATTCCCCGACGCATAGCTGTATGTGAAAGTACGGTAGGAGTGAAATTATTTTTCGGTGTTTTGCAGGTTCAACCAGGATGCTATTTGCCATCTAATCCAGACTCTATGGTACTCGATATAGACTACAAAAGTGGTAAGTGTTTTATATCTTATAATGTTTTCAACATCTTAAGCATTGACCTGGCTCGGAGAAAAGTCGCTTAAAGCACATGTGTTACGGATATTAGCCATCAGAATATAATATATCAATACACATTTACCACCTAGACACAGAACAAATATACATCATTTAAATGTTATCATCATACAAGATAGGAACTCTTCAAAATACTATCAGGCCTGTCACAAAATTATGTATTATTAGCTGTGCCCGTGACTTAGTCCGCGTGGAATAGTTTTTTTGGTAGCATACCTCCTTACCGTACTTTTTATAATCTTTTAATGTTATGTTTATTTATATTAAAATAGCGATACTTCCATACAACATTTCATCCCCCCTTTCGACCCCTTACAACCTTTATTTTGAATTATAAAGTAGCCTATGTCCTTTCTCAGGGTCTAAAAATTGTCTGTTCCAAATTTTATCAAAATAGGTTGAGAGCTTTAAGCGAGAAAGCGTAACAGACAGACAGAATTACTTTATTAATTATAATATTAGTAGGGATAATTCAATTCTAGGGATGCCCGATCAGATTCGATTTTTCAGAAAATAGATTCACGGCAATACAATCAGCCGATTTTTTTACCGATTCAACTGGATGTGATCCTCAACTAAATCTTAAATAACTGTATGACTTTAAGTATTTAACTATTGTAGTAACATCTGTCCTTTGAGAACGGCTATTTTCTCTAGGCGAGACATTGACTGATAGGCGTCATAAATTATATCCAGTTCGTTTGTCGAAATGATTATTTTTATAGAGTTTTAATGTGGAGAGTTAGAATATATAGTTAAGTAATCTTTTTAACAAAAATAAATACGACTTAACCTTGATATTAATTGCCTTTTTAATTTTTTTTTATAAAATTATGATACGATCTTCCAAGATCGAATGAGATCGATTTAATGTAACACGATTCAGATCGTGGATCGATTCGCGGGGTTGCGATCCATTACGATTGAAAGCAAAAGATCGGGCCGGGCATCCTTACTAAATACCTTTTCTGAAAAAGCATATGTTCAGCCGTGGACGATTCTACAGCTGCTTTGATGATGATGAAAAATAAGTTTGGGATCTAGTTTTGAATAAGTTGCATTGCGTGTAAACCTCATTTATAATTATGTTTGTGTCAGGTACTCCTATGCAGAGTGCAGCCAAGGCGCCGTACTTGGCCCGGTTTAGGGTGAGGAAGTACGGTATATCGGAAATGGAGTGTGTCGCAATGGCCATTGCTTCAGGAGAGGATCCGCCTGTCGTAAGTGCATTGGATTCTTATAAGTGCTTTTGAATATTACATCTCCCTTTAAATATGATCCTTCATATTTGTTAGGTCAGTCACTTTTATTTGGTCGGTCACTTAAATGATGCCATGGATTGTACTTTTCTTTTGCAACAAATTAATTTTAACATTCCACATAAACTTGCCAGAAATTCAGTTGTAAGTTGTTGTTTTCGAAGTTATTTAAAAACAATCTGTGACTATTTTCACATTTAAACAGTTTCAGGATCCTTTTATTATTTATGCTGAGAATCGCTTTCTTGTTTAATTATGATAAGAGCCGATAATTTTTTATTTAAAATAAAATAATTACCGAGTTATAAGCATCATTAATAGACGGATCCGAAAGAGCGGATTAACATAAACTACGAATTCTTTACTTTTAAATCATGTATTGTAGAATTTATAAATATGTATTGTGATATTTAACCTTGGTTATGTGAGACTGTTTAAATTACTTGATAAATGAACATCGCTGTTATTAAATCAATCGTTATTACATAGATTAGTTATTATAATTTTGATAATATTATTCCCCAATAAGGCATGACAGCTCTTAATTAGACAGTACTATGAAAAATATTTTTATAATATATTAAAGTTTGAGGATATAATTTTAAACTCCTTTACATAACGTTTTCTTATTTACTTCCTTGGCAAATCTAAACGTATAGGACTTTTTAATCTAGACATATAAATTTAAGACTATATAGACTTAGAATACAAAACAATCTTTTGATTCTTACGAAATCCGATTGGAATGAAGCAATATCTACTGACTTGGTTTTTCCTATATATAGATAGATATAGATTCTTTAGGCTTAGCCGTGGGGTACCTGTGGAATAGAATTGAACCTCCCTCTGTACAAGATGTCGTAAAAGGCAGTTTACGACATCTTGATGTCGTAAAAGCAGCAAAACCGACAAATGTAGGTGTATACATCTAAAGCAATGCAGCTTAAATACTATAGGGTGGGGCTGGGTAACAGCTTTCTCATCGCAAAGTTGTGCTTTGCGATTGCCACCACGACTGCCATAATGGGCATTAAACCCCATATCATGGAGAGGCCTATGTCCAACATTAGACTTAATATGGCTGATATGATGTCGATGATGATGATTCCACTGATAAGGTCGCGGGCTATTTAATAATATGATAAAACTCTTCAGGAGGAAGGCAAAGACCGCTACACGTCCATAGCACAGGAGACGTGGCAGGCGGCCATCTTCAAGGTGGGTGACGACGTGCGGCAGGACATGCTGGCGCTGCAGGTCATCTCGCTGTTCAAGAACATCTTCCAGCAAGTCGGCCTTGAGCTGTACCTGTTCCCATACAAGGTGGTCGCCACTGCACCAGGGGTGAGTGATCATATCCAGCGTGCTGCATCCATCCATCTCGTTGTTCTAGTGATTCTACAGCGCTATCCCCGAGGTTTTTACATGTAATCCTTGAGGAACTGTAGTAGTTCTGGGAAGAAGTCAATACAGCTCTTTGCCGCAGCTATGTAAAAGATTTTGCCAGTAAAGCCAGATAATGTCTTGTTTAAGGGATATAAAGAAGCTATATTTTATTCTAGGCCCTATGGAATAATTTGAAGATAGGTCTGTTTTCGTTTTCTTTTCAATAATTTTTACTTTCTATGGATCTTTTAAAACGCTGTCACACTTAGAAGTTGCCATAAACTTTTAAGTGTGACCGCGTTTTAAAAAGTATGTATGTTATCGACTTGTTACATAAATAAATAACCTATTATTATTCTTAACGGAAAACTTTGCACTGATGAATGTTTGTTACCTTTTTCACTACGAGCCGAAACGTATGAAATTTGATATAGAGATTATTGATAGTAGATAGGGAATAACACATAAACATCTTTATCTTCTCTGTATAAGACAGATTTCGCTTATCATTCTTCTCTTAGCAATCAGCGGAGGTTTTTGCAGAGTCTAACTGTCAGAGAACGAGATAGACTTCTTCACCAAATAAAAGAATGACCACGCGGACATCATCGCGAGCTTAAAGCTTGTACATATATAAATGCCGTGTGGTACAAGCAGAGTAAAGTAGTAACTCCCCATGTACCAGATGTCGTAAAAGGCGACTGGAGTACCAGAACCCACAGATGGTGGTATATCCATCTGAAGCGGTGTACCTTAAATGCACTGGGCGGGGATGGGCAACATCATCCCCGTCGCTAAATCCGCTCTGCCAACACACTCGCTCAGCACGGCAATTAAGTACAAAATTCTTGCTTTTTTAATAATGCCTATATCCAGCAGTGGACTTCTAATGGCTGATAAGATAATAAGAATCTGAATTCATAAAGTCCTCCAAATGATAGTCTCTATGGAAATATAATCGCTTGTAACAACAGCGACACAACGCTAAAGGAACTTAAATACAAATTAAAACACTATAGAAGGATAAATGGATTCTATTAAAAAATATATATATTTATTTTGAGTTATGTCTTTATCGTTTTAAAGAAAGGATATGTCTAAAACTAAATGTAATGACGCACGTACGTCTTAAAAGTAGACCTAATACAAAAGTCTGAATTGGTACCTCACTCCATATATCTACCGCCAAACAGCAGTTTTCGCATTGCTGTGTTCCGGTTGGAAGATTGAGAGAGTCAGTGAAATTACTGGGTAATGTTATATAATATCTTCGTGTCACAAGGTTGGCAATGCGCTATTGATATCCTTGTGATATTACCAGCGTCAATAAGCTGGGGTGACGCTTGCTAACACGCGGACCGTATGCTTGTTTATAGAGTTAGTATATAAAAATTCTTTGTGACAGTGTGGCGTGATCGAGTGCGTGCCGAACGCGAAGTCCCGCGACCAGCTCGGCCGGCAGACAGATATCGGCATGTACGAATACTTCATCAAGAAATATGGTGACGAGACCACGAGAGATTTCCAGGTTTGGCTACTTTTCTTTCTGCTTATTTTCACCTGTGACTTTCTTACTTTATCGACACGGCCGCATGCTGCGCGGACGTGATGACCGGGCTTGGCGGTCTGGGCTTGATCGCGGTATTATTCAGACACAGCGTCATTCACTGACATTTTGCATCTTCATTCTCGGTTGACCCCGTGTCAGGAATCAGTTATCCGTGTTTTATTGGGGTTGTCTATATCGTTGCCTTATCTTGTTTTCGATGCCCGTCATGGTCGATATGTATGGGGTCGGCTACATCGACCGCGATCAGACTTATGTTTATTTTGTATATATTATACTCACATTTAAATCGTCGTCATGAATAATATTTATATTTTCTATAAATATAGATTCATAAGAATGCCACCTTTAAATATAGCTTGATAAGAATGACAGATGTCGATATAGCCGCGTTGTATGAATTATTAATATTTTGTTTAAATTACAAATGTTTCACATATTATTTAAATTGTATGGAATCAAGATAAAATGAACTCAAAAATCCTTTAGTATGGTAGCTGTCATTCTAATCAAGTTATGTTTTGGGAGCTGTATTTAGAACATTACTCAAAAGACAACCTTAATAACCTTCTAGGTTTAAAAGAGGCATTCGAACATACCATTTTTAGAAAATTGCATTTTTGTTTGACGCTTCGGTCAACTGAAGGCAAGAAGTCTTCAAGATTAATTCTATAAAATACGATTGCATTTTAAATATGTATTATTAAGGACGTAAAAAGACAAACCAATTTATTCAGGTATGTGTGTTAGTTTAATCTGTTTATATATTTTCTAAGTATGAATTACTAGCGACCCAACTAACATATTTTTTGTTCTATTAGAAATAAACTTATATTATTAAAATGTAATGTTTGTTAATTGTACTCACGATTATAAAACTAACTAGCGACCCGCCTTGACTTTGCACGGTAGCAATGAGGATAGGAAATGGTTTTTGTAGTTTAAAGATGGGATATATACCATCGTGGACCTTTTTGTAGACTTTTAATGTGTATAATATAATAGTGTGTAGTACCTTCTTCAATATCAAGAGTCGTAACGGTATATCCTTCCGCAACAGTGGATCTCAAATGCACAGGGCTAAAATTATCAGTGTTATCTTTAATATATGCATGTATTGTACATATAAACTTTCCTCTTGAATCATTCTATCTGTTAAATATACCGCATCAAAATCTGTTGCGGAGTTTTAAAGATCTAAACATACATAGGGACCGAAGACAGCGGAATGCGTTGTTTTATACTATGTAGTTATTAAATGTTTACCAGGCCGCGCGAAGATGTTTCGTCACCTCAATGGCAGCGTACAGCGTGATAGGTTTCCTGCTGCAGATCAAAGACAGACACAACGGCAACATCATGTTGGATACAGACGGACATATCATTCATATAGGTAAGTTTGGTTGTCAAACTTATATTAAACTAGCCTAACCCTAACTTTATATTTCATCCCTAAGGAGCTCTTGTTGTTCTGGGAAGTAGACAACGTCGCTCGCTGGTAACCAAACTTCTAAAAAAAGATTCCACGATATATCCCACGGGAACGTGTTATTGGGATAAAAAGTAGCCTACTAGTTATTTCAGACTAATCTGTGCGAAATTTCACCCAGAGCTGTTCTCTCATCACTTTTACCTATTTCTACCGCCAAACAGTAGTCACTTATTTTGTCCTGGTATGAAGAGTGAGTGAGGCAGTTAAATTACTGAATAATCTAACAAATTATCATCAAGACACTCGGTTGGCAACGCGTTTGATATAGATGCTCATAACGTGACGCTTGCCGTGAGGTACCAGTGGAGTAGAATAGTACCTCCCCCTGTACCAGGTGTCGTAAGAGGCGACTAAGGTATCAGAACCGTAGTCAGATGGCGTAGGCTCAAATGCATAGGGATGCGTAGAGATGGATAGCAGCATCTTCGTCGTGAAGGTTGCGCTCTGCGATTTCTTACACATTTGCCTATCGCGGAAATTATGGGAAAAAAATCCCCCTTTCTTTGGGAGGCCTATGTTCAGCAGTGGACTTCCAATGTCTGTAATGATGATGATGATAGGCGCTCATAATAACACATGTTTATCACTCGCGCGTTGCTAACCTTGTGACTTCAAGAAATTATGTCACATCATCCAGTAATTTTACTGCCTCCCTCACCATTAAAACTGATACCTACACAGAAATGCGAACACTGCTATTTGCCATTAGAAATAGGTGAGAGTTGAGGTACAAATGCCGACGACTTGTGTCAGACCTCATGTCTACCTCATGTAAAAGTCTTAATTTTACTCAAATAAAATGAGAACTTAACTTAACTGAAGTCGATACTGCTAAACTAGTCCTTTTTAGCATAAGGAAGCAAAATTTACTTTTATATATTCTATAAACCTATTGTCTAACATCGTCATAACAGTCGTAAAACTTTCGCTGCTAAACATAGGCCTCTCCAAGAGAGGGGATTGATTGTCCATAATTGTCAAACTGGGCAGTCGTGCAAACAATAGCAGTGCGTTGCTTCGCGACGAGAATCCTGCTGCTAAATGCCTGTTCCTGTCCAGTTACATGAGAGCTACTACGCTGCTTTGGAAGCCATAAACACATAGCGCCTTCTGTCGGTTCCGGTACCTCAATTGCCTCTAACCACACCTGATATCAATCCATTCTGCCGGTACCCCATTACTAGTCAAAACCATTTTGGTATGAGGAAGATTACAATGACAAGTTGAGGATCAGCCGTATCTAATCATCAGATGAGATACTGAGATAGTTATCCTTTAACCCAGTCTTCATCCTAATTGTGATAGATTTCGGATTCATGTTCGAGTCGTCCCCCGGCGGCAACCTGGGCTTCGAGCCGGACATAAAGCTGACGGACGAGATGGTGATGGTGATGGGCGGCAAGATGGAGGCGCCGCCCTTCCGGTGGTTCTGCGAGCTGTGCGTGCAGGCCTTCCTCGCTGTCAGGTGGGCACATTTCTCCGTACATTTACTAGTGTTAAATAGGTTCTTCTTATTGCTTAGAAGGTTATAACAAAAATGGTTTACTGCCAAGTAGATTTTGTTGCTAATAAAATATTATGTAATTTGAACTAAAAATTGGGTGTCGTCAGCTCTCTTGAACATTTGAAAAATCATTTGGTTAAAATTTATTTTCTTTTTATATACTTGAAATACATGATTAATGTCTAATTCTAGACGCCCCTGCGGTTGCTCTCGCGCATTAGTATGTTCGTGAAGTATATTTCATATTGGCACATACGTTTCACAACCGAATGCGCCTTAGCTTTCAACATATTATTATAAATTCAACTTATCATTATAACGGTTCAGTGATTCCCAAGACATTCAGGATTGTCGATAACGTCTTAATGTCACTTAGAAAATTATTTATGCTGTAGCAGTCTGAGATACAACTTTCTATCTTCATCTCGTAGTGTAGTTTAGTGAAGATTTATTCTTTTAATCTCCAGGCCTTACCAAGAGGCGATCATATCCATGGTCTCCCTCATGCTGGACACCGGCCTTCCTTGCTTCCGTGGACAAACCATCCGGCTGCTTCGCTCGCGCTTCGCCCCCAACTCCACCGAGAAGGAGGCAGCGGCCTACATGCTCTCCGTCATCAGGAACTCGTTCCTTAACTTCAGGACCAGGACGTATGACATGATACAGTATTATCAGAACCAGATACCATACTAGATAGTTCAACTTGTATCTAGCTCGGAGGACCATCGTGAATTGGAACTTGGAAATCTGGTAAAAAAACGCTCTATATTATGAGGAATATTTTCCTTGATTTTTCAACTTGAGAATGACATGATACAGTATCAATCATCATTCAAAATATGTAAGTTACTAAAGTATATAATTTACGAAATTATAAATTCTATCCTACTCGAAGGACTATTCTTCGATTATGTTGTTTGTAATATGATTACTGTATTATTTAAAGTTTAGCTCATCACCATCATATCAGCCGTTGGCAGTCCACTGTTTGACGTAGTCCTCCCCAAGAAAAGGGAGATTTTGCCCTTAAATTTTATAAATTTAAATAGCACTAAATTTCAGTAATTCTTGGCCAAGGTTTATACTTTTGTAGTATTTTAGTAAAAGTTTACAGATTAGCCTGTAAAAATGGTTTATTTTTTACTTCCGTTTGAAGATGACAGACAGACTAACTGACTTATGACAGTTTGGGTGTCTGCAGTAACTAATTCATTAACTATTAACATCACTAAAATTCATGGTACAAATGTATGAAACATTTGTACCATGAATTTGGTAGATAAAAATTATTTGCATGAGTTTATTTTGGTATTCTGACATAGAGTATGTCATAATACCGATTAACGAAAAACAATACGATAAGGGAGCGTGTATATACATGAAAAAGCAATTTTAAATTGTTACCTATACACAAATGACGTTACTCGACGATGACAGTTACCTGTCATTTGACATGTCAACTCACTGGCGATTCATTCACATGCATTCTCGCATCTATTCGTCCGTATTTAACCACTACTCAACTTTATTTTTTAAATAAGACGTGAATAAATTGCTCCTTATTTCGAATAACTGAATTGACATGCGCCGGTATAAATGAAAGCAGATTACAAAATTCTTTTGGTGTTGCACTTCTTGAAATTGTAAACCGATTTTGAAACCCCTTCTTTACAATTTAAGTATAGAAATGTGGACAAAGAAATATGAATATATGCATTTGAAAATTTTAGGTATTTTTAGTAGGTTTATGGTCTGGTAGGCGGTGATTATTCTGGAACTTGGGTAGAGTCTAGATTCTTTGTTTGCTCTTTAATGGTGTGATGTCAAACATACAAACATACATACATATTTAGTCAGTATAGTATTAACCTTGAAAGATTGCTTTATATATTAAATCTAGATGTTTTTCAAATAACGTACAATGAATAATGAATATATATAATGTAATAATAAAACAACATAATAAAAAGCTGAATTATATATTTTTACAGCTGTTGACTCTAATACAACATTTGAACGAGCTTTATACCATAATAAAAAATGTATGATAGGCCTTAATTTGGTGTATAGCTATTGTAAAAAAATACGCGCGTGCTTAGATAAATATTTATAAATTATAATAATTACGATACAAGAACATATAACATAATATAATTTTATTTAAAAAATCTTCGAAATTTCCGTTTATTTCTTATATAAACGATTTTCCATTTTGATTATCATTTGTTATTTGTAAGTGAGAAAGTAGTTTTAATACTTGCGGATAAATTTACTTCATGATAGCGTGTGAACCGATAGTAACGCGACTGCAAATAACAATACGCGCATTCGTGATTGTTATTTTGATTGCAGCTAACTAATATTAGGCGCTGTATATGCCTTTTGACTGAAACTTGTTTGAGATGCAGTCTTGAATTGAAATTTATTATTGGTCTAAATGCAGTCAAACTTCGCCTCTTTAAATCGTCTACCTTTCTGTACTCGTGGTAGGAGTAAAGCAACGATACCAATGGTATGCAGTATTAGCCCTGTAGCATAACTTCTATAAAAATCTCCCCCAGTCGCCCTCTTACTGGGACTCCATAATTACAAACACTTCACACACATTCTTTTCGTAGAGCAGTATACCGAGAACGCGTGCAGTCCCTGCCCCCCGAGCGCACGAGTGCGACTGGGCTCACTTCTCTTTTGCAAACAGTTAAACTGTCCCCATATTGGTCATTCGAGCGGAGATCAAGCCACAGTAGCGCAGGTTTATCGTGTTCGGTCCCGCGAACCCTGCGGGGTATGCAAGTACAATAGCGCTTAGGGTGGCTCATAATAAACGGCCTCGCCCCCCTCCCCTACCCCCTCCCGGTGACGTCTCAGTAGTCCAACATAAGGTTCTCTAAAAAATAAGTATAAAGTAGACTTGTTACAACATTGCATCGCGAGGTATGACTGCAGCTAGACTGATATCTAATGCTATATCGAACCTGCTTCGTGATTGTATCGATGCTGGACAGATTCTTGCATCGAGTCTCAGTAAGTTTGGGGCTTTCGATCAATCTAAAAATATTTTGTTAAATCTAAGCATTATAATGTCAAAAGAAATGTGAAATATGTATATATTCATTTGGAATATATCTCAAATGTACTTTTGCCTTCTCTATAATGTTGATACGTATATAATATTGCACTGCTTATTAATTTAAATAAAATAAAAATTACCAATGGCAAACGATATTTGAGCTCTCAACTTTGAAATATAAGAATAATTATTGGGACAAATTTGATAATGTGAATTACTAATTATAATAATGAGAGATGTATACAAAAGCTTCCTTGAACCCTAATATAATAATATATCTATCGAGTATCGAGATACTCTGAAAATATTTTTTTATTAATAGTATACTGACAATTTATTTTTTCATTATCTTACTGCTGTTTACGCTTGTGTTGCTTTTTGGTGTTGAAACCGGCGCAACCTTATCAATATGTTTTTAAGGTTCATCCTTCCTACTTCTTCGTCATGTCCTTTCGCTTAATTAATATCCTAGGTATGATTGTGTTTTTTTTAACTATTAGTGTTTATTTGTGCATTTAATTAAAAGACATCTTTAGAAAATCAAACATTTTTAAATATTTATTCTTCGTTCATTCATAATATTCACTTCAACATTTTTTAACATTCATATGATTCTAACGTTTCAGTATTTTTTTCATGTATTTAGTCAATTCGGGTAACATTGAACAATCAGGGTAACTTTGATATGTCTTTTTAATAAAACAAATATATTTTTTTATATCTGATAGTATTAAACATGAAAACAGTACTCGAAATCCTTTCAAATTTCAAGTCACAAAATAGTATATAGTCTACGAAACTAACAACTCAATGTTACCCTAATAGTTCAATGTTATCCGAATTAATCTTAATATTGTTAAATAATTACTTTCTACTTATATAAACGTGGTCGAGATTATATTTAAAAATGTGATTAAATCTAGGTAATAAAAAACTATTATCATTGATAAGGATTAAAAAATGCATGCATCATACAAAATATATGTTAAATTCATACGAACCTCATTCACCTATGACAGTAGTTCCAAATCCAATTTTTGTGGGATGTTACATGTATCTAATTACTTTTGAATAGACTCAGTCAAAAAACATGTGTTTTGCTTAAAACTACAATTATAAATGTGAATTCGTCTATCTGACTGTTTTTTGTTGAATTTAACGCTATGTTTGGTAACCATTTGTACCATGTTTATTATAGCAGCTGATATTAAACTCTAAGTACGAGTAATTGAGTTAAAAATTTCAATTTAGATAAGTATGGAAAAGTAATGTTCCCTTTCTCAACCCATTCAGTCCTGTGGCACATTACTTCAATGCCGTCGTCATACATATAGAACCGACTAGGAAGTGGGATTAGGGAATAGGTTTACGAAATATATTCTATTATGTAATCAATTCGATTATTCAAAATATCTAGATTCGTAGGACTGTTTTGCCCCTTGTACTTAGATAGGATTTTTAATGTATGTATATGTACGTAAACTATCACTATTTATTAATATTCTACGTATCTAGGCAATTTAGAGAGTTATTTAAAATTGTTACTATTTATATGTAGGTACAATTACATTATTCCCAGAACTTAGGCCAAAATGTTATAGTATAAAGTTTCGACACATTAAATGAATTATTATTATAAATACTGTGGTGTCCATTCTGTTACTTCTAATTAGTTTTTTTGAGTATGGAGTGTTATTCCACCTTAAAGGATTGTAATTAAATAGTTCTTTCTTTTATCATGTCAATAATGCATGCGATCCTATCTTTATTTAAAAAAAATTAAAGTCGTAAAACTTCAAAATTACTGAACCGATTTTTGGATAAGATTTTGAATACATTATTTGCTTACTGTGTACCGTTTGATCTCTAAATTTATGATGGCAATATATTTTTCATGAAAAACATAATTCACGGTTATAAATACAATTGTCTTAAGGGACAAATTGCAGGTTTACAGAAAGAACAAAAATAACATAAAAACAATTAATTCGTTTTTTCACTTGAAACTATTAACTAAAGTCAGAAATAAATAAAATTGAAATTTTGACCGTCGATATTTAGTTTGGACAGGCCATCGTCTGTCGGGTCAACTAGTATAATATAAGACTAAGACGTATGCGTTATTGGGATGCTATTATTTTGTCGTTGAGTAGAATTGACACCAAAATACCTTTATAAAATGAGCATTTGCACAAGTTTTATTTAAATCTATAAATTACCTTTTAGGTATATAAAGTTTATGCTTTCCGTATTATCTGAGTTACCATACAGCGAAAGTGTTTTTAGTAGTGTTCTCGCGAATACGGTACGATTGGGATACTAACCAAGTAAACTTTGGACATCATTTCACAATTTGTTTGTATGAAACTTGTGCACATGCATTGAGTAGGATCTGTTGTTAAATTATGTTAAAATATATCTAATTGTAAACGTGTAGAGAAAAATTGAATATTAATGTTATTATTGACATTCCTGTGATTATGATTACCTACTTGTTGTTGATGAAATAAAGTTTTTGGTAAAGGTGTGTTATTGTTTCCTTTGTTTAATGGATATCTCGGTTTTGTGTCACAATACAGATAATAACTGACTGTTTTCTTTGCCAAGGATTTGCGTCGTATTTGTTTCACTTAATTTCTAAGTTGCTAAGTATTGTTTTCTTTCTTTTGCTGCCAAGTTCCACTGGCCGCCCGCTATTGGCCTGATGTTTTAAGGCCGCCCGAAAAATACTTCCATTGATAATCATTGTAATAAATTCACATCTCAAAGTCCGTGACTCCGTGATAAGTCACTGTGTTAAACCTGTGTTACGGACATCAAACAACAGAGGGATCACAATTACTTCTAATAGATCTTAATTACATATTTAATAACCAGGGACAGAACAAACACAAATATTCGTTACATACATTCATGTTTGTCTTGGGCGGGAATCGCACAAGATAGGAAGACTATTTTTTTTTTTTATTTAACTTTATTGCTCAAAATGTTACAAAATGTACAAATGGCGGACTTAATGCCAGATGGCATTATCTCCCAGTCAACCATTACACAAAACTGAAAAATATATATATAGTGGTGCAGGCAATATATATACAAAATAAATAAACGTGGCATACATATTTGTATAAATAAACGCAATAAATGCATATGATATAAATATATATATATATAGGTTAAATTTGTTTGGGGATTGCTTAATATTCAACGGAAGCTCGTTCCAGAGTCGTATAGCTGTCACTGTAAAAGAGTTTGTCAAAAAACTAGAGTGATGAGAAGGAGTTAAGAGCGAAAGAGTATTAGAAGAACGGAGACTACTGAATGCGCCATCGGGCCCGTCATAGACGCCTCCCTCAGACGCCCCTACGAACTCTATACATACACTCTAGACATAGAGCAGTACCTATAGTTCAGTGCAGTCCCAACTACCCCAGTGTCGTAGTCGCCTTTTTTCGCAATAATCCATGTTAATTACCAAGACTATAATTTTTATGTACCTATAATGTTTATAATTGTTTGTTGATAAAAGCGGGCCGTTTTTTCATCGGAGACAGTGGTGTACAGCCTTAAAGCAGGACTATCCCGCCTAAAACTAGATGGTCACATTCAATTTAAGCTATATTTTTTAAAGAAAATAAAATTAATGTTGTATTATTAATTTATTTTTATTTCACTTCCAAGCCGAATGGCATAACTTTCAATAAAGGACAAATAGTATTCAATTTTCTTTATACATTTCTTCACTTTGCTTACATCCAAATTTGGCAAATGCTCTCTGGTATGCTCAGGGAACTTTCTAGAAAACTCACTTTTATCTTTTACAGTCTTATTGTGCACTTTATGTGCAGTTTTGCTGTCAGTAAATATTTTGTGCAGATGTGAAAGTGCAGCTTTACAGTAGTATGATTTGTTTGCTTGACTTGGCCCTTGTATTATGAGAAGACTGTCATGTTTCATGACATCCAGACTTTCTTTATCTGTCTCTATCAGATCACTCTGTAAGTAGGAAATGACATTCATAAATTAGAACAGTTATTTTATATTAATTAAAAATAGTTTTTAGGGATTATTATATTTTTATAATTAATTTTAACTTTAATATATTTTATTGAATTTACAAAATGCTGATTTTATAGGGGTTTCTTTTTATAATAAAGGGGAACAGTATGTAAGTATTTTTGAAAGGAGGTAAAATTAAGGTGAAAAGTTAGTATGAATCTGCTGTTTTTAAAGTTATTCCAAATAAATTTAGTATTAAGGTTTTAATTAAAGTTATAAAACACAAATCTTCATCAAAGTTTTACAATTTAATGGGAAAAAGTTGTGCTGTTAAGAGTTGGTCAAACAATCTAGGAATAACTTGTCAACCCAGCATACAACCTGCTTGTAGGTAAGTGTCACAGCAGTTTATAGACGCTCATGATATTACAAAAGTATAATTAGCTCATTGCTAACCTTGTGGCTTAATTGCACATTATCCAGTAATTTCACTACCTCTCTCACCCTTCCCATTTAAACAGAATAATGCAAATACTGCTATGCCACAGACAACCTTTGTATGAGGTCTAAATTGCCCGAAAACTAATATAATATACATACTATTTAGTTTTAAGTATTCTATTTTTATGGTGTTACCTGTAAACATTTCTGAGCAACAGCTTCAACTGCCACATTCAGATCTTCATAATTAGCATTGCTGTCTAAATTACCGCATATACTGAGCAAATATATTGCAGTCTCTACAGGATCTAGTTCACCGTTGAAGTACCTTATAGTGAATGCATAAGAGGCTAAGACATTGGCTATATTGAAGATCATTGCTGGGGAGGGTTTTATTTTCTGAAATATAAGAATTATTATTCATCATTATTTTTACACCATTTATTAAACATAAAAAAGGCTATGACTTGTGGAAATCTGTCCAAACTATATCTACATCTACTTTTCATCATCACATCAGTAGTTGGAAGCCAATTGTTGTCTCCCCAAGAAACCTAAATCAATTTTAAATATATTATCTATTGTAGATTGCTTTATCTATCATCTGTAGCGCTCTAAGTAGCAAGGATATATTTACAATGTATACTCAAATTTCTACGTAGGTAGGTAGGTAATAATATGCTAAATTTGGAGTAGATTAAAGTTGAATAAAAGTATTCTATTAGGTATGATACAAGGAAAATCTGAATCAAATTTAGTAGAAGCTAATTCGCATAAAGAGAGGCTTTATTCTTGAATCTTTAAATAAAAAGGTGAACTTAAACATACAATATCATTAAGTCACAAGTCAGTGATTCTAAGCTGTAGATTTGTTATTAAACAAAACTTACTGTTAGCTCCTCAAATTTGGTAATATTAATGAACTGTGGGCATTTCTTCAAAGCCTCCTCTTCCTCATTTTTACTTTTGTCATCAACAACTTGCACAAGTTTATCTATTGTTTTATATTTCCACCATGGCTCCCATTGAGGTATGAGTGAACCCACATCGCCCTGATTCAACATTGCTTCAAATTCATTTCTTTCGTCTACAGTCAGAGCATTCCATAGTGATTCTGGGTCGTCAAGATTAAGACCTTTGATCCTTTCATGCAAATCTACAGCACTGTCATCATCAGAGTCAATAGATCCATCATTCTCTATGTCATCAACATTACCTAATATCTCTTCAATGTTTTCCGTATCCTCAATGTCTCCGTTATGCATTTTCTTGAGTATTTCCAACATTTTTGTTTGAGATTCCTTATCAACATGTTTTGAAGATAACTCTTCATTAACACAATCCCTGTAGAAACTTTCTGAACAGTTTAAGTGTTTTTCTGAATTGTAACAGCTGAGAGAGCAATAGTACAGCTCACAGCGAGGACAACAGTATTTACTTGGATTTTTTTCGCAGCTAAAATTTGAATCAGTACAATATATTAAAATACATGAAATCTTTGTATCTTAGAGAAGTTAATTACGATTCGATACTTACATTCCGCAGATATTTTGTGAATTTGTCGACCTTTCAGACATTTTTGGAATGTAGAATATATATTACAGAGAAAAACAGACACAAACGCGCTTCAATACCTATTTAACAACGAACGAACAGGCAAATCAGATGATTATGACAGCTATATTCAGCCAGGTTGAGCAGAGACACCATAATGAGCTGGCTTTTAAACTTTCGTATCTAAAACATGATATTGATAACAATTAAATCATTTTTATATTAAATAGTGTCAATCGAAATATTTCTCATATATAGTCAATATGAGAAATATTTCAATTGACACTAGATAATGTATATAAACTAAAATAATTATCCGATTTACATAGCATATAATGAAACGAAATCAAATGTCAATGTAAACAGCTGATTTTCTCTTTTCCCTGCTTAATAAACAAAACAAACGTCTACAATTTCAAAAACTTTTGAATTACAGTTAATGCAATTTGTTCGCTATGTTGGAACCGGAATTGGTTGAAGATTTCTTCGGTGTTTACTTACTATACAACATAAATCCGAAGTATAAAGGCCGCACGTATATAGGTTATACTAGAGACCCAAATCGCCGGATCCTGCAGCATAATCGAGGAACTTGGGCTGGAGGAGCACACAAGACCAATAATAAGGGTCCTTGGTAAGATGTATATCACAAACAATAATTTGAATCTCTTCCATAATATTTTCTTGATTAAATAAAGTTACAGAAATTACCTAGTCATGTTTGGAGTCGTTAAAAGATATCTCCAGTTCATTTACCTTATTAAATTAAATAATGTTACGCTAATAGAATTCAAATGCCGTGTGGTGGTGGCAGAGTAGGTTTGAACCTTCCCCTATACCTGGTGTCGTAAGAAGACTGAGGTACTGGAACCGACAGATGGCGGTATATCCATCCGAAGCAGTGTAGCACAAATGACATATGGTGAAAATGGGCAGCAATATTCACCATGTTTGCCCAACGTGGCAAGTGTGGGTAAACACCCTCTTTCTTGGGGAGATCCAGTGTGATAAATAGAATTCACTGCTATTTAGTTACCAATGATGGTTGTATGTGGTACTTTTACGATTAAATCATTTAAGCACCGATGCCTATGTAATAGCATTTGATTGATTTATTTGAATATGGATTCTCTTTTATTGTGTATGCTTGGCTGGATTCAGTGGTATCTTTATACATTAAAAGATTTGGTAGTTTTTGGTTCATAATCACTTTTTATTTAATGTAAGTGAACTAAAGGTGGGTATTTTTAATGATATCAGAAGCAAAAGTTCAGATAGTTTGCCGTGCTAGAACTTGGAAAGAGAGTGGCTTTAAGTTAATGTTTCTTTTGTGGGGTTGCCAAAAGCTCTTAATTTTTAATTTAGGTATTTGCATATTTATAAATAAAATTGCAAATTTATGAAAGTGACATGATTATTCAAGTTTACCTATTTTGAGAAATCTTTTTAGGAAAATGGTTATGATTGTCCATGGATTTCCAAATAATATAGCAGCACTAAGGGTAAGTAAAATGTACTTTTATTAAATTTTAGGTTAATAAATATATTTATTTTGCTATTTTTAAATTCATTTATTGCATTTCTTACATGCAGTGTTTCTGATGGAAAGCTAGTAAAACTAATAAATCTACTTAATTCACCAAAATACCAAATATTCAAATCTTTTTAACATCCAAATAGTGTTATCCACTTCTAAAAAGATATTTACAAACATTGAGGTGGATAAAAGTGAAAAAAAATGTGCCTAGTTACTTGTACAAGGTTCTGTACAGTAAGAGTAAGTATCAAAATTGGTTTACCAAAAAACCTATGAAAGCATTACTAACAGTCAGACACATCTTCATTTAAATAATACAAGTAAGCAATATTCAAGCTTAATACCGAATACTCATTTATGTCAAAATATTTATTCTACTGTGAAACTCACTCCGAAGATGACGTCTTTCACTCTATACCGCTCTATGTTCATTTAAAAATCCCTTCCTAACCATAAAAATTAGCAGCCCAAACCTTAGCGACGGGAAAGGAGGTCGTGTTCTTTATAATCCTGCGTGCGGTAATTTATATGCACGGCACGAAAAAGCTTCTAAGCAAGCGAGATTTTCACTATGTCAAGAATCTGAAGAATGTTTACAGTGTAAAGATAAAGATAAGAAGGAAGCATAATTGTCTTTCAGAGATAAATACAATGGAAAGTGGTTTCATTCATCTAGCGAACTACGTAATTTATTTAGCTGATGGAAGTATAGAACCTTCTTTTATACAGATAACATTGTGGCCATTATAATTGTTATGTCTTCAATTTTAGGATAGAGAACTATTTTTGTAATAATCATGAGCTCTGAAATTTGAAATTGCCTTGAATTACTTCCGAAATGGCCACAAAACTACTGCTTGCGTTTGTTGATTCTGCAATTTGTGATAATTCTAATTTCAAGGCTTATGAGTATAACAAAAGAAGTCCTATCTATCTTAAAAAAACTAATGTATAGTTTAACTTTAGGTCTGCCTACTTCCAGCGTCTTACCAAAGTCACGAAAATACTCCACTTTTGCTTAATGTGTACCGTTTTGTTATGCCTGTATTTAGGTTTTATGGGCTGGTTAGCGAATTCGGTAGGGATCTTGTGCCGTAAAAGTTGTGGGTTCGATCCCTACAATGTATGCAAATATTTATGTGCTGAAATTTGTGGTAGTTACTTGTGTTATATGAATGTATTTAATTAATAAATATGTAATTCAACACAAGAAGCTTAAAGCCACTTATCTCCGAATCAGGTCAATGTATGAGAGGAGTTAAGTTGTTTGTATCTTTTTCTAACTCAAATAGTTTTTCATTTCTCTAGTTTGAATGGGCATGGCAAAATCCAACAAAAACGATAAGGTTGCAACACTTGAATTTGAAGAAATTGCCGAAGAAAGAATCTGCATTTCAGTTTAAACTGCGAGTTCTAACGGAGATGTTGCGTTTGGGCCCGTGGTGCCGCCTGCCTTTGATCATTCGGTGGCTGGAAGACAAATTCTTTGTAGAGTTTCCTGTAAGTCCATATTATCGGAGCAGTTTTGTTTATTATTAAAAATGTACAATCTATATGCATGTTACGTGTGAAGGCACAATTTTCTAGATTAAAATTAATCTGCAATTTTTATTTAAATTTCGAGAATCTGAATAGTTCTCAAATATGAACTGAAATAAAACTAAGGGACATTTAACTGCGATTTTACCTGCGAGGTTGTTAACTTTATATCTCAAATTTGAAGAACGCTTTTGTTATTTCGGAAACAAGTCTATGTTGCCCTCCTTCTGCTAAACTGTGCAAAAATCGAATTGTGCGGATCCTAAAACAATTTCTAAAAGAATTATTTTTTTCTTTTAGGATCCCTAAAAGAAAAAAATAACAAACTTTTAGGGGAACATAATTTTGCGATTTTTATACATTATGTTATTTTCGTTTATTAAAAATCTGTGCAAAGTTACACCCAAATCTGTTCAGCCGTTCCGGCATGAAAGGGTAACATGCATTCTTACAAACTTTCGCGATCATAGGATTAGTAGGGTTTTTATAATTCGTGAAAAAATGTTTCGTATAGTTATATTAACATTATAATATTTATTTAGTTCAAATTGTATATTATTTTTATTGAGTATTGTATAGAAGGTATTTCTTCAATATCTAAATGAATTTTCAGGTAGAAAGAAAACCTCCAGATCACATGATAATCTGTCATGGCCCAATAAAGAGTCGGAATTTAAAAAAAACGAAGTCCGTATCCATAGACACAGGAGGTATGGAATGCTTATTATGTTCCAGATACATTAAGACTGATGAGGCAAAATTGACATGTATAAATCCTGGCTGCGAATTACTATCCCACATAACTTGTTTAGGTGACTTATTTTTGACACCCGGAGAATTTATTCCTATAAACGGCTCATGTCCATTCTGTAGTACTAAATTAAAATGGGGTGATTTAATAAGAAAAATGAGAGGCTGTAAGGACGGTGTTTTTGGAGAAGCAAGCAATCATCATGATGATAGCAAGGAGATTGAAGATGACGATGATGTCGTCGTTTGCTCGCAGGATGGAGGCTTTGTTGATAATAATTCTCGCTGGTTTGACGATCTAGTAGAGGGCGACAATGATTTATGACATTAATATATTTTTATTTAGAAATGTTTGTGATTTTTCCTTTTATGACTCTATGGAACAAACGCACGGTTTTCGTGGTAATAAGCTTTACCGCAGTCTATAGACGCTTGTATTATCGCAAGTATGCGCGCAGACATAACAAGATTGACAATGCGCATGTAGCCCATTATCAGTCTTGTGTCTTGAAGATATGTCATTACCCAGTGATTTTACTACCTCTCTTAACTTTCCTTATGAAACAGCATGGAAACACTATATATACATACTATATATATAATTGATTATTTTATGAGATTAATTTAAACATATTTTGTTTGTGTAATTTTTTATTAATTTTGGAATAAAGTAAAACACTTTAATTTAATTTTGTTGTGCATTGCTTTATTTTTTTGGCCAAAGAAAATATCTAAATTGTTATTGTATCTAATTAAAATTTACCAGGTAAAACTAATAGGCAAATATATATGAAAAATAATGGTAGGTACTTATAAAGGTTCTGTAAATTAGATTTAAATAATAAAAATTAAAACCAAGTATTTAAAAATATATTTACAAAATTGCGATTAATACTAACAAAAATGTAACAAACATGAAACTATAACTAACAGGTACATGATTAATAAATTAAACAAAAGACAATAATTTAATATAAATTAACTAAAATATCTACCCAGGTTACATAGCAATAAATACGACATTGCCTAACCCAATACTTCTAGAAATAATTAATAATTAACATTGAATAAATGCCATTTATTTGGTATCCTTTCACGTGAATAGGTTAAGAATAGAAATAAGTTTAATAATCGTCAAAAATACCGTCATCATCATCGTCGTCAAAGTCATCGTCGTCTGCTCCTGGAGGCACGAAAGCACCATTCAACACTTCACTTATAGGTTCTTCAAACCCTAAAACTTTAGCAAATCCGTAGACCAATCGCATTACGACCAATCTTGTAAAATCAACTGGAGTCGTCTCCTTTCTTTGCAATGCCAACTGTTTCTCTGATGGATAGTCTTTATTTCTCCTCCTCTTCATTTCACAACAAGAAAACACTAACAACAATGTGACGAGAAACAAAAAGCTCGATCGCGCCATTTTTCAATTTTCAACTATTTTTTAAAACGCAAAGGTACACTTTATATACGTTCTAGTTTTTTTTTCTTGTGCAAGCTATCGCATTGCTTCAAGTTCACGGTCGGCCGCAATGGAAAGTGAACATAGAATGTGTCAGCCAAGTAACGGAATGTCGCACGACCGAACGGAGGCAGCGATCGCATGCACTGCCTATCTATTGTGCCATGCCGTGCCAATAAGTATATGGATGCTCGTAAAACGTGCGATCGCGTAAGAAACGCGTTTACAGTTACCGGGACAGGCGTGTTTGTGCCGGTATTTTTTGCAAAGGGCAAATCGTTGAATGAACTTTTACTTGTCGAGACAGTTGCTTTCGCTCGCATGGTTTCCGAATTCCTAACCCTTACGAATCGTGCACGTTTAAGAAATTTAATAACATAGACATAATTACTGCCATGCAAAAACTTGTTCTATCGATCGATTTGTAAATGTTTATAATACATGGCTGTGTCGCCTACAAAAATTACTATGTTTTGTGTGCTGCTTTTTTTGCTTGTAACTTAGATAATAATTTTAATAGTAGGTATTCAATTTTTAAATTTCCCATTGGAACTGAGAATTTTTGACTATATTAAAAAGAAAAGCTTTAATAAAGTTGCACTAACAAGGTTCTTTCCTACGATACTAAAAAAGTAAATGTAACTATTTGTAAACAGCTATTTAAATACGAAAAATAATTGGTGATTTGTGTGCATTTTTTGTTGTGCATTACTTTCGCATGCGTGATGTTAAGCTACGCCGTTAAACACTGTTATTTTATCTTATGGGAAAATCCAAAAAACAACGGAGTTTATTTGTACATATAGGTTAATAATATTAAGCTCACTAACATTTTAAAATTCTAGACGTGGGAAACATCGTTAAATGTTTGCGTATTTTGCACACAAAAGCGACTATTAACTGGGTCACAAGGCTGGTGTTAAGCATCTAAGTTTGTTACATTGGCGGAATTGTGAGCAGCGTAGAAAGCTACCATCATAAAGAAAAACAATTAAACTATAGATTCTTATGCCTAACGGCCACTTGGAAAAAATAAAATATAAAACTAATGAACTCTACCAGTTAGTCAGTGTACTTAAGACAATAGATCAACTGTTCGTAATCGAGATCAAATACAGTTTGATTCGATGTGTGTATTTAAAATTAATCGCAAAAAAAACATATGTACCTACACTTTTGTGTATCTGTAATATTTATTTATTAAACTAAACAAACTGTGTTAATCTTAAACTAAACATTGTGCTCTATATAATCCTTAACAATAAGTTCTTATTAAAAATAAGAAACCGTCATCTTACTATTCTCTTCTCTGCCGGGGGTATCGACAGAGAAAAAGGAAACACCTTCCCTTGTACCAGGTGTCTTCAAAGGCGATTGTAGTAGCGGAACCGACAGATGGCGGTAAATCAACCTGAAACAGCGTAGCTCAAATGCAACAGCCGGGGTTTCGCAGCAGGACACCCGTTGTGAACCTATGCTCTGCCATCTCGACTGCCGCCACGCCTGCTCTGCGTGGCAATTAGGGACAACATTTCCCATCTTAGAGAGGCCTACTAACTGTCCATTAGAAGACGTTCTATGTTTGCTGTGTTGATGATGTTGATGAACTCTAGTAGAGTAGATGAGACATAATGTCACAGTAGACTATGCCATAAAACTAACGCTTTTTGGGGATACAACATTCTCTATCTATTATTACTGTTTTTTTATCTTCCCACTTTAAAATTAGAAAATGTATCTATAGGAACGGATTGGTAAATGAAAAGATATATATTTTCATTAACCGATCTGTTAACACAGAAGCGACAAAGTTGGCTAAGAAAACGAGTCTAGAGTATTTTAAATTAGTATGTAGTACAAATTTTACATTTGCGTGCATTCAACGTGACGTGCCTATGTTTATTTACCAATAAACGAGCTATATGGCACGAAATAAAATGTTCCGTTGTTTATATAGATTGTTCCTCTATATTTAATTCCACGAGAAAGTTAGTACTAGCTTTCTTCCAGACGTTCCGTCCGCGTGGACTTGACATTATATCGTCCTCAACATGCGGGGTTTCCCTCAAGGTTCTAGCTATCAGCTTAACGAATTAACGAGCATTAAGCCCGTCATTTCGCAAGCTGCAAAGCCGCATTTAGCAGTGTCACTATTCTATGCGCCAAGATTGGTAGTGGGTTTGTATCCAATCTCAGGATGAACATTTATATATAGGTACATTTTATATTTATTTTGTCTTTTAGTGTTAAATACTTACCAAATTATGTTTGTAATTTTAATAACACAAGTGCCTTAATCTTCTTATCTCAGAGACAGATCAATGTAAGAAATGTTGTATTAGTTTATTTAATCTTGAAAGACCTTTCTTGAGGTGCTTTGCAAGGTACAAGTTGTTCCCCTGCCTTTGATCAAAAGTTTGATCAAAATCAACTCAATAGATGAGCCGTGATATCGAACCAAAGACAGATAAAATACTTATCTAGAAATGAGGTCAATGAACGAATATATATTTACTTTCATATCTTGCACCTCACACCACTTGACCGAATGTTACATCGAAAGTGTTTTGGCAGTTCCGAAAATACTCCTTTCCTTTACGTTTTTATCAAATTAAAATCTAACTGAACCTGACCCTGAACAAAAATTAATCTAAAGATACATCCTTGCCTGGAACTATATCTGGAGCATTTGCGTTTGGGGCAAGGACTAGTCAGCTTGCCAGCCTGACATTTGCATTTCATGCATTTGAGCTATCTCTTGTTCTCTTACTGTTCTACTCGGTCCCACGGCCTGTGTTTGCTCCATGGCCAATACAGGTGTCTTTAACAGCGCACTTCCAAAGTCAGGTGCTATTACATACTAAAATTATGGTAATTCATGAAATTACCGCACACTTCGTACTTATATGATATTTCTTCCTATAATGTTATCCATTACCAAGACCAATTTCCGTGAATATAATAGCACGATGTGACATGTTGCTCTACATTAGCAAATCATTTGTGTTCTAGCATATTAGGGTTGCCGCAGGTATCTTCTAGCGTTTTATTGAATTTGTTTACAATTTGGTGGCATAAATATGCAACAAAAATGTTTCTTAAATGTCGTAGCTCATTTAAAAAATAATTTATTTCAAATTAATTATACTTTAGTTGTTTTAATGACAACAGATCGTCCCAGCTATTTCTTAAGTATGCAAGAATAAACATGACTTATGCAACACAGGTAGGTACGATTATTTTATTTTCAATAGAAAAGTCATTTACGGATTATATTTAATATTTATGTAAAATTTATTAAAGTTGACATAATACATAATACGTAACTAATTGTGCCTGCGACTTCGTGCGCAGTATTGCTTTTTATGGTATCAGCTATTTGCCATATACATATTGAAAGTACCATCAGAATCGTTCCAGCCGTTTCAGAGATTACCTCAAACAAACAGACTGACAAAAAAAGATTTTTTTTTGTTATATGTACCGTATATATATGTATATATCCATGTGCATTTAGTAAAAAGCATTTATTTCAATATTACAAACAAGCACTTAAATTGTATTTATATGTATTGAGTTTGATAAAACTATTACTTAACGGTTTTAAAATGCGGTTTATGCCACTTTTCGTGTAAATGCATAAATGTTAGAAAAATGTGCCATATGATCGTTGATTACCATAAATTTTGAAGTTTCGCCCAGTGTTGCATTCCTCATTCCTAAATATGTAATTATTTTCAAACTTTCCAGCGTTTGTTTATGTAACAAAGTATTGGATTGATTGTAAAACTGTGAATAATATGCACGGCGTAAACATAATAAAATAAAATTAGATGTCGTTGTAATTAGAGGCAACTGGCAACCCTACCGTAACCATAGGCCGCAAATCGGAGTGATTATCTATGGATAGAACCTAGATTCTATGTCTAGTAGTTAGCCTATAAATAATTTTTACTCCTTGGTTGACAAACAAAATACGACCTACGCGATGGTAAGCGTCGCTGTAGGCTGTACTTAGATGTTGTTATTTTTGAAATAATATAACAAGCATGTCGCGAGTATTAAGAGGGAGTGAATTTACGCAGTAGGTTTACTGCCTCTCACATCCCGGAAGCCGGAACACGCATTTAGGTAGAAATATAGGAGGAGTAGTGGATACAGAGTGAGGTACCCACAACAACTTAGTAAAAGGTAACTCAGCTGTAATATTAAAATCTTCTATTATTAATAACTTATATCTGCTCCTACTTCTGTTATTAATTAATTATTGCCATAAATTAGTGCGTGTATGTTTGATACACTTTCACTGCTTAACCAGTGAACTTTGAATGACTCAAGGACAACTCGTCAAATTGTTATATGTAACGTTCGTCGTCTTGATTAAACGTAATTTAGCATAGTCCTTGAATAGGATATAGCCGACTTTGTACTGTTTGGTTAGGTGAGGTTAGTAATTAAGTAAATTTAGCCGTGTTTAGTAGAATACTATCTCCCCTTGTACCAGGTGTCGTAAGAGGCGACTAAGGTACCAGAACCGACAGACGACAACAGATGACCGTATATCCATGCAAAAAAGTCAGCTCAAATGGGCGGGGATGGGCAGCAGCTTCCCCGTCGGTAAAGCTGCTCTCTGTAATTGCCAACACGTTTGCCCAGCGCGGTAATTATGGGCCTTAGCCCCTTTCTTGGGGTGAACTATGTCCAACTGTGGACTTTTAAAAACTAATTTACAATCACTTTACAACGCGCAAGTCATTTAAACAGGAGATTCAACCAGATTTCTGCGACATATATATTACCAATAACTGTGTGTACAGATTTTTCAAGTAACGTTAGTCCGAGACTGATTGATTTTGACAGTCAGCTGTTGCTATTGAATATTGTTTATTATTATTGTTATTAAAAGTATTAAGCGTAGATTCATATGTACCCTTATTTCGCTTAAACTCTTGAGGCATAGGCTACATTTGATCCCGAAGTAATTCCTTCGAGACGAGATTTTAAAAAAACGGACATAGTCGGGTGTGAACCTAGTTAAGTGTAATGTTGCTAATTGTTAACAAATACCTGGGTAATATATTAACACGGTCTCACACATCAGCTCGATCATATCTTATGTTTATTTAATTAAATGTCAAGCATGGGCTGTGTCAGTAGTCCGGATTCCTTATTTTAATAGCCGCTATATCATTTCAATGTACCTAATGTTATTAGTGGTATATTTTTTGTTACCAGTATTAAAAATTTGTTGACAATGTCAATTTAATATATACAGAAAGAATTAAATACGAACATGTAATTGCATTTTACCGCCTTTATTACGGGTAATATTCCGATTGAGTAGTTGTTTTATTTTTTGCCTACATCTGAGTTTTTACACCGTCCATCCGCAATCGACTGTCATACCATCCCCACCACCTCGATATACGGCGGTCAACCACTCTGTGATTTCAACGCCATTTTCTCTCTGGAATCTATGGAATAAACTCGCTGCGTAAGTATTCTGCGACCGTTACGACTTAGGGACCTTCAAGAACAAAATCTATTCTAATTTTAAATGCGCCTGTGATTTCTTTGGTGTAGCAGGTGTTCTCGTAGCAGTTTGGTGTAAGCGACGCTGATTACTTACCATCGGGTTACTCGTTGGCCAGTTTCCCCTCTATAGGTAATATAAAAAAGGTTGGTACTCACGTCACATACTGCAATCCGAATTTGACTAATTGACTACGCTATTACACAGTATATAAGGTATTCATTCCCTTCTAGTGCCGATAGCCTACTTTAAGGTAGGTCTAACAAAACAACCTGTGTTAGATGATTCATAATCTCAGGTCGTCAGGGTCGACTATTATAAATGTGAATTTTATTATTTCCTTCTTGATTATTTTTATTATTTTTTATTTTATTGACGACTCGAACCTACTTAAACAAATATATTTCAATTTTGAGTTTATGCAAAACAAATAGCGATGAAACATTATATAGGTGTATAATAATAATATAAGTAGGTACTTATTTTTGTCAAAAATATTATGACCAATTTGTCTGGTTAGGCTTTAGTCCAGTCAGACCAAAAATCTACCAATGTAGTTTAAAATATCTACATAAGTCGTTAAAGGGGTAGTTAAGTGTTTCAACGACAAAATTAGCTTACTAAGGTAAATCATCATAGCAGCCGAGGACTGTCCACTGTTAAACATATTTCTCCTCAAAATACCGGAAACTTTGTCCGTATTTGCCGCGCTGGGCAGGCATGGGGAGTTTTTGTCTTTTGTGACGAGAATTCGGATGCACATCCCCATGCTGTGATATATAATCTCAGTCGTTTTACTTGGATAATTCGTAATTTGAGGGTTACGGTAATGCGTTTACCTCTTACGGCACCTGGTACAAGAGACCCCACATCAAAAACCATACCTACCTGCTAAGTAATACATATCCTGGAAAAATCGAATAAAAAACTACTTATGTTTTTTATTAGAATTTTCGAAAGTCACGCACTTGAGACATAAATCAAATATTATTCGACAATTATCACAATGATAATGTTCATCATTCCGTATGTCAGCCGCATGTTCGGCCGCTTTACTTTTTTTAGATGAGCAAAAAATTAAATATCCGTTTCCCCATTTTTGGCGCCGTACGCTATAAAAGCGACTTGCGTTCCGTTTCACGCAATGACGCAAAAAGTGTACTCTCAATTAAACTTGTTAATACGCCGCGAATACTTTCGATCGACATGCAATGTTTGAGTTTTACTTTTGAAAATGTCGGGCAAATATTGTTAGTAACACATAATTATGATAAATATGAACATTATGATAAAAAAATAAATAATTACAAATAATTTATTAGTAATTGATTTTTAAAACATTGCCACATAATTGTTAAATTACCAGTACCTACATACATATTCAGTAAGTGTTACATGGATGCAAAATCCACATTATATCGTAAATATTTTTTTTTCGTAACATTTTCATAGCTTAAACATTGAGTCGATTTTAATAAGGTCACCGTTTATGCCTCAGAAAAGGACACGAAAATGTGTTCACGGGATAGATTAAAAAACTTAAACACCTTACACAAAGAGTCAAATAGTCATCGCTAATCTATAACCAACAAAGAGATATGTCCGCCTTATATTACTATATAAATATCCCTTTCTCGGAGAGACCTATGTCTAGCAGTGGACTTTTTATGGCTGCTTTTGATACTGATGGCGATCTTGATATTACCTTAGCCAAATGTGAGATTTACTTAATATATTAATATTTTTGAATATCTATTTTAACAGAACGCTATTAACATTTTAATGTCGAGATAAATTTATAAAAATTGTTAGCGGGTCGGTTCAGTCATGTCAGGCGCAAAAGTCAGTCTATTGCCGGTCATAAGCCTCTCGAATGATTTTATAATTATTTTGAGGTTATACCCAATAATTCACTCGCTAGGCAGGCGTGTTAGCAATCGCAGATAGTACGTAGTATTGTGATGAAGATG
The DNA here is from genome assembly GCA_020976665.1 of Heortia vitessoides. Taxonomy (NCBI): domain Eukaryota; kingdom Metazoa; phylum Arthropoda; class Insecta; order Lepidoptera; family Crambidae; genus Heortia; species Heortia vitessoides. Next base: position 10,129,168 of record JACJUM010002809.1, read on the forward strand.
CGGTTACCTATTTCAGTTGCGTTTGAACTATCTAGGCTATTTCAGTGCTATTTTCTCCTCCGAACCGCTGATCTTGAGAACAATCTCGCTCGGAGTTATTTCCAGATCGTTACGACATAGGGGCCTTCAAAGCAGAGTCTACTCTTTTCTTAAAGGCCGGCAGCTGTTGATTCCTCAGGTGTTGCAGGTGTTTATGATTACTGAACAGATGACCTTTTGCTCGTTAAACTCCCAGGGAACAAAAAGTTAAGAGCAGCGCCCCTACAGTGCGGACATTAAAAATGCCCACACACACACAATTCTGTATTATTGTATTGAAAAAATTAAATTAAAATACAGGCGATTCATGCCTTAATTTGACTCCAGTCTCCCACAAATGATGGTTTCAAAGATTTCTATGTATTAGCTTAAGAATGATGTAATGTTTGTAAAGAGAAAATAAATTATTATTATTAATAATATATCCTTTGACCTATATTACAATTGTTTTATTATAGAGGTTAAGTAGTTCAGTTTATGGTAAAACTAGGCAAGCGAATATTACTTTAAATTATCATTTGATAAAAGAAAGTATTGATTATTTTCACAATTCAAAATTATTTTCTATTATTATTATTTTCTTTATGTCCGAAGCACCTTTGGCATGGGTGTAATTGAAAATCATATTTATGGCTGTTTTACACTCGCTATAAATATTTAATTAATTAAGCATAAAGATTTGAAGAAACTAGATTTTCACAGCAGTAAGAAAATAGGTCAAGTATAAGGTATTATGAGCGGACCAAACCTTTTTATCCATAATTGCCGCGCTTGGTAGGTGTGGTGATAATTGCAGAGCACTTGAGTTTCAGATGAATATACCGCTTTCTGTCGGTTCCTGTACCTCAATAGCCTTTTTATATATATTGTAACGAGGGATTTATTTACTACCTTGACATTATTACACGTCCAAGCAGTAATCATAGCCTGACGTTTATTTATAGTAGAGGTAGACCTCTTAGAATAGCTCCGATTTAATGTAATATTTCCAGTTCACAATGTTAGCGACACGCTAGTGATATCCTCGTGATGACACTAGCGTCTATAGGCTGCGGTCAAGTTTATCATCAAGCGGCCTGTATGCTTGAAGTTGTGTATATTTTTGTAATCCCTACTAATATAATATATGCGAAAGTAACTTTGTCTGTCTGTCTGTTACGCTTTTCCGCTTAAACCCAATTTTGATAAAATTTGGCACAGACAATCTGTAGACCCTGAAAAAGGATTGACGTAGGCTATTTTTTAATTAGAAATAAGGGTTGTAAGGAGTCGAAATTGTTTGTATTGAGGTATCGCTATTTTTAGAACTAGAAACTTGAAACTTATTTTTCACGCCATTGATTCGATATAAATAAACATGACATTAAAAGTTTATATAAGTTTAGGTAAAGAGGTGTGGTACCCAATAAAACTACTACACGCGGACGAAGTCGCGGGCACAGCTAGTATATATATAAAAAACAACCTGAGAGGTTTTTACATATGATTGCAAACGTCTACATTAGTTGCATTCGCTTTTAGTGTTTGATTAACGATTGTGATATAACGATTTAATGATTGTGAGTTAAAAGCTTACATGAAAATAGTATTAAATTTTCATCAATGATTGTAAGTCTCTTTTTTTATTTCCTTCCTTATATTCCAGTAAACCTAAGTTAAACTTCGCTGGTCTACAAAATAAAGATGGAAGGAATAATTAACTGCTGTCCGTTTTTTCCGTAACAACGAGTATGGAACATTGCATGCCGACGCCTTGTATTACGGAAACACGAAGTAAGAAGGTATTTTACAAATTTTCTACGAGGCGTCCCAGGCAATTACTAGTCAACATAGCAGCTGTAAGACGTGCGATATTGAACAAATACATCTCCTAGAAGATTCTAAAGAGACCGTTTATTTATGACTTGAATCCAGCGCGATCCCGATGCTGCAATGGGCTTGCCGGCGTGTGGCTTCGATTCGAAAACGATAGCGCATTCGGTAATCCCGATATTAAGCGTCAAGGGTTGTAGGTTCGATCCACACACAGGACAAATATTTAAAAAATGATATTTGTGATTGTCGAAATATGTATTTAAATACATATTATATTTGTAATTCCTCTCTTATCTGATATCAACACAAGGGCTTTCGGCAACTCACCACGGAGTTTGTGTGAATTTAATTCCACAAAAGAACAAAAGGCTGTATGTATCTTGTCTATGAAATTGTTTACGCTAGGTTTAGAGCCTAACTTTGGTTCTTAATCGGATCTCCTTATTCGATCACGTAATTAGTTAGAGAATGTTATAAATATAGCTAACTAACCTTGATTTGTTATTCAAGTAATTACAGATGTTATTGTAATAGGTACAAGAAAAAATATGTACACAATTACGACGACATAACTGTAGCGTGTTTCAATAATTGTATGTAACAATGCATAGTTATTAGTACAGTTGCATCAATATTAGTTTCTCTGTTCAATATTTACTATAAAAATTTAACTAATGCGTTTACTTAGACGGTGTTATTTCGTAGCCATACGTTTTAATGTTATTTAATGTTGGGTATGGCAAAAGAACGAGTAGAATAAATGCTATTAAAATGTAAGCACTTCGAATGATGTAAGTTTGAAAGATACATAAAATAACAATATGGTGGAAAAGATGATGTTGTGACAACAAAAGAGAATATAATGATGAGATGGTTTGGATGGTATCACGTTGAAACCTAAAAAATTACTAAGGCGCAGAGTAATGAGGTCATCATTCTCTATGAATTACTAAGTGGGAATAGAATTAAGGGAAATTATGTTTTAAAATATCCGTCAGCCCATCTAAGATAACCGTACCCAAGGAATGGAAATAGATAAGAACCCTGGACATATTTTGAAGTCTTACTTTTAGGCTTACTAGATTAATCATATTTTTCAATAAATAAATTTTGCAAAAAATCGACATTTCACATCGATCTCTAATTGAGTCTCTCTCAAAAATTGTATTTAAAATTAAATGAAACTTTGTCAAGTTAATCATTTGATTTTTGCTTTACAATCAATTTGTGTAGGTTTACAAACAGTGGTGTAGATACGAGCACAAGAAAAATATAAAATCTTTTAATTTAGCTAATGTGCAAACGTTGCCATATAGTACCAGTAGAGAACCAGAAGCCGCAGGCCGTTTATATCCCCGGTTTTGCACGGCTGCAATTATATTAAAAAATGGTGAGCGTCGGTTATCCCTAAGAAATAGATATATACTACCGCGGACATTTTGTTAGACTTTTTTTAAGGTGTATAATGCTGTACATTATTCTGATCTGTCACACCAGTTGTCACACTATTGTAATCTGTCAGCCATTGATATGTTATCGCTAAAAATGTGTTTATTTACATCGCATTAGAAAACTCTATAATTATTAATGTTTCTCTGCTATATTATGCATTTATTATACATTCACATACTTTCCTTTTAAATCATCCGATCTATTTAAAAAACCGCCGTAGGAAAGAAATATAAAGAAAAAATCTAAGCTTACAAAAGGACTGACAACCTAAAGCGACTTTGTTAAATATATACTATGTACACTATGTAATAATAAAGTTTATATTTAATAGCTAATTGAAAAGATAATTAGTAGTTAGACCAATATTTTTAATTTTTACTCGCGTAAGAGTAAGTTAATTCTGACACGAGTTACAAACGATTGTCAGCCTGTCCGGATGTTGTTTGCAGTGAACGGTGAAAGTTTACACAGACATTTTTACAGCATTTCTCTTCAAACTTAGTCATAAGGTCGTTAGTCGGCCCAACATTAGCATTGTAATGTGCAATCATCCTTATTGACATCCCTTATAAGGACTACGTTTCTAATCGATGCATTCGGCACGACACGTTTTGGGATCGTTTGGGTGCTTGGGTAAATTTACAGTTCTCGATTCGGGTTGTTTTATATTCGGGTTATATATATATATATATATATATATAATTAATTACCGAATATAAAAAATATATGTGTTAGTATTAAGAATAGTGTCATTGCGTTCAAACGCGTGTTTATTTTTGTTAAAATTAATTATTGATATTGTAGGTGTTATTTATTAGAAAAAATAAATTTGTTTTAGATGTCAAAACCTTAGCTCGGGATTCGGTAGCACAACGGCAATGTATTCCCTTGGTATGGAAAAGATGCGGGTTCGAGTCCTACCTGAGACCTGTGACTGATATGTGTTGATTTTATGTAGTAAATATAATCTTAAATATAATAATTAAAAATTTATAACGTTATTATGTAGATGTTTACGAAATCGATCAAACAGTAAAATAAATGTGAGAATAGTACACAAATAGATTATTAAATTAATGTTGGCGCAAATGGTAGTAGTGATCCTATCTTGTTCGCCAAGGGTCGTGGGTTTGATCACTACCCAGAGCAAATATTTATATGAAGATATTTGTGTTTGTCCTGTGTCTGGGTGTTAATAATATGTATTTAAGAATTATATTTGTAATTCCTTTATTGTCGGGCGTCCGTAACACAAATGCTTTAAGCGACTTACCACGAAGTCAGGATGAGAAGTGTGAATGTATGAGATGTGGGAATTTACCTTTTTTTTTAAATAGATTTCGGTTGGTATTGGTATCAATATATTTTTCGGATTCCTTGGCTGTTTTACGCAACTGGTAAATTAAATTTAAGAAATATTAATTTTATTTATTTTGTATTAGACCAGGTCGACAAACAAGTCGACAGTACGCGTGAAAGCGTCACTGTAGCCTATAGAATAGCCAATTCGAACCTGCATCCATCCCCAATCCAGTGGAGTGCGCTACCGTTGTGCCAAACTTTACCCTATGTGTGTGTTTTTTTTGTGCTAAGCATCTTTTCAATGATCATTTGAATAATAATAAAAAAATATTTATCTATTTATTGGTACGTAAGTTTATTGTTATGTAGACATATATAGTATTTTTATTTATTTTTATTTTATTAATAAAGTAGTACCTAGTACACATCTAACTGTCCTATCACATTTTCTTCGCCTATGTCCACCTAAAGGTTGAGTGGAGTAGATCGCTCTGAGCAATCAGGCCTCCAATCGTATATATTTTTATAATAATAATACATTTCCCCGACATCTCATACATTGACCTGATCCCGTAAAAGATTTATATCATCATATAAATCATAGGACAGGATTATCTTGCGCCTTCTGCCCCCTAAAAACTTAGTATTTTAACTTGTATGTAATTTGTCATAAACTATTAATTATTATTATAAACTGCATAGTTTCAGCAATCACAAAACTAATAAAATATTTGTATATCATCATATCATCATCAATTTCATATTAACCTACCTCTTTTTAAACGATTCAAAGACGTTTTCATACCAAAAAAATAACAAAAATATGTATAAGATAAAGTGCGTCGAATCGGAATCAAAACAATCGTAATCGTATCGTACGCTGTAAGTGAGCGTGGTCATCCGGTGAAAGTAACTCATGCGGAGCGCAGCCTGGTTCCAATTCACATTTTTGTTTTCGCTCAATATTAAATAACATTGCGGTGTCTTATTTCTTTTGTCCGACTGTCAATTATTGCTGCCATAATGAGCTGTACCTAATTCTGACTGTTGGAATGAAAAAGACAATAAAGAAACCTTTATGATATCACCGGTATTATCATATCAGCCATAGAAAGTCCTCTCTTGAATATAGGCCTCCTCAAGATAGTGGGATTTTTGCCCATAATTGCCGCGCTGGGCAAGCGTGGAGATGCTGCTGCCCATCCCCACCCTGTAATATTTATGTTGCGCTGTTTCGAATGGTTTTACCGCCATCTGTCAATTCCCTTCAGTTGCCTCTTGCGGCAGCTGGTACTCTGTACTATTCTATTCTCCCGGTACCCCACGGCTTGCAGGTATCACGGATGTAAGATACACTAATACGGGCTATATTTACCATGACGGGTAAGTTTAACCTATATACATGAAATAGGACAAACACAGGCCAGAGTACCACGGGGGAAGTGACGGGTACAGATGCAGGGAACAGGGAAGAAAAATTAAGGGAAAACAGTTTAGTAATTTTACTTATACCCTTTTCCGTAACTATATGGGGATGCAATGTATTACCTATGTTACATGCTGATAATGTTATCTTCTATTTATGAAAGACTCTTTGATCAGTATCTCCTGAGTTTATTTGTTGCAGACGTACAAAAATACAAATGCTGTTTCTATTGTTCTACTTTAGGTAGCGGTCTCTTATATTTTCGAAAATATAACATAGCCTTTGTTAACCCTCTGTAACAGTCAAATAATTACTAAAATCGTTCCAGCGGTATATGAATTGAGCCGTAACAAGCCAACAAACAATTAAATCTTTTCTCATTATAATATTACAATTATTATAATTTTGCTTTGTTATATACATGCACTATATATATACTATATTTTTTATGTGTATGTATATTTTGTGTTCCTAATTTTCAATCACTTGACGCTGGCACACCATTACCTCAATAACTGTAAATAAAAAATCTTATTTGTACTTTTTATAGATATTAATCTAGATGTTAGTGCTTAAGCACATATAGAACTCCCAGCCACTCGACTCTCAAAGCATTATTTAGGCATTATAAAGCCTTTAAGGCCGCGAAACAATTATATAAACATTTGCACAACAACATGTTATTCGAAACAGATCTCTATTGTCTTTCTAACAAGGTTGAAAAGTAGAAAGTGTAAAATATAAGATTTTCTACGAAAGCGCACCAGTATCGTCAGTGTTTATTTACTCAAATAGTCGGATTTGTGGAGAGAGTGCAAATACATTGTAATAAACCAAACATTCTGGTGTGTTTTCCAGGCTTATAGTTTCGCTTTAAAGTTGAAATCTATGTTCTGTTTTTTAGAGTTCCTTAAACATAATCGCTTTAATAGGTATATATATAAACAATGTACCTAAGATATGGTCTAACAAACTTCGGAGACGATAGTGATCATACATTATATATGATTTCTGATTTATTTCAACAACAAACATTTTAGACAGGTCTAGAACCTACACCTTTCCCTTGCTGGGGGACTGCACTACTTTTATGCTACCAAGACCTTTGTAGACGCGTCGAAATTTTCCTAGTGTTCTTTTTTAGCTATTATGTTTTCTAGTATGAAATTCAGCATTTTCATTGCATAAAACTTCTAATTTATAAGGTTAAGTCAAACAACTTATTCTTTAATAGTCGATGACAATTTAGATTAACTTACTCACAAGAATAGAAGGAAAATATTTATAATTTTTTTACAAGCAGCACCTAAACTTTTACACGACTTAACGCAAAAAGGGGAAAAACACGCCAATAGACCAAAATTTTATTATGTACCCGGACAAAATAGGCAAGTCACGCTTTTTGTCACTTTATATAAGTACAATGAATTATCAATAGATTTTTGCCTCATAGGCTTATCCCTGATTGAACAATAGAAATTCACCGGTATGGTACCGCAACGGGTATCAAGAAGAGATAGAACAGTTCCTCCCTCTGTACTAGGTGTCGACTGAGTTAAAGAAACCGACAGATTTCTATACATCCAACCGACTTAAGAGTACCTCAAATACGACAGAGCTAGGATAAACAGCAGCATTCCGTGCGGGCAATATCAATTATATTCAAAATTCCCTCTTGGTTGCTTAGGCCTATATCCAGCAATGAATATCCAATAACGGCTATTACGATGACGATTGTGCCATACGAGAAACGTTAAAATATATTATTGCCTCTATTTAAGTATATTAAAGTCCCGTTATTGTGAATTCACTCAATATACAGAAAGGAGAGGCTTGCTTTACATGATCTTTGTAAAAATACGTTAAACGGCATTTCCCTATCACTTTTACGTGCGCAATTGCGTCAGTAACAGTTGTACTGGCACGCTAAGTTCTCTTTACAGTGTATTCAATATGAAGATTTAAAAGCACCTAGTGGAACCGACAGACATTGTCTTGATAAATAACTAATGATTTGTAGATCTAAATCGTCCAGACCGCTACTTGAATGAATTTACAAAAGTTTATTTTAATTAGTTTAAGGAGTTCAGTGACATACACACGTACAGTAAAATTATAAGATAAAGAAAGTATTTTATATGTATACTAGCTTTGCCCGCGTGTAATAGTGACTTTAGGCAGTATATTCTCTTTAAAACGTAATTTTTCGCCCGTTTTGCCACATTTTTGAATGATGCTCTGCTCGTATTAGTCGTACTGTGATGTTATATAGCCTTTCTTCTTTGTTACATAGGCTATTTGCGAGTGTATCGTCAAAATCGGTCCAGCCGTTCAGCAAACAGACATTCAGACAAAAATTTAAAAAATGTTTTTTGTTATATATACCTTGCATACATCCATATGCCATTAGTATAATTCAGTTATTTTAATATTGCAAATAAACACTCCAGTAAATATAATTTATGATAAAATAAATATGACATATATCGAGTTGTGAATGGAAGCGACATTTAGGTAATACTGGCCAGGAACAAAAATCCTATACCATACGTAATCACATTCTGATATCTTAACACACGGTACATCATCATCATTATCATCATCATATCATCATATCAGCTATAAAACGTCCACCGCTGGACATAGGCCTTCCCAATTAATGTCCAATAGTACCGGTTGTATGCGGCCTGTGTCCAGCGCGATCCTGCGGTTTTAGTCAGAACGTCGGTCTATCTTGCAAAATACGAGTAGTTAAATAAGATAGTAAAAATTTGGTTTAGATTAATTTTAAATCTATATTATACAGCGTATAGACATCGGGGAAGATAAAGTTATAGAAATAATAAAAAATTAAGACAACTATTTGCCGGGCCCGATAACGTAGATAATAATAATAATAACTTTATTGAACAACAAAAGGTAACTTAAACTAAAATACATTTTGATACTTAGGTACCTAAACTAGGTCTAGCCTGTTCTTATAGGCACCTAAGATAATTAGTGATCCTATCTTATGTACCAAGGATCGTGCCCCACCCAGGATAAATAGTCATATGATAATATTTGTGTTTGTCTGGTTGTTAAATATGTATTTAAGCATTATATAATTTTTTTTTTGATATTTGTTTTTTAACATTTGGCATTAAAAATACATATAACCCTTAATTTTCATTTTTCTATCATCATCATCATACCAGCCATTGAAAGTTCACTGCTGGACATAGGCCTCTCCAAGAAAGGGGGAATTTTGCCCATAATTAGCGCGCTGGGCAATCGTTTTGGCAATCGCAGATCGCTGCTTTCGCGACAGGGGTGCTGCTGCCCATCCCCGCTCTGTGTCATTGAGGTACACTGTTTCGGGTGGATATACCGCCATCTGTCGGTTCTGGCACCTTAGTCGCCTTTTACTACACCTGATACAAGGAGTTGTACTCTGCCGGTACCTCACGGATGATAACTTATACAAAAAATTATAATTGCAATTAAGTATTATCAAAACAATCTTAGCATCTCAAAACACACTCAAGGCATACTGACTTAAGTGTCTGTCATAATAATTTAATAAATAAATAAATTCCTACAACATCTCATACATTTACCTAATTCCGTAAAAAATCGCTTAAAGCATTTGTGTAACAGACATCAGACAACCGAGGGATCACAAAAAAACTACTTAAATACATGTGTAATACCAGGTGTAAGCTTTAAGTAGACACAGAACAAACATAAACATCATCAAATAAATATTATTCCTGGGTGGGGATCAAACCCACGACCTCAGGCGCACAAGTCAGGATCACCACCTCATTGATTCATTAACCAGGATATGATTATTCCAAAAGTTTTTTCAAAACTCACGGTGGAATAAGAGGTCTATTCCAGAGTCTCAAGAGGAATGACTTTAAAGGGCTCGTGTTTGATATCGTATATATCGAAGATAAATTCTATTCATAATTCTTTTTAATACTACAAGCCAGTGGATTGATAAAAAGGTAATATCGTAAAGTAGTTATACAGGAGAGAGATTACAAATAGTTTAGTCACATGCAAGTCTCTTAAACTTTACACCTTTAAATATAATTCGATTCGAATGGCAAATGTCAATGAAATAGCGTCATACGAATTATTTATATTGGCATTATGGTAATGGTATCCTTTAAAGTTAATGGCCTTATTATATTAAAACAACCTACAATTAAGTAAAAGACCAGTATTAGTAATACACATGTCAGTTTGTCCGTTGTTAATATTATCTATATATATAAGGTCAAGCTGACTAACAGTCTGACATATCAACGCAGGGTTATAAATTTGGAATTTAACACAGGAGTTTCTTTTATAATGTAGTTAGTGGACTAAGCAATGATTTTTGAAAACTCACCTTCTAAAAAGGCGGTTATTTTGCTGTTGTTGTATGAATGAAGTTCAGTATAAACATCGAAAGTTATGGAACACATGTAAAAAAGTTTTTTTTTAATCACCCCTTAAGGAGATTAAGGGGGCGGGGGTGCAAAGTTAGTATGTAATTCTACAATTTAAAGTGGGTGAACCTGCGGGGACTATACTGCTTATGTACACTTATTTGTTAACAAACAGAGGTTATACTTGTTCAATCAATTTTTTATATCAGTTAATTTGCTGCTTCCAAGTGTGTTGACAGCATACGAGTATGTCATGTTGCAGGCAATTTTCCATTTAACGTTCCACTTAAGGAAGCCTAAGATTATGCCGCCAAACATACCTACTCAGAATCCAATCAATGATTTTTTGGTACAAATATGATAATTCTCACTACACTCCATTACCCGATGGATTGTAACATTATTCGACCTCAACTTTTGATCAATTAATGAATGGACGCGCAGTTTCGAATATGTAAACGAAATCACAAAATAGAGTATCTAACTGTCTAGTCAGTTGTATGTATAACTGGTTGTCCGATAAAACCGCGACACAAACCGGCTTACAATGCTGACATGTGTTATGTCGTAATAGATTTAGACTTATGAGTGCCACCATTGTGGGGCACGCCGTGGTCCAGAGAACATGCTGCGATTTATCTTCCTACTCTGCTCTCATGTGAGTCTTTCTTCCCACTCTGTCGATATTAAATCAGTTAATTTTCTACTTATTACATTTATCTCGTCTCGGTGATATTGGTCTATATTCATTGCAATTGAGAGACAGAACGAAGTCTCTTTTTATTATGTCCTTAGATATGAAATTAGCGTTATGTACGGGAGGAGTTTAAAGTTTATTATTTGTTAAATATATTTGAATAATTAAAGTTTGCATTTTTGTTTTTTGGCCAGGCTTAAAAGAAAGAAAAACAAATGGCATTTGTTTTTCTTTCTTTTAAGAAGTAATTCATAATCCTGAAATATTAGTAGTTAGAGCAAGGTAAAACAAGGGAGTACTATGTCTAGGGAGTACGATGGATGTCGCAGACTTACTAATTGCAGCTCATCTAACTAAGTGGTTATTGGTTATTTGTTGTGCAGTGCAGTCATGCAGCAGCGATTGACCAATCTCAGTTGTTTAGCAGCTAGTTCTTCCTTCATAGCTTTCAGTTGCTGACAATAGATGTATGCCGTAATCGTTTGGCCAGATTTTAGAAAGTTGTAGTGCAACCAACCAACCAACCAACCTGCACCACCAAACCATTGTTCCGTAGAAAATGAACTTGTTCCGTGTCATTTTTCGTTTACGGTAGGATTTGGATCTCTATGGATCAGCCATTGCGACGAGCACTTTGAATTATCGCACAGCTTCCACTTTTCATTACAAGTAATGTTTAATATCCTTTCATTATTGTTACGGTTGAGCAAAGTAACACAGCTGCCGACACGTGTTTGTAAGTTCGATTCATTCAATTCATGAGGTACCTATCGTTCAAGTTACAACATACAGTTTTGTCACTTACCCAGAAGCCTGCAGCTATCTCTGAATATACCAGCTAAATTAATTAGCAAATAAAAATTTGCAATTCTTTATCATTTATAAGATATTTCAGATCAAAGGGGTCGTCAGTACGGGAAAATGCTAATTTTATATCTAAGATCCTTACATTATTAAATGATAATATAGCGTCTATTAGTATTAGTAAAATAATTATTGAAATCAGTCATAATGGTAAACGTGGTGGTAATCGCGTAGCTTTGCGACTGGAATGCTGCTGGCCATCTCCGCCCTGAGCATAGCATCTATGGATGGCGGTATATCAAACTATAGGTTGCGGTAACTCAGTCAGAGGTACTATTTTATTATTACTCTGCCAGTACCCCTCACTAATAAAATAATGAAACATACGACCATTTAAAATATGCTAATTAAAAATTACCATTATCAGTATCATTAAATTAGAATACAGTTTAGTATTTTATATTAAAATTTTCATTGAAGTTATTGTTTTGGAACATAACACTTTTAGTTAACTTTTAGTTTTTTTACCATTTGCCCTTTCAAGGCCATTGGAATTCCATTGTTAGATATAGGCCTTCCCAAGGAAGGGAAAATTTTGCCTATAATTGTCGCGCTGGGCTATCGTATTGTCAAACAGAGCGCAACTGCTGCCCATCCCTACACTATAGTATTTGACCTGTGCTGCTTTGGATGGATACATCGCCATCTGTCGGTTTCGGTACGTTATAGCACATGGTACAGAGGGAGGTACTATTATATTCCGTTGGTATCACACGGCTAATTTTTTATTTATTTTAGTATGTATAATGTGTTATTAAGTAGTGTCGTTTCCGTGTTAAATGTGATCATAATAGCTCAAGACTCACATTTAGTACTGTAACAGGAAATGTTGAGTTCAATAAAAAACGGCAAACTCACTCGTCTCAATGATGTGACATTATAATGATGATATTGACTGTAATGTTTTTAATGTATTAAAATTTCCTATGGAAGGTCATGTGAGATAAATGTCACAGTATTTTAATAGTTTTACATAGGACATTGGCCTTCCCAAGTGATTTCCAATAGGATCGACTGTGTACGGCCTGCATCCAGAGCAATCTCGCGGTTTAAGCTAATCGGTTCGATGACATTATGTGGCGGCCATGTTGATTTGGCGGCAACTGTCAAATCTATTATTTCTTATTCAGGCGCGCCAATAAACACTGTTCTCCGTCCGTGGCTTGTCATCGTGTCGTATGAACATCGATTAGTGTAATATTCTCCCGTTGAAGAAAATAACTTAAAATGGGATATTCCGCAGCCTGTGATAACCGAACCGAACTCTACAATGACGCTTGACGGAAAATAATTAATTCCTTATTGTGACTTTCGTTGTTTGTTAAATAAAATAAACTTGAAGTATTTATTAGTTTTTGCTAAAGCACTTTGGGGACCCACCTCGTGGCCCAGGGCAGCGTGTCCAAATGCTAAAACTTTATGTGCACTTTTGTTGCACGTATTGCGTTCATTTAACGGCACACGCAATGACTCTTCGTAGTGGACTCTCTAACGTTTGGTGATTAAATTCGAGAAGACCAGTTTGGTATACAATCAACCAACGGACGTTGGGACGCTTACGTCAGAGAAACGTTAAAACGGCTAAGAACATCGCCGCTATCCGTGAGAGCGTGCAGGTGTCATTTCCGCATCGTGCACAAGAAATTGAGGTAGACCTCATACCAAGGTCGCCTGCATTGGCACTTCAATCTTACCTATTGCTACCGCTAAATAGCAGTGTTCGCATTGCTGCAGTCTTCCGATCTGAAGGTTGAGAGAGGCAGTAAATTTACTGGGTGATGTGGCGTAATATCCTCAAGTCACAAGGTAAGTTGGCAACGCGATAGTGATATTACGAGCGTCTATAGGCAGCAATAACGCTTACTATTACACGGACTGTATGCTTGTTTGTCGACCTGGTCTAATAATAATAATAAAAATAGAAACCGAAATAATAAAAAACGGCTATATAGTCAGTTCTTTAGGTAGTTCTTCACACACGACTTCGTTCGTATATACTTGTCATTATATCGCAAACTCTTCCTTTCCACATCTCTTCTTCGGTCTTGGGTATACCACAGCACCATCACACCACCACAGTAGTTTGAGAATAAAAACATTGAGAAAAATTGTATCGTCTAGTTGACAAATATATATTTTATCTAAAAGTGTTTTTGTGATGTCCATGTTTTATTTTCATTGGTGTTCAATAAAGAGTATTATTATTATTATTATTCTATGTTATTAGCTGTTTACAGGATAAGCACTGTTCTGAAACGAAAGGTGGTGATTTATTAATAGCGTAGATCAAATGCTACAGGGCAGGAAGGGCAGTGCAAGCATGCTTGTCATTGTATGATTGCCACCATGCTTGCCCAGAGAGGCAATTATGGGCAACATTCCCTTCCTCTTAGTAATGCCTATGTCCAGCAGTGGACGTTTTACGGCTGTTATGATGATGGTAATGTTATAAATATTCAGTACCGCCTCGTTTTGCAAAATGTGAAATCCATCTGTGAAACCATTATGTTAATACGCTTGGTATTATAGTTACTTAGTATACTTTATTGCATACCTTGAATATAATACATTAATTGCATTTATAAATATCTATATATTACATAAAACATTTTGAAATTATATGAATAGAATGAAATATAGTTGTAATAGTAAGATATGAAAGTATGTTAACTGAAATACATAATTTAAAATAAGTCGTATACTGGACATTATTTTTAGACGCAAATAATAACAAAATCATTAGAAATGTAAGAAATTATTCAACCACAAAAGGTTGATAAACAACTCAAATAGTATTTTTTCAAATAAACCCAATATTATCCAGTAGACTATCTCTAGAGTTAGACCTCAAACAAAGGTCATCTGCATTGGTACCTCCCGCTCCAGTGTTTGTTCGTGTACCAGTTTGAAGGGTGCTGGAGGCAGTGATATTACGGGCTAGTCATATCTGCAAGTAGCAGTGATATCATATCTGCAAGTCACATGCTTGGGAACGCGTTAGTGATATCATTCTTATAATAGGAGCGTGTATAGGCTGCGGAGACTCTAACTGATACGCAGACAATTATTTACGCGCGAAATTATCGTGCGTAGGGAATATCTGAAGAAGTTATTTAAAGATCATTTTAAAGGCTTCAAATATAATTTTTAAGGTTTCAATCATCAGCATCATAACAGCCGTTGGTAGTCCACTGCTGAATATAGATTTCTTCAAGAAAGAGGGATTTTTGCCCAAATTCGTAGAGCGCAGCTTTCGCAACAGGCTGCTGCCCATCCCTGCCCTGTGCACTTTAACTACACCTTCTTGGATAGATACATCATCATTTGTCGGTTTTGGTACCATAGCTGCTTGTTACAAGACCTGGTACAGGGCAGGTACTATTATACTCTGCCGGTACCTCACGGCATAAGATTTTAATAATCGTTCCTAATTGTTTCAGGATCATTCCTCTTTTTTTGGCATTATGTATTATCAGTTAGTAGGTAATTAGTAAGTCGACTTCGTAGAGCTGACACAATCACATACTTTTTAAAATTATATTTTTCCTTGTATATTTTGTACATACATTTATTATTATGGTTGCATAACGGAAAAATTTGGTACCAAAAGAGAAATAGAAGAAAGATATTTGGTGTAAAATAAATCATACGTTGCAAAAGATCTTAAAGATTTAAATAAAAATAATATGGGTTGTCAATTATATTTGTTCTATTTTTAGATTTACGTGTTTAAAACATAACCGTGATATAAAAAGAGTATGCCGTTAAGCAAACGGCATGTGGAACACAAAATTGAAATCGTCATATGAATTTTCTTTTTTTCAGGGAATCCTAGCCGCAAAGGCGCCATTTAAAGTTCTAAATGATGGGAACAAGATGCCAATGCTTGCCTTAGGCACTGGCAGAGGAACTGCGTATGGGGTAAGCTTTGAACTGTTGACATTATACAAATTACGTTACATTATTATAAATATAATATAATATAAGAAAAAAATTATGCTAGAGGCGCTAGCTTTCCAAGAGTCTGCGGAGGCTATTTCGCACTCTGGTGGAATTATTGTTAGTCTAGGAAAAAGATCTCTATCTAAGATCTTTCCCACGGGAACATGTTTTCGAGATAAAAGTAGCCTATGTGTCACTCCAGGCTAACAATAATCTCTATGCCAAATTTCAGACAGATCTTATAAGCCGTTCTAATGTAGACGTGTGACGAACTATTACGATATTAGCAAGGATGTGATATTGTTAAAGATTTACCAGATATTAACAAAATGTGTTAAATTTGGGAGATTTTTAATAATTTATAACATTTTATGTGAAGAATATCTAAAAAAGGTACATTATCATCATAGAAGCCAAAAAACGTCCACCGCTGGGTATAGGCCTCCCTAAGAAGGGGGAATTCACCCATAATTGCCGCGCTGTGTAAATGTAGTGGCAATCGCAGAGGGTAGCTTTGCGACACAAATGCTGCTTCCCATCCCTGTTGCATTGGAGCTATATTGCTTTGAGTGGATATACAGCCATCTGTGGGTTTATGGTACCTCAGATGTCTGTTACACTTGGTATAGGGAAGAAGTATTCTAATCTACCGGTACCACACCATTAAAACAGCTATTTTCCAATAGATACCTACAACTGAAGTACGATCTGCTGTGCTGTGGGCGATTGAGGCAGGCTACCGGCATATTGATACCGCCGCTGTATACGAGGACGAAGACCAAGTAGGCTTGGGCATAGCTGATGCTATTAGCCAAGGAATCGTCACCAGGGAACAGCTGTTCGTCACAACTAAGGTATGACTTCTCTTCTTTTTATTTGGCTTACAAAACTGTACATATTATATGTTTATATTATATGTTTAAGCAATCATATTCTTAATCCATTATCCCATCAATAATATAAATGTGAAAAAAGTGGCCAAGTCCAAATGCGTGGTTGTCGACTTTTCCGACAAAAGAATTAATATCCAAATGGGTGCTAATTTCTGTAGATAATCTTGAAATTTATTTATAACACCATACAATATTGCATAATAAAAATGACTTTTTCTACTAGTTATACTTATCTTGTATTTGGCTAATCAACTAGCCAAATTAAATCTTAAGCTTCAATTTATCCTTAATTATAAGCTTTGTGTTTTAATTTTTATTTTAAAATGTTATATGTTTTTAAAAATAAATTTAAAGATTACCTAATGAGCTTGGCACCCATTTATAAATCAATTGTTTTGTCGAAAAACGCAACACGCAATGACAACTACGCATTTGAACTTGGCCCGATTTTTCACATTTATGTTTTTGATGGGATATCATTACTTTTTGTACATAACTTATTAGTAACAAAATCAATATGAATTATAATCTGATAAACAAAGCGATGAAACAATGTTGCTTTTATAACTTCAAAGGCATTAATAAAAATCTATTGTTTGAAAAAATATTCGCATCGTAAAATTCTGTTTTCTGATTTTTTCTCTTCTATATAAATATTTCAGATATAAATGAATGCTGAATGCCAAATTTTAGCTTTCTTAGTCATCTGGAAGTGGGTTATAATTTTGATCTATAGGTCAGTCAGTGACAAAAATGTAAATTTTTGGACGATAATATCTAAATAAATGAGCTGTATTTATGAAATTTGGGGCATTTGTTAAACAAAGAGGATTTAATAACTGTAGCAAATTTATGTGTTTTTTTTTTATATTTTTTTATATATATTGAGTTATTGAAGGCTCCAAGCGGTTCGTGTAATCGTCGGTAAAAATACACACGGCTGCTGCGTGCCAGTTCTTTTTTTGAACTGGGCTGACACGCTGCGACGTGTCTTAATAAATAGCAGGCATTAAAAATTGAATGTAAAACTGTGTAGCTGAAACGATATTAATGAAGTGTTAGTTAATAAACATATTATTGAAAAAAGAAACAGATAATTAATGAATTATTTAAATTATAGTTCCGATCCGCAAATTTTTAAATTCCGTCCGTAAAAATGAGGTGTGGCTGTGATGAATAATAAGTAGCAGTTATTTTTCTTGATGTTTTATTTACCAGATGTTTTGTGAGCACAACTGCGACCAAAAGTATAAACTATTGTTTCAGAAAAAGCGTAAACTCATTGCTGTCACTTGAATTGTTATACTGTGTTTTGGTATACTGATTTGTCTTTTTATCTGTGCCTGCACTAGGTTTCTTATAATAATAATAATAAATTCACCTGATTCCAAGATAAGTTCTTAAAAGTATTTCGTTATGGACTTCAGACAACAGAGGAATCACAAATATAAAACGTAAATACATATTTATCACTCAGACACAGAACAAACACAAATAACCATCCTATAAATGTGTGTCCTGTGTAAGGATCGAACTCACGACACTTGGCATTCAAGATGCCTAATCGTAACGTATTCACGTCATCGTATAAGCATTATGAGCATAAAAGTTCGCTACTAATTATAAAACTACTCCTAATGATCGATTCTAAAAGTCTAAAGTCAATCTTAAGAACAGTTGCAGCAAGGGAACGTCGAACAAAAACATTTAAAAGTTAAATAAACCGCGTTTTAAATCCGTTAAAAAAGTATTTAAGTGCTAATAAAAGAGTTTATTATTACGAGTTGTGATCGCATATTTTTACTAAGAAAATATCAAGACATATTGTTAAGAATATTTTATTACTTTGATAGTACTTGTTTCTGTAGCATAAATGAACAGTAATGGAACTATATCTCCATATTTATTCCAGCTATGGTGCGACAAGCACGCAGAAGATCAGGTGGTTCCAGCTTTGAAAGAATCGCTGACTAGATTGGGGCTAGACTACGTGGATTTGTACTTGATTCATTTCCCTATGTCTTTCAAGGTACATATATATTATATACTTTTCATCATGAATTCAGCCGTTGGAAGTCAACTGCTGGACATAGGCCTCCCCTGGAATCAAATTTTGCCCATAATGGCCGCGCTGGGTAAGCGTATTGGCAGTCGCAGAGCGTATCTTTCGCGACGGGTATGCTGCTAACCATCCCTGTCCTAAGTCATTGTAATGTGCTTACTTGGGGCCATATCATTCCGGACGGATATACCGTCATCTGTCGGTTCCTTAGTCGCCTCATACGACAGAGGAAAGTACCCTCCTCCCGCATATACTCCATGTATATCATAAGGAGAGTTAATAACCAAAATTTAAAAGAATATTTCGAGTTATGGATTTAACGAAGAAAAAGAAGCATATGATTTCTGTATTATAATATGTTAAATATAAAAAATATTTTTCTGCAGAGTGATGGCTCCCCTGATAACATAGACTATTTGAAAACCTGGAAAGGAATGGAAAAATCCAAGGAGTTAGGTTTGACGAGGTCAATTGGTGTTTCCAATTTTAACAGCTCGCAGATAATAAGGGTATGGCTTAACAGCAAAATAAAGCCAGCTGTCAATGAGATAGAGGTAAAAATTGTTTTTTATTTTTTCTTATACATGTAAAGGATAAAGGCCTTGAATTTGTTTGTACTGTGATAAAAGATAATGCTAAATACAATTATGCTAGATAATATAATGCTGAATAATTAAAAAATGTTAGAAAAGATTAAAAATACTACAATAATACACAATATATGTAGTTAGTATTTATATGCGTTATTATCAAAACGATATTCTTCAACTCTATTTCACACGAAATAACGCCATATAATTTTATATTTCAGGTTAATCCAACGCTGACGCAACAGCTTCTTGTCACTCTTTGTCAATACCTGAACACCACCATCATGGGATACAGCCCCTTCGGCTTCATGGTATCCAGGAGAAAACATAAGGAATCACCACCGCCAGGAGTCGATGACCCAGCATTAGTCAAGATTGGGGAAAAGTATGGGAAGTCCACTCTACAAGTCGTGTTGAGATATTTAGTAAGGCATATTTTATAATTATTGTTTTGATGTTGTACGGTACCGGCAGTGTTGAGTATTACCTCCTACGGTACCTCACGGCTTGACAGTATATAGTCACTACATATTTTTTTCTTTCAGCGAGTCTGTTGATGACATTTTGTAAATGCACAAATAACATCTGCAAAACAAATACTATGTTAAAATTAGCTGGATTATCCCATAGTAGTACACCATAAGACTCTAAAAGTAACTAGAATAAACTAAACAAGCTGTTTCAATTTCTACATTTAGTCTACATAGATTTCATTTTATACATTTAGTCTTATTTTCTTTAAGTAGCAAGTTATTTACATTATACCGATTCACTACCTTCAAAACTGCATTGTTTACACCGTCATAGGAAATCTGTCGTCTTTTAATTTTGAATAAGAGTGAGGAGTATCTTCTGCAAACAATACTGTATCGCTACAGTCTTCAAGATGGAAAAAATCATTTATATAAATAAGGAACAGGAATGGTCCTAACATTGAACCTTGTGGTAAACCCATTGCAACCACTAACGCAGGGGAACGTTGGCCATTCACATTCACCTTCTGTGTTTTATCTTTGTGATGAGAGTGTAGCAAACTTAAGCTTGGATCTTTTAAGTCTACATTGGCGTCATTTTCAAAGCTTCATGGTGCGCGCAGTCAAATGCCTTGGACAAATCGCAGAGAATACCTAAAGCGAATCTTATCAGACATCAAATATTTTAATAAACACAACAACGGCATCGGTTGTCAAGCGTACCCTAGTCAAACCAAAATGTTTATCGTGCAATAGAGTATTGTTATAAAAGTGTTTTAGTAGTTGTTGCAGAATTAGTTTTTCCAAAATATTACTAAATATCAGTAGTACACAAATCAGTTTTATATTTGTGGGGTCCAATTTACTACCAGATCTAAAAAGAGGAGTTGTTCGTCCTACGGGTTAGATAAAATTAATGGCAACTTTATATATTTGTTTCAGATTGAACGAGACATCGTGCCAATACCCAAATCAACGAACAAGGAAAGAATTGAGAAAAACATCGATATATTTGACTTTAAATTGACGGATGAGGAAATCGAGACCATTGGTCAATTTAACAAGAATTTCCGTGTCATAGTTGGCGATCAATGGAGGGATTACCCATATTATCCTTTCCAAGAATACGAACTTAATGAAATGCGTACAAGTAAAGTGGAAAATAATGGGACTGATTAAAATTCAAATAAATGTCGTTACTATCCACGCAAATACGAGTACCTATATATCAAAATAATATTCATCGTTTTATATTTTATTGAATTTATAAATAAAGTTCTATTTTTAATTTGTATTCTTTTCAAAGTTTTTTTCATCATCTATTAAATTTGAGGTTCATCCCGTTTTAATCCTGTTAACGGAACTGTCTACTTACCTACATATAAACGTTGGGTAAAACATATTTTTGCCATTCTAATTTCAGTCCCGGACAAATCAAGGGACTGGGGTGAAGTTTACCCCGGATTAATCTAGAGCCAAAAAACAACACAATAAAATTAGAATTTTCCAATTCGATACAGTTGTTTTTAAGTTATGAGTATCGTTCCGTTGATTCATAGATTTTTATAGCGGTATATTCTAATTGTTTCCAGTTTCAACTGTAAACTTACAAAGTTTTGCACAATGTATGTAATAAATTAAGTCTTAATAGTTGCTTTTTGCACTCAGCAATTAAAATACACTAGTGGTACGTTTAATCTAATAAATTGAACGACTTCCTTGGTATAATTGATCTCAAAGAATCTTTGCAGAGTCGTGAAACGGACCATAAAGTAAATATGCCCATTAAACTCCAAATAATATACACACATAAACATTTCTGACCACCTTCAGAAATATCATATAGGCTAATTATTATAAAAGGTGACTAAGGTACCAGAACCGACAGATGGCGGTGTATCCAACCCATTGAAAAACCCCTCAGCAGCGTAGCTCAAAGGCACAGGGCGGGGATGGGCAGCAGCATTCCCGTCGCGAAAGCTGCGCTCTGCGATTGCTAACATACTTGCATGCAATTACGGCAAAATACCCCCTTTTTTGGGAGGGCCTATATCCAGCATTGGATTTCCTGTGGCTGATATAATGATTATTCCAGTTCATTAATCGAATCCTGGTCGTCAATCTATTTTACAGTTTTCTAGATGCGTTCCGGAGATTCATTCACGTTCTAATATCTGTAGGAATATAGAGATAAAATATTTTTTTTATTACTTACTGACAGCGTAGTTTTTTTATTAGTACAAGAAATTTTGCTTTTTTTGTTACAAGCGTACAAAATTATAAATCCTGTTCGCATATTTCTATTTTAGGTAAAAAAAAATGGTGAATATAATATAAGCCTATGGTATTCATAAAGAACGTAGCTTGTAATAAAACAATTTTTTTAATCGTTTAAGTGGTTTTTCGTACTATTCCTTACAAACAAAAATACAAATATTTTATCATTATAATTTTGAGTATAACTATAGATAGTAAGCATGTGCAATTCTATACAGTCAGTTTCATTCGTATTTACTCTATTTAGTACCTTGTCACAATAAAGTCTATTATTAGTCATCGTACTTATGTATATATAATAATATTTCACTTTGCCATGGTTCTAAAGTGTTGATACGCTTTAAATGCTGATCGTATAGGATCGTACCAATTTCTAGTCTGGCCAATCCTATCATCATTGTCTTATAAACGACGGTTAGGCCAATGAAGGATAATATTTATTAAGACCTAGCTTTCCGGCCTCGACCAATGGTCCCCATCCCTGAGGTACTCTTGTTATTTCTAGAATAGTTCTATGTCGTTAATCATAACCTAGGTATCAACCTAAACTGTAAAACAGTTTACAAAAAATAGTGAACGATGAAAAGCCATATTTATCCTATAGGACAAAAAGAAGACTGTATGTTATTTAAAACTATCAATAAACTCAATGCCAATTTCATCTAGATCTGAAGAGCCGTACCGGCGTAAAAGAGAAAACAAAACATACATCAATACTTTTACAAACAACACAATCTTTCTGTTTAAAAAGTCACTAAACTTTTCAGACTTATTTAAAATAAGAGTCGAACGAAATATTTATAAAAATAAATGTACTGACGTACATGTATTGCAATAAATATTTTGTTCAAATTAAAATTTTTAAAGTATCTCTACCAATGTGTTTGTATAGATTGTCAAGTTGATAGGGTCAATGCCTCGAATTTTTGTATAAAACAATAGAATATCGATATCCTCTCAATATTCCCATTTTGGTTTGTTAACAAAGAATAATCATAGACTCGTTTAAAATAAAAAAAAGGTTATTGTTGTCAGTCTATGCCCTCGAATAAGAATGGAGTGGTAGTTCCATCGTTGCAAAACATCTCAAACCTGTTATACGAGGAAGCAGGTGATTTTACACGTCACGATCGATTCTAATACATTTGTATTATTTAAGTACGATCATACTAACAAGAAAAAACTAAGGATAGTTTGTTTTGAAGACCCCTCTGGGAGGCCAATGATGGAAAAACAGAACAAATAAAAGCGTCTTATATAGAGTTTCAAAATATATTTTGCATCATCAGGATCAGCCATTGGAAGTCCACTGCTGGACATAGGCCTCTACATATTTTGTATGTAAAGTACATAAGATAAAATGTAGCTAAAGACATAGATTGATAATAAAGGCTATTTTTATCATATTTTCATGTATTCTTCCGAATCTCAGCCTAATGTTGCAGGTGTGATCGTATTACGGGCCTACGCCAATTGGGTCGGCTTATTGTGTAATGCTGTATGGGTTTGCGTGGTGGATGTGAGAAATCGCTGTACTGTAAAACACGTAACAATAATGAATGCTTTAGGTTATTATTATTATTATAGCAGCAACAGATGACAGAGTTACCGAAGTGGTAGATAGCATTTTATCAAACATGGGTGCAATGAGGATAAAAAAATACTTATTGGGATGGGGATATACTCTTAGGGATATGGGTTATCCCCATATATATATATATATATATATATATATATATATATAATCCCCGTATATATATAAAATCATAAATAAGAGATAATCCCCGAAATAGCATATTTTGGGGATTATTCTCTAGACCTTATTAATGTGTACAATACTGTAGTAGGTACTTTATTTTAATCTATCTCGTTGAGTTTAGCCAGCGTTTGCTATTTAAAAATGGACATAAAAATAGTCATAACATATACATAAAAACCTTTCTATTGAATCATTCTATCTAATAAATAAACCTCATAAAAATCCGTTAATAGATTTTGTTTTCTCCTCTAAAGAGGGTGTTTTGTTCGTTAGTTGGCAACTAATGCCATGGTCAAGCGATAGAAGCAGAAAATTTAAATATTAGTGGAAAGTTTACTGGAGACGTTGGAAGAGGAGAGGAATTTACTTAAAATACGACAGGTGTTTAGTATTGTAGCTTTTGGATGAAGATAGAAATATATGATAACGTTTAGAGGCTTTGGGATAATAATTTGGGTATTAGTCTTGTTGATGACTAAATTATTAGTACTATATGTGTACTGTTCCACTTTCCACTGGACTTTTAGCTCGACTGCAAGATCTTATTATTTTCTTTTATATATGCTTTATTTTTTTTTAATTTATTATTTTTATAATCTTCTTCTGTGTTTTTTCTTGTCTTTAAATTTTAATGCTCTTGGGGTAATCAATACTTGAATTTTGTCTTTAACCAATTTCAAACTAATTGTTCAATTAGTAAAATGTAATCTTATAAAAAATTACCTTTTGAATTATTATACCTAAATTACTTTAAATACCTCATAGATTGGCATATAGGCTACGCACACACATACTCAGCGTTGAATAACCACATAGGCTATAGGCCGCACTTAACATATACATACTATGTACAGCGGACGCTCTATAGCTGATTTAATGATTGCTTTATACAAACACTAGCTATGCCCGCGACTTCGTTCGCGTGGTTGTCGGAAACTCTATCAAGATTATTTTTTGATAGCTCATGTTGGTTTATTTATTGTATAATCGTTAATAAGATTTTTTTTATATAATATGTAAAAAAATAATGTTTTTAAAATAAAATGGGTCAAAGTACTTCGGCATAAATTATATTTTTTCTTTTGTTTAAAATAAAGCACGCTGTATTCAACCGTTCCGTAGGTAGCCGGCCACTGAGCCGCGCATCATGGTACCTCGCAAAGATACACTCGCGAGTGGTAGTGGCATGCACGGCGGTGGGGCGAGACCCACCTCCCCCTCACCCGCCGCCGCGCGGCCTACTTGCACATTATAATGGTAGCAAGCCTTCTTCGACAAATAATGTTGTAAATTTTATAGATAAATAGTGAACATTTACAGTACCATACAGTCAGGTTCATCAGTATATATCCACTTAAGTACCTTGTCACAATAACGTCTATTATAAGTCGTCATACTTATGTATATGTATCATATTTCACTATGTCAAGGTTCTAAAGTGTGGATTTGCTTCTGATGCTGATCGTACAGGATCGCAGGCATAGAGGCCACGCAGCATTGGATAACCGCATAGGCCGCACTTTACAATACTTACTGTAAGTTATTTGAAGGGTCTATGTACAGCCGACGCTCTATAGCTGATATAATGATTGCTTTATACATACATGTACATAAATAACAATAATAAAAAAATTGTTTCGTAAATTTACAAACATGAAAATATGAAACGAAATCTTCAAGTTCTTACAAGTATTTTACGCAAGAGGTGACATTCACAAAAACCACTTTCAACTTAAACATGTAAGAGTTGGAAACGAACATTTATATCACTAAGTTCTCAATATTCAAGATGTGAACAGGTCTGATAAAACTCAGTATTACTTATATTTTACTATATTTTATTTTCGTGTCGTGTCGTAGTCGAATCGTATCTTCTAATAGGTAGTTAGAAGCTTTAAGTTCAGAGTGATTAGATCGTCTCTACACAGAGAAGTCAGTCCTTGTTTGGCTTTAGCTCAAGATGGGTATGTTTATACTGCACGTCGCTTTGTTTTCGGCACTGCTTAATGTGAGTAGTTTAGTCCTCAAAACCATTATTATAATTGCTTAAGCTAATTTAGTATTCATTATTGTTTCATTGGAAAACCTTTTGGCGCATTCAGTAGTGTTCTTATCTTATGTGCTCAGGGTTCTAATTCTACCCAGGATTAAAATTTATAAAATTAATACTTGTGTTTATTAAGTGTCTGTGTTTTAAACTTGTGTTTCAGCATTACATTTCATATAATTAGCATGATTAGTAGAAATATTGGAAATAGGTCTTAAGGTAGTAAAAAACCCTACTGTGGGATGCAATGTAAAGTTTACGATGATTAACAATTTCAGCCAAAACTGCATTTATTTGCCTGGCTCCGTGATATATATATATATATATAATTTACATATCCAGCGTGGGAATGGAATCCACAACCAATGATGATTTGATGATCAGTGTCAAATAAAGCTCAATAAATAAAGTTGAGAAATTTAGAAGTGTACCAAAATTGTATAATATCTGAAACCTGATTGATTTTTTAATTGCAAACGAACAGGAAAGCGTTAATCACAATGCGACAGGCAGCGGCAGCTAAAATTGTCAACAATACTGGTCCTTGCCAATGACCTCAAGTTGTCCTAGCCTGACCAGTATGGCAAACTTGATTATTATGATTGAATGTACCTGTAATGATATAGCTGCGTAAAGGGTTCACGGCTATTCAAGGACTCGTTTGCTTTGAGGTCTTAGAGTGAACTTGGCGTTAGTATGTCCTAGCCGATTTGCATAAAAAAAACAAATTCAATAAAATGTCAGTTATTAATTTGTTAGATGCAAATCTAAAATACGGTTAATGGTAGATAATAATTTCGATATTTGTTAGAATAGCATAATTATTATATGAGAATATAGGATTTGAGCTTCTAATTGCTGCGTCAGGCAGGCGTGGTGGCTTTTGTACTACGCTATTCATCATAACCATATTAGCCATTGGAAGTCCACTGCTGGACCTGGATAGGCCTCCCTAAGAAACAGGGAATTTTGCCCATAATTGCCTCGCTGGCCAAGCATGTTGGCAACCGCAGCCCGTAGCTTTGGGAACAATGGGAACGCTGCTGCCCATCTCCACCCTGTGCTGTTGAGCTATACTATTCCGGATGGATATACCGCCATCTGTCGGTTCAGGTTCGGCTACTGTGGTAATGATGATAATGACAGTTCTGATCTAGGAGTGCGATTATGCTCATTACATAAATGTTTGTGGTATAGAACCCTTGGCCTGTTCTGGTTCCCCAGGACCTTTTTCCAGAGATATAGATGGTTCTTCAACTATGTCGGTAATACACAGCTAAATATTATTTAAAATGCAAAAATAATTTTTCATGTTTGCGAGTCCGTTCCATTTTCTCGTCTTAGCGATGAACCAATTCGACATATACAAGAATTAGTAACTCTGTCTGTTTCACATTCACTACTCCGTGAATTCATGAAATTTGGCAATAAAAGCTTGAATTTCAGGGACATCGGCTGCTTTTTATATCGAGAGAACAGTAATAAAAAGCCCCAAAGAATTATACGGAAAGCTAGTAAAATTCAACATGTCTCAATTTCAGACGGGATTTTCCCTTTCCAGAGGATTGATACTTCCGGATATTTTTTGTAGTAATTATTATCTTCAATACGAAACTCAGTATTTTTCAACACATATAACCAATAAAATAATATTCGGTCTATCCAGATAATGGCTTAAACTTTGGCCATCGATGTTGCTTACATACTTCGTTATTCATCTTATTTTTTATGTCGAAGAAGTGATTTAAATGCAAAATCATTGGCAACATAACATAATTGTTTACATGTGATATTAGTAACTATATACATCAGAGAAGGAAAAAGCACCTCTGGGCAATATAATTTTATTGTGGCAAACTTGTTTTATTAATTTGTAAGATACCTATGCGTTGATTTTTAAAAATAAGTAAAGGTTATTGTTATTTATTTATAAATTAATATATGTACGATAGTATTGGTAAGCGATTTTGCTAGCATATCTGCGTCCATAAAGCATATAATAAAAAAATACAAGCTAACATTTTTGAGTACATAAGCCGCGAAGTACCGGCAGAGTAGAATTGTACCTCCTGTAACAGGTGTCATAATACTCGACTGAGATACAAGAACCGACAGATGGCGGTATATCCATTTAATAGTAGGCTGGATGGGTAGCAGGATCATCGTCGCGAAAGCTAGGCTACCTACTGAAGGTCGTAGGTTCGATCCCATAGGTGATAAGTGTTTGAGTTTGTTCTGTGTCTTGGTGTCAAATAAATCTTAAAAAATTATATTTGAGATTTCTCTGTCATCTGATTCCCGTAATACAAATGCTTAGAGCGGCTACTCTCGTTTGAGATGAATTTATTAATATATATAAAAAAATTATTATTAATATGGCGTCATATGTTATTACTTTAGGCTTTTTGCTCTAATATAATAAACATTTGTTAATTGTCTACTTAATGAAGACACATTTTAGAGTTTATTAAAATTTTCGACTTCAAATATAGACAATATTTTATAGCAGGAAAGTATGACATTGTAAACGCGAATATTCGTTTGTTTGGTTGTTAGGCTTTCCTAACATAATAGGTGAACCAATTGTGCAGTGGGGGACCGCTTGGGTAGTTGTGATTAAAACAAATAGAATTTTAAAATAGAACCAGCATGTTTCTATGCAAAATAAAATTAGGTAAACCAAATTTGAAAAAAAAACATGTCAAATGTTTGAGTTTTACAAAAGGACATAACTTTTGATCCTTGAATTTTTCTCACGGGACATTATATAAATTAAAATCCATTTATTCAGTCTTCAACAATTATTAATTATCAAAGAATTCACTATTTTTATTTATTAATTTTTAAAAATTATACCTTTATTCTTTTATGTATTAAATTTTGTTATAAAGAACGTAAACTAAAACGATGCTCTCATTTTAGTTTGATAAAAACTAAAATATAACACTAAGTCTAACTTAGTTCTATTGTCTAATAAATTCTACTGAGCAGACGAAATGTATAACAATGTACAGAACAAAATGGCTGACCTGTGACCATGGCCAAATTTACGGACCAAGGCGAATTCAGCACAATATTGCAATTGGTGGCTGCAACTAACTTGGTCGTGCAGTTTGTGATATAATTGCTGATTTCGTGCCCGTGTAATTTGCAGTAAAGCTATGGATCAGCAAAACTTTAATACTGGTGATTCTGTAAGATTTAAATTTTATTTTAGTATGAAATTAATAGCAACTATCTTTTTTACTAGTGGTACCTAATGTTTTCGGGCATATTTTCAAAAATTATAGCCTAAAATGTACTTCCGGTGTACAAGTTATAGTATCAAGAAATGTTATTTTAAAAAATTGTTTTATGTGTTAGATTTAAGTAATAAATAAATTCACACAACATATCATATGTTGACCTGACTATGAGTTAAGTAATTTAAAGCACTTGTGTTACGGATGTCAGGATTACAAATATACTACTTAAATATATCTCCACTAGCAGATCCAAGAGACGTTCCCGATATATAATCTAGATACAAACTGCAGCGCCAACTGCCTCATTAAATGCATTCACAAAAAAAACATAATTGAACCAGTGATATAGGATGAGTTCAGTGATAAAATTTGACGTAAAGATAGCACACCCACAATTAAAATACAAGTAACAAATACAAATGTCCATCATAAAAAATATTTATCCTGGGTAGGAATCGAATCCATGATTATTGGCGCACAAGATACGATCATTAACTCTAAAACAACGGCCCATTAAAACATGTGAGTTTGTGCTTCCGCTTCGTTCATAAATAGACAACATCAGGAGAACTACACAAATTATGAGAAAGCTACTTAAAATCAATGAAACACCGTTTTTTATATTGCAGGTTGCATTGGCGATAGCACCCACAGTAAACCTCAATGATGGGAACAAGATTCCAATTCTTGCGTTGGGTACCTATGGTGGGGTAAGCTTTCTTCCAAGTTAATATAGATTTATTTCGAAGCTTCTTCATTTTGTTAATAAAAATACCCATTAGAAGCGAACTATCCATCTACATCTGTTTAGAATATTAAATAATTTTATCATAGTATAATCCAAGTCGGGATTTCCATTTTGTTTTACTTTATATCAGGTGGTACTCTTTTGCTTAAAATAAATTACAGTCATTTGAAATGTAGGCGTGATCAAACAGTAATACAGAGTTCAGGGTAACTGTAACACTATTGTGACAAAATGTGAATCACTCAGAAAAGTTGACAAATTGTTTGACATATTTTTTTCTAAATACCAAAAAAATAATCAGAATAAATTTAAGACGACTTTTGTGTTTTAAATGCCAACTCTATAATTAACCTATCTAATAAATTGATACTTACTTGTCAGCGTGGTCAAGATATAAATATGTTATCAAAAGGTTTTTTAACGAGGAAATGTCAAAGATTACTTAGCGTACCTACTACTATATATTTCATCTTTGATTTTAGCTCGGCGATCGCATGCGTCAAACTATCAAGACGGCGGTCGAGGCTGGCTACCGACACATTGACACTGCCTCTTTGTACAACAATGAAGATGCTATTGGCCTGGGAATAAGTGACGTCATATCCCAAGGACTCGTAAAGAGAGAAGATTTATTCGTCACCACCAAAGTAATATAAATCCACTATTTTCTTTAAAGCATCTACGAAGGTGTTACCTTTTACCGTTTACCGTTAATAATAACTAAAAAGTTAGAAAGAAGTTTTGCTAGAGGTAAATATCGAATGCATTAGTACCTCACTCTCGCTTATATATACCGCCAAATAGCTGTGTTTGATTTTGCATTCGCATTCCAGTTGAATGGTGAGAGAGGCAATTTCTCAGTTATGTGAGGTATCAATCAAGGTATCAAGCCACAAGGTTGGAAAAGTCAGCTAGTGTCATCCTTGTGATAATACGAGTGCCTATATAGGCTTGTTATCACTTATACGTACGGCTGATTGTCAACATGAAAATATTTAAAAAAAATGCTATAGATACATTTATTTTACTAAAAGGTTTTGAATGAATTTATTTAAAAAAGAATATTTACCTATCGATATTAATTTATCAAAAGTTTGACTGGTTATTGGTATAATTTCAGTTATGGAACACCCAGCATGCACGCCATCAAGTGGTGCCAGCCTTACGGGAGTCGCTTGCCAAGCTGCGATTGAACTATGTAGATCTGTATCTTATCCACTTCCCCACCGCTGAGAATGTAAATAAATATATTATTACTTATATCATCGACGTGCCTTGAGGTACCGCCAGAGTAGAATAGTACCTTCCCCTGTACCAGGTGTCGTAAAAGGCGACTAAGGTATCAGAACCAACAGATGGCGGTATATCCATCCAAAACATTGCAGCTCAAATGCACAGGGCGGGGATTGGTAGCAGCATCCTCACCCTATGCCTTGCCCAGCTCGGCAATTATGGGCAACATTCCCCCTTTCTCAAGGAGGCCTTTGTCTAGCAGTGGACTTTCAATGGCTGGTATGATGATGATGATAATGTCATCGACACTATTATGATAAATGAATTTGTCTGTCTGATTGTTACGCTGTCAATGCTTAACATGATAAAGCGCAAAGCTAATAAAGTTAATGATCTGTATATGTAATTCTCAAATACAGGAAGTAAAGGTTCTATTTGATATAATCTCAGGACGACGGTTCTCCCGCAAACATCGACTACTTAGAGACTTGGCAAGGCATGGAAGAAGCGAAGAGGCTCGGCCTAGCAAAGTCAATCGGTGTCTCAAACTTTGACACTCAACAGCTCAAGCGGGTCATCGCCAACAGTCAGGTCCCTCCAGCTGTCAATGAGATAGAGGTACGAGTTCGTAACTTATCTTTGTAGATGTGACATTAGTTATTCAGGAACATGGACCCGGCCTTGCTCTTCGACAAAAAACAGTTGACGGTCGTATAATTCTTGCTGTAATAAGGTCGTATTTAGAAGAATTATACAAGCCACGGTAAAGCTTTCCAGACTGTAAATAAGCCACATCTTTGAACTTGTATATATACTTAAACAATTTAAAGATATACAAGGTTACTATAGTTGAGATGATAATTATAATATAAATGAAGAACCTTACAACAAATCAGAGTTGAAAATGTCAAAAGACAAATACAATAAATTATGATATCGGTCATATTGCGCATACTGATCTCAAAGGTTTTATCAATAATAAATGTAAATATTTTAATTCTACCCAAAAAACGACGGCCTCCTGAGCTGAGATCTGGCCTCAGAGGCAACCTTCGTGGTCAACCAACCAAGTGATCGCCGTCTGTCCCCTTTAGTCCCGTCAATGAATGACCTCACCTATCTGCCTAGTAACGTCTGAATAGTAAAGCTTTAGATTAGTCCGGAATTAAAAAAGAAGAGGAATATAAGTCAAATTCATATGACAACCGGATTGAATACACGATTTACAATTAAATTATAACTTCGTAAATATATATATATTTATATATTTGTGTATATAAATATAAAAAAGTAGCGGTCAATGGTTTTACCACCAAAATTTATCATCAGGTCCACCCATCACACACACGCGAGCAACTGGTTGCCGACTGCCACCAACTTGGAGTCACGGTGATGGGGTACAGTCCCTTCGGCTTCCTGGTCAGTAGGGGACAGCATTCCACGCCACCTCCCCAAATAAACGACCCAGTGTTGACCAAAATTGCGCAGAAGTATGGCAAGAGTACCACACAGATTGTTTTGAGATACTTGGTAAGTTTTAGGTTTACAACTTTCTTAGAACGTATTAATTTCGTAGTTAATTTAGTAAGTTTTTCTTTTCATTTCCTCATATAATAAAAGTACTTACCGTTATCATAAGACATCATTTTACTTTAATACTAACTACAATGCATTACTAATTGATTTTTTTTAGAAAATAGAGGATTTTTTAATAGGCTTCCCTTAGCCAAAATGGGGCACT
Source organism: Heortia vitessoides (assembly GCA_020976665.1). Classification (NCBI taxonomy): domain Eukaryota; kingdom Metazoa; phylum Arthropoda; class Insecta; order Lepidoptera; family Crambidae; genus Heortia; species Heortia vitessoides. Next base: position 10,162,194 of record JACJUM010002809.1, read on the forward strand.
AACCAAATGAACTCTATTCCAGGATAATCTAGAACAAGATTAATTTTAAATAATAATTTTTACGAAATTTGACGTGGAGGAAGAATTGAACAACTGTGGACCATATTCTATGTGTCTCGGTACATTCACGCTGCTTCATCAATGCAGACATGTCAGCCTAAGAATTTTCATACAAGCCGAATTTCTACTTCTAAATATTCTATCTATATTATAGCTAACTCTAGTCTTTTCTTGCTAATACTGCCTGTTAAGCAGACGTTATGGCAATCATAAGGCGACGCTTCACGGCATAAATACTGCACCTTATCCCCACTTTGGTGCATTTGCGCCAGGCTATTGATATAACTGTGCCGCCATTTGTCAGTTTTGGTAATTCAGTCGATCTTAGAATTAGAAAACGTTTGTTAGAATATATACGCCTCCCCTACATATTCTATTTTACCGGTACCTGTTACATCTAAATTCTAGAATAATCCCTACTAATATAATAAATGCGAAAGTAACTCTGTCTGTCTGTCTGTTACGCTTTCCCGCTTATACCTCTATACCGATTTTGATGAAATTTACCACAGACAATCTTTAGACCCTGAGAAAGGACATAGGCATTTTTTTATTCGAGATAAGGGTTGTGAGGGGTCGAAAGGGGGGATGAAAAATTGTATAGAAATAGCGCTATTTTTGGAGCTAGAAACTTCAAACTTATTTTACAAGCCATTAATTTAATATAAAAAAACATGACATTCAAAGTCTATATAAGTTAAGGTAAAGAGGTATGGTACTCAAAAAAAATTATTCCACGCTGACGAAGTCGCGGGCACAGCTAGTCATGTATAAAACTTCTTGTAACTTCGCAGATTGACAGAGGAGTTATCCCGATCCCGAAGTCTACCAACAAGGACCGTCTGCAACAGAACATTGACCTGTTCAATTTCCAACTGCTCCCTGAAGAGGTGGCTACCATCAGCAAGTTTAACGTAAATAAATCCGTTTTTGGCTCTTAGGAGTCAAATAGTTTAGTGTGTGATCTCTTGGAATATTTAAAATGCAATGGTTACAAACGTTCAAGTTAAGAAATCCACTCTAAAATTGTGTTTTAAAATGAGATTAAAGTGACTTAATATTTTTGTTTTAATTCTTGATCATCACTACGGAATAGTTAACTCAATTTGTTTTATTTTTGGTAAGAAAGACAAATTTTTTATTATGAGACATAAACTACCAAGCTCCTTTTAATTGGTAGTGAGCCAGTAAAATTGTCTTTGCGTATTTCATAGAGCTGACATACAATTTTGAATAAATAATTTCAAAAATTCATATGTTATTTCATTTATATTTATAAATTAAGTTTAGTTCATGTACAACCTTTTCCAATATCTTTATCCACATAAATATTTTGGAATAGCTTAGATATATAGACATATTATTGGATTTTATGCTATAATTAAAAAAGACATTATGAATGTTTATTAAGCTTTTTATTAAACGCAATATGAATTGGGCACTGTTACTTATAAATTTCAATAAACGTATTTGAATTTTTTCTTATGAGCTACATAATAGTGTCCGCATCCTCAAGTAAATACTTACTATTTATAAGCTAGTGATTTATAACTATTAATTCATTAATACTCTTGACCATATAAATAGGCAGTTCAAATATTTTGAATTACATATACCTCATTGATTAATCATGTACTTTAACTTAACACTCATTACAAAAATACTTATTTCTTTTTATTATTATAATCTCAACATTTAATGTTTCTTGTATATATTTATTTTTTGTTGATTTTCACCCATATTTAGAAAGTCACGGCACTGGCCACCAGTATTGAAGATAGCAACTCATGTAGGATATCTTTAAGCTGTATATTCTCTTCAGATTCATGTGTCGTAGATCTTAAGTAACTTATGGTTAGACACAACATTACCAAAATAGGGTTTGACATGTATTGTCACACCTCTACGAAGAAGTTTTCATCATTAAAAACACTGGCTTACCAACACTGGCTAATAACGATGGTAAACAGTAAGAAAACTAATTTAATTGTTTTATTAATAGATATTTTTACAGAAGCGATACCTGTAAGATTTCTTATTGGATTGGCCTTGTTTTATTACTAAGTCACAACGGAATTATGTTTCACATGTTATCGTAGAATTTTCAAAGAATCTATTCGCTTTGATGCAAAGAATATATAAAGAAAGAACGATTTAAATCTTTTGAAAGATTCAGTTTGATCTTATTTGGGTAATTTAAAAAAGAATAACAAAAGAGAGCTTCACATTTCTCTAAGCTTAAAACTAACTCATTACAAAGTTACAAGTATCACAATATCCTAATTTCAACATATCAAGCAAAGCGCAGTATTTTAATAAACTTGACGTGGACGCAAAGATGTTCTTGGTTAACATGTATTTTAATTTATATATAATTATTTAATTATATGTTTAAGAACTTATAATTGGACATGGGCCATGTTCTGACCAAGAAGCCATAATCTATAGTAGCACAAAAAACGAAACCATAGACAATAAAAACCTCACAGACAAAACTCGATCTGTTTTGTTGTTAATATTTCATAAATAGAATTCAACAATAAAAACAGTGTTGTAATGAAACTGGGAGGCGAAACAATTCAAGTCATCTTTGCGTCACAGCAGTTTTATACATATTTAGCTTGATTAAATATACTACAAGTGTATCCAGATCAGTCGATAGCCAGTTGTCTAAAAGATCCATCTATGCCGAAAAGCTCGTCGTAGTTGGTGGGTTTTCCGGGGCGGCGAGACTCGTCCGCTTTTACGGACTCCTGGGTCAAGAACCAATCCCGGTACTCGCTGAGTTTGCACTTCCATTGCTCTGAAAATAAAGTATTGACAATTAAAAAGAATATAGGCAGTAGAAGATAGTACATATAAATAAATTTGTAATAATACTACATTTTTGATGGGCCCGATGGCGTATGGTAACGATCCTATTTAATGCGCCAAATGTCGTGAGTTCGATCCGCACCCGGGGCAAACATTTATATGATGTTATTTATATCTGTGTCTGGATGTGAAATTATTTTAAGTACTATATTTGTGATTTCTCTGTTGTCTGATGTCCGTAACACAAGTGTCTTAAGCGACTTAGCTGGGAGTCAGGTCAATTTATGAGATGTTGTGTGAACATTATTATTTTTGTATTCTTGTTATTTTAAGGTTGTTTTGCATTTTGGGCCGTTTAATGGCGTGTTAATAAAGATCTTATTATACACATAATATATGCCAAATCTGTTCTCAATAGAAAGTGGCGCCGCACCAACGATCGTGGCGGTAAAATCAACTAAATATGACATTAATGATTATGGGATTGTCAGTACACTTTTTAAATATGATTTTAATGTTAATAAGTAGTTTGTTATAAAGGTGTTATATAATTACAGATCGTCCACATCTCCTGATTTTTTTTCACAAATTTAATAATACATTTATTTAATAGTTTTATCTTTTTCTACATAATGTTAACACCTACCCAAAATGAAGTTAAAGATATGTAGGATATCAAAATTACCTTGTAAGTCATCCATGGTGAAACATGAGCCTCCGTACTCGGCCGGCAGCATATCCTGAGGTACGTATTTATATAAATCCTTCATTTCCTTGTGGATAAATATCTGAAATAATATGTAAATACTCAGTTAATATTTCTAGTTTCCGATTATTGTCATACATACTAATATTCATGGTTTAATATAATATTAACTAGACGGTAACCTAGGATATGTGTACACGACATGTTTTATTATACCAATAAAGCTATAGTAAAATATCAATTATCACACCGAAATCTGTATTGGAACTTAATCAGAAAAAATATTAAAAGAAAAATAAACAGAAGAAGGCCTAATAATACATTTCATAGTATGTCAAATTGGAGAACTCATCTGAATCATATTTTTGTTTGAAAAGAGGTTATTGAAAGGTCTTAAAACGCTGAAACACACTTATTTTATTTTTATTTTAAATGACTTAGTCGACAAACAAGCTTGGAATCCGCGTGAGCGTCGCAGCAGCCTAAATACACTTATTTTATCACAATAATATCACTAGCCATGCCAAACTTACCTTAATTATATCATAATACCTAGTAATGTTATTGCCTCTATCACCTTTCCAATCAGATCAACAATGTGAAAACTATGTGAAAATAGGTGAGAGTAAGGTACAAACGCAGACAACCTTTGTATCAGGTCTGCCTTATTTAGTATGAATACTAAAAAATATTAATTATTAAAGCAAAAAAATATAACACTATCCTAATTACTTGTACATTAGAGCCATCAATGTCATCATTATCATCACAGCTGTTAAAAGTCATTGCTCAAAGAAAGGAGATTTTAAGCCCATAATTATTGCGCTGGGCAAGCGTGTTGGCAATCGCAGAGCGCAGCTTTTGCGACGGGGAGGCTGCTGCCCATCCCCGCACTGAGCATTTGAGCTATACTGCGTCAGATAGATATACTGCCATCTATCGTTTCCGGTACCTCAGTCGCCTCTTACGACAGCTGGTACAGGGGAAGGTACTTTTCTACTTTGCAGGTACCTAACGGAGACATCTCCTACAGTTAAATTAATATATAAACCTATTTATATATAGCACTAGCAGTATAAAAGTATGATTCAATGTGTGGTGTGTTTGTAATTTTTAAATAATAGTTTTTTACTACATAAATTTAAATTTCTTTTTCTGTCTGTTTGTAACAGTTAATCAGTGAAAAAACTAAACTGATAAAAACATATATATATATATATATATATATATATATGTTTTTAAATCTTCGATTGATCGATCTCGAATGTTCATCAAACTTCCTTTTACATTAGACGAACCTAATACTGGAGTATTCAGGTGATTCTAGCACAACCAAAGTGAAAAGAAGAATCAAAGAAAAAGTTGATAATGTATGTAATATAATTGTTTTATTCAACCAGGTCGGCAAATAAGCATGCAGTCCGCGTGGTAGTAATCGTGGCACTGCAGCCTATCAACGCATGTTATATCATAATAATATCATTAGCGCATTGCCAACCCACATAACCAAGTAATTTCACTGCCTCTCTTACCCTTCAAACGGGAACATAGCAAACTGCTATTTGGCGATAGAAATAAGTGAGAGTGACCATTATAGAGGTACCATTATAGACGATCTTTGTATGAGGTCTACCTAACGATGGTCCTGTGGAATATGACGAGTCCAATGGCGCAGTTAGTAGTGATTAGTAATCCTATCTTGTTAGCCAAGAGTCGACATCCAGGACAAATATCTGTATAATGAATATTTGTGTTTGTTCTGTGCTTAGGTAAGTATTACGTTTGTGATCCCCAGCACAAGTGCTATAAGTGACTTATCTCAAGAGTTAGGTTAATGAATGAGATGTCGTTTAAATTTATTATTATATTTTATATTAAATTATATAACATTAAGATCTAAAGATAACTTACCCGTTTACGGATCTTCTCTTTAAGGAATGGTTTAACAAAGTTGACGAATCTCTCTACTATAGGCGATGTGTTCACTATATGCACCTCTTTAAGCTTCACTGGATATGCCTCCTGTAAGACAAGATCAATTGTATTTTATTATGTCTACAAATGAATTTTTGTTATATTTTAATAAAAATATAGGTTTAATAAATATTACTCTGTACAAAAATTAACAAATATTACACTATAAATTTAAATTACTTTCTTTAAAGCGAATATATCGCAAAATTTAATAAATATAAAAAGTTTTATAAACCATGTTTTAAAGCTGTTAAAAACTTTTTTTTATTATGAGTAGTGAACGAGTAAATTATAGAAAATATTATACGTTACAATCTACATGTTTTTATTAAATAGAGTTTTTGTTGTAGTGTTTTAGGATACATAATACTTCTTATTATCCAATAATATATATATATTTTCACAATGTACACAAACAAATTACTTTATAAAAAAAATTCACACAAACTTTTTGTACACATAGTTTATTTTTATTTCAATAGTTTTTTGGATCGTTTTTTTATTTTGTTAATACTCTGAAAAATATGTCAAACTGTCCGAGCTTGACATATTTTAACGCAATACGCTTGCCCAGCGCGGCAATTATGTGCAAAATTCCCCCTTTCTTGGGGAGGCCTATGTCTAGTAGTACAAATTCTACGGCACAATACAATTTATAAATTCGACCCCGGCAACTGGACCAACGAAACAGTCATACTTTCCCAACTTACCTGTATACATATCATGAACTTTTTCACCGTGGTAGGGGACAACTTGGCCAGCAGACTTGGCCCGAGCACCGCTGCGTCGAGTATGTAAATATCTCCAGCAACTCCTTCCTTTTCCTCTGTGAGTCGGACGTCCCCTATCATGAGTCCGAGCTTCAGTGTGTCGGTTATCTCTTGCGAGTTTAAGTTGGGGTGAATTCCTGCAATAGAGATTGTAATGTAAATTTATGAAGTTCAGTCTTTTTCGTACATTCAGGTGGATATAGGCCTCCTCCAGAAAGGGATAATGGATGTAATGATGACGCGTTCATTACTTATAATAAAATTACTTTAAAAAACACTTTAAAAGATTTTAAAGTGTTAGAGAACTAAAACGTCAAACAAAACTTGTCATATAAAAAGTAAATAATAAATAAAGCCGTTAAAAAAGAAATATTATATGATCTTTTGAATTTCCATTTTATTTTACTTTAACTGACATCGCTCCCTCCCCAACAGTATTCTAGCATAAAAAATATATTCCTTTTGGCCAGCGTTTGTCTTTTGAGGCTATATTTACATTTAGCAACCGATTATTTAACTTTAGCTTTATAAATAAATCACTGTTGTAATTCTATTTTTGTCTATCCGCTCTACACGCCCAAACCACTTATCCTTTAATATTGATCATAATACCATCTTTCGCAACACGTCTTACACATATGTATGTTCCTTTTGAAATAAATGTATCTAAGAAAATAATTTGTAAGGAAATAGTTTTTGTAGAAACTTTATGGAAACCCTTGGGAGGTTTTACAGGCTTAAATAAGGCATCAATCTGTCAGCACCATCAGTATTGTGACAAAATACTTTTGTTTACTAAAACAAAAAAATTATATCTATGTGTGATAGGATGTCTATCTTTTGATAGGGTTGACTGGCGCGTTGATGCATTTGGTGACTCTTTCTTATGTGCTAGAGGTTCGTACATGTAGGTTTGTCCTACATATATAATTGTTCTAAATATATATCTGTCCTGAATATATGTTTGTCCTGCATATATTTTTATCCTACATATATATATTATATATATATATATATTTGCATATAAGCTTGTTCTACATATATGTAGGAAATTCATTGTCCTATATATATGTGTTTATCCTACATTTATTTATTCGATGTGTTAATATTTATAATATCTGTATTGGCAGATATCCGTAACACAAAGTGCATAAATTATTCTTTACGGAATCAGGTCAACGTATGAGATGTCGTTAAAAAAAATATCATTTACTATAAATTATGTGAAATAGTTTTAAAGCAATAATAATATAGTCAGTCCAAGTATCGAACAGGTGCTGTACAAACTATAGTATGTTGCAAATCTCTGAGTCATTGGAAAGAAAGCGAAAGTTGGAATTACATGAATATATTGATAGCTGACACAGAGACTGCGTTATAAAATCAGCGCATTTTAATTGATTGATATATTATTGACAGGCCTTTCACCCGTGACTTTATCCTTATCGGGTCCTTGAAGAACTCTTGTTATTACGAGAAGAATCTCTTGACAGGTTAATTGTTTAAAAAGTTGTTCCGATTCTATAGAGAAAAATAAATTCCAGATCTATTTTATGAAAGGATGTTTTTGGGGAAAAAATAACCTATCTGTTTTTCCAGACAATCAATAATTTTCTAAAATTTTATTAAAATTCATCAAAATCTGAAAGTGTTACAAACATACATCCACACGTCCATACGTCAACACGTTCGTACACCCACACGTCCATACATCTACACGTCCATACATCCACACATTTACAAACTTTCGAGTTTATAATATTATTAAGGATTGCTGGTGATATTTTATTTACAACATTTTTATTATTTACTAGCTCTGGACTTTCACCTGCGATACCATCATCAACATCTTTATCATATCAGCAAAGTAATATTTAAAAGGACCGGTTGCATGCGACCTGTATCCAGCGCGATCCTGCGGTTTTAGTCAGATCGTCTGTCCATCTTGTGGGTGAACGCCCTACGCTGCGCTTGCCGGTACGTAATAACAAACAAATATGGCACTTGAGGTTTGAAATGCACTTTATGTATTTACGTAACTTTTCTATTCGTCGTATTGGTTACCTTGCGTTTTCAAAATTGACAAATGAATTGCTAATAAGTTTACCATAATAAACTTTTTAAGGCGTTAAATAGTAGTTTATGTATAGTGAACGCGTAAATATTAAAAAAAAGAACTCTTCAGTTTTCATAAATAAATTTGCTGATTGCGAAATGTTTTCAATAAAAATAAATGATAGATAATAGTGGTCAAACTAACAATATATTTATGGCAAAAATAAAAAAAGAAACGTAAGTGAGATTTGGACATGAGCAAAGCCTAGAGCTCTTTATAAAGTAAATAATAATTATAATCGAAAATAGTAAATATAACCCAATTAAGGGAGTCAAGTGTCAAAGATTTTACACTTTATGTTCTTGTAACATTTACCTCTACATATTGTCACTCTCCTCCCATTCGGTGTCAGTCCTGGAAGCGGTGGACCTTGTCTGAAAACATACCATATTTATTTTACAATTAGGATATATATTAGCAATTTCCATTTAACTAATGCATATAAAGAAAAAGGGCGTTGTGTGTGTAATATTGAAATAAATGTTTTCTACTAAATGCGTATGGATAGATAAACGGAACATATAAAAAATAACATTTATAATATTTGTCCGTCTGTTTGTTTGAGGTGATGATCTGAAACGGCAATGATGTAAAAGGCTAAAGTCACTGTTCCACGCGGACGAAGTAGGGGCACAGATAGTACAAAATATATATTCTGCTTTAGCACCATTATATCAGCTGAAGTAATACTGCACTTTTAAACATTTAATATTATGTCATAGGAGTTGAAAATTAGCCAACCCTCTAAATCAAATGATTATAAAATTGTTCCATAAAAAAATTAAACAAATTGTACTTTCTTCGACCTAGAATCATAAAAATTGCAAGAATGAATGTCATCACAAGTAAATATTAGCTATAAAAGGTCCATTGTTGGAAATAGGCCTCCCCGAGTAAACAAAATCTTAATCGTTCTGTTTTACGTTCTATTCCAAAAACACTAGCAATTACAGACCTATTTGCAGTTAGTATGTATATATGGCAATGTATGGAGACAATAGTTTTTCAACTGCAAATGAATCTTTAGCTGTAAAGTACCGGCAGACTAGAATAGTACTTCCTACTGCACCAGGTATCGTAAGAGGCGACTAAGGTACCAGAACCGACAGATGACGGTATATCCATCCGAAATAGTGCTGCTCTAATGCACAGGGCGGCGATGGGCAGCAGCATCCACTTCGCGAAAGCTGTGCTTTGTGATTGCCAACACACTTGGCACAAAAAATCTCCTTTCTTGGAGAAGCATATGTCGAGCAGTGGACCTCCAATGGCTGGTATGATGATGACGAAGGGAATTTTCGAGATTCAGTCGCAGTGAGGAACAAACTATTTATATACAAGTTTGTATTGAACCTTCGCATAGTGATTGCTACTCGAACCGGCTTTTTAAAAATATATTATTCATTACAGAATGCATGCCAAAAATAGCCCAGTGATTGTAGAAACTGTATAATGTGTTTATGAGGTTGAGAAGGTCAATGAGTCAGTCATTGGAAAGAAATCGAAAGTTGTTTAATTTACTTACCTACATTGACTCGTCTACGTTGGCGATGCTAGTAACATTTAGAGAGTAGCATTACCGACATGGGATTCGTAAAAGAAATTTAAGTTATCTTGAATCGGTATACATTTGTCTATCAAAAATTTGCACAGCTTTTAATTTGCCGTTGTAGATATATATATGTATATATATATCTCGTTAAGTAACTATATATATATATATATATAGTTTACCGGTTTAAGATAACTTAAATTTCTTTTAAGTTCTCTAATCTCTAGTTTCAATTTGTACATATTTATTAAGTAGACATAAATTACCACCAGTTTCTAATATTTCTCCAACCAAAGGTTATCAGAAATTGCATCCTTGCTAGCGGTGGTTAGGCCGCCTCTTGTACTTGTCCATGTTTTTGTGATGTAATTTTTCAATAATCTATTAAGACTTTCCTGTTGTAGATTTATTGGCGAAAACATTCTCGTGCAAAGATTTATTCATTAAAGTCTATTACTTTAGCGAATTCCATATAATATTGAAGTCAGCATGTTACAGCCTTCTTCCAGGGTAAAGAAATGACTGCACCATTATAGTCGATCCAACATTTATCTACTTACATTTTAGACGCCATGATTTCGTCTAGCTCTGGACTGGTGGGGTCCCTGTTGGCGAAGAACTCTGGGCAGGCAGATCTCATGGTGAAGTACATATCCAGTTTCCTCTTGCACTTCTCCAGCGAGAAGCTGCTGCCTCGCAAGAAAGTCATGAGTGGTCCATCCTCTGGAATTGATTACTTTCGATTAAATATAATTAGTCGTTTTTGCGGGCCTCGAGCCCGTCAGATATCTACATAATATGTAGTTGTGACATGCCGCCTGGAACCGATAGAGTAGAATAGTGTCCCTCCTTGTACCAGATGTTGTAAGAGGCGACAAGGGTGCTAGAGCCGAAGGATGGCGGTATATCCATCCGTAACAGTGTAGTTTAAATGAGCAGGGTGAGGATGGGCAGCAGCATAAATCTCCATCGCGACGCTACTCTAGCTCTTTAGCTCAAGCTTTACGATTGCCAAGACTCTTGCCCAGCGCAGAAATTATGTTACTGTTCTCATTTACTGGTTATAGTCGACAACGGTGATTTGAGGTATCTATAATTTGTTCAATATATCGTTTGACATAAATGAATACAAAAAGCCTAATTTGTCCATGGTAAATTACTCCTAGGATTTAGTTAGACTTTTATCTCTTTCTTATCCGTTTATATCCGACGCTATAATATTAGTTTTATTATTATTATGCATAAGCGTGTTTAACTGCCTGTTTGACAATTTTTAAACTATTTCACGACTAAGAAAAGACTTAATGATTGAAGTCCACAGGTCGGTAGGTAGGACAAAGTTGCGGGCATCAAATGAGTATTTTATAAATGTCCTATTTAACTATAATGCGAACATTTGTTTCACAAAATTGTTATATATTTCCTTAAATTACACAATTAATTTTGCTAAGTTTTAATTAAGGCAATATAAAACGTAATAAAAACAAGTTAATGTTGTTTATGTTGTATTTACTTTTATCAGGATCAAGAAAAAACTCGTTTAAAAGAGAAGAGGAAACTCGTTAAACATCATATTGTTATGTAAACACAATGTAAAATCCAATGCTAGTCATACATTGTGTTATAAGAAATTATATACATAGAGGCGTTTCATCATATCAGGCAGTACACATTTACTGTTGAACATAGGCCTCCCCAAGAAAGGGAAAATATTTCTTTTTCTTCGCGGGCAGGCGTGGTGGCAATCGCAGAGTGTAGCTTCGAGACGGGGATGCTGCTGCCCATCTTCGTCCTTTGCATTTGAGCAACGCTGCTTCGAATGGATACACTGCCATTTGTCAGCTCCGGTACCTCAGGCACTTAGTATGATACAGGGGGAGGTACTATCCTGCTTAGCTCTACTAATCTCTACTTTATTACATGGGTAGGCATGGTATGTCCACCGATGCGGAAATGGTGATATTATTTACTTTTAATTGGCACTTGCTCGTCACTTTGATCCCGTTAAAACCCGCCCTTTGTCCGCGTGAAAGATATACGGCGGAAAAAAAAACCCACGTGAGTCATAAACAGTACTTGATACCAGTTGTACTCAAAGAAGATTGATTTGATACGTATAATAATTACAATTTTTGCTTGTGCTTATTGCAGCTTTTACTTTTATATACATAAAAACCATGCAGGTGATGTGGCATTTCTTTATTTTTCCGTGAGCACCTAGTACTGAGAAGAAAGAGCAATTTTATACCCAATTTTACTAGTGAATGTAAAAATTATTAAAAATTTAAATAACTCAAGCGTCGCTACTATATACATATCTGAGATTAAAATCAAACTATAATTAAATAAGTATAGTATATTTACCCCACGAATCAGGTAAATGAGGTTGCTTCCTCAGCCATTCCTTAATGGTTTCCAGATCCCGGTCCTTGGTGTTCGCATCCTCGTTCAATTCCACTCTGATCTTCTTCCAGATGTCTCCAGACGGTTGCACCAGGAGATCTGTCTTTATCTTCATCTTGATCTGTAAGTAAGATTGACCTAGTATCATTGTCCTGTTATTAATTAATTTAATTAATTAATTTTTGTTAAGTTGTAATTGTATTTCTTACTTTTCTAAGACGGTTTTACAATTGTTAATCATTGCGCAGTTCTATACTATAATTGTATTTCCTATAAAAATCATCATACTAGCCATCAGAAGTTCACTGTTGGACATAGGCCTGCTCAAAAAGGGGGAATTTTGTCCGTAACCAACCGGGCAAGGTATTGGCAACAAGGGGGAAGTACTATTCTGCCGTACTCACGCCTAATATATCCTACAATACAACCTTCATTTTCAATGACGCCAGCGATTTAGGTGAATCGGACGCCAATGAATTTAGGTGATTAGGTGATTAGTAAGATGATTTTATCGCTCACAGCGTTAGGTAATCTTGATTTATTGTTAACGTTAATATTTAACTACTATAAATACAGTAAAGTACATTACCTCAACAATCTCACCTCTCGAAGGTTAAGGTCACTGTTATTAAAGAGAAAATAATTATATATATCTTTAGCTGAGCCCGCGACTTCGTCCACGTTCTTACATAATTTTTTTGCGTAAAGAGCAGCCCATCTTTACGCAGCCCACGTAACGAAATCTCTCAAAACATATATTTTTCGCCCATTTTGGCTACAATTTTATTTAACCTCCGCTCCTATTAGTTGTAGCGTAATGTTAAATAGCCTAAGTTACTCCTAATTATATCAGCTATCTTCCAGTGAAAGTTCCGTCCAAATCAGCCCAGCCGTTTTGAAGATTCATCATCATCATCAAGTTCTCGGTGGTGATGTATGTTTGTAATGTTGAAGGTAATAGGTTCGATTCTAAGGAAAAATATTTATATGATGATATTTATGTCTCTTTTGTGTCTGGGTGTTAAATAGTTATATGTAAGTAGTAAACACAAGTGTTTTAAGCGACTAAGCATAGAGTCTTGTCAATGTATGAAATATTGTGGGAATATATATATTTATTCTCAATAAAAGTTGATTGAATATTTTATAAGCAACGTAAAAAACCACTGAAGGTTAACTCGTGAAAACGGTCATTAATGATTTCGAAATTTCTAAAGATTTATTATTAATGTGTGACTTAAATGTTAAAGACGTGCCCAAAAGCACAATAATACTATGATATGCTTCAAAAGTTGTGATTTCGATTCCCAACCCGGACTAATATGTGATAAACATTTGTGTTTGTTGTGTGTGGTTGTTTTAAATTAGTTTAATATTTGTGATTCCCCTGTTTGATATCCGTAATATAAGTGCGTTAAGCTAGTTAGCTCGGATCCAGGTCAATGTATGAGATGAAGTGTGAATTTATTATCATTATTAAATAGTTTTTGTAGTTACATTGTAGGGTACCTTCTATCAAATATATCTACTTTAGTTGATGGCACAAATTACGATAAAACCCATAAAAAATGAACTAATTTAGACAATAGACTTACAATAGAAACTCACTGAGTGTGATTAACTCTTTCACACTTACATTGTCTTGATGGTCATCACAATGTACAGTTATTTCGTCTAATTGTATTATTGTACTGATTATTCTGACAACATTATATATCTACGTCTTAGGTATTGAAATTAGAGGTAGCGGTATACCGCGGCGAAAGAGTACTTTCAATGCAAAGAGGCGAGATTGGGTTACAGCATTCCCGCAGTTACGCTCGGCGATTGCCACCGCGGCTGACGAGTATGGGTAAGATATCTCTTCAACAGGCGGTGGGGGGAGGGGGTAGAGGTTGAGGGCAGGGGGGAGAAGAGGGGCGAGGGGGATCTTCTGTCCAGAAGTGAACGTACTAAGTATCACGATAAGAAGATGGTAATCTTAGACAAAAAAACGGATGGTTTTTCTTTGTGTGGGAGTTTAGTATTCTATTTGTTATTTCTTTGTTGATTGTTATCTGTGAAATAAGTGCTTGTTAGGCTACTTATCTTAGGTTGGTATATAGTATGAGATGTTGTATGATTTTTTTAACTACTAACTATCAAAAGTCATAGCAAAGATATATTGTAATATTAGCTAACCTGACATTGGTTTTTTCGTTTAAACTACATACTACATTTGAACTACACTGTTTCGGATGGATGTACCGCCATCTGTCGGTTTTGTTGTGCCTCAACGTTGCCTATAGATGCTTGTATTATCACAAGACTAGGGCATTGCCAACCTTGTTACTTAAAGATTTTATTTCACATTACCCTGTAATTTCACTGCCTCTCTCACCCTTCAAACTGGAACACAGCCAAGCGAACACTGCAGTTCAGCGGTAAAAATATATATTGTTTATTACTTTAAGTATTTAATGTTTTTCTTTTATTTTTTCTTTGAACTAAAACATCTTATGCACTATATCTTGAAATGTTGCGCAGTTATGTTGCGGCTTTTGTAATAACTGCGTAATATGTTACTTTTGTAATAGCGAGCTGTTAACGTGTTCACTGATGGTTACCTTTGACCCTGGTACAACCATTTGACTGCTTTAGACCAAGGCTAAATAATAATGGGGGAATGGGTTGCTTCCAATAATGAAAAACAAATGTGCGTTGGAGAACACATGCTTCAGTTTTGGATTGAGGTCACATAATATATTATTGTATTACTAAGTAGCGAAGAATAGAGAAAAATATGATTTGGATTGTCTCTTCATAATCAGACTGAGTTCTAAGTCTAGATTTTCTTTTAATACTTTTTTAATGGCTGCATTCGAGCTAGAGTCTTCCGCTTTTAGGTTTTGCGCTGCAGTATTTAACAAAAAAGCTAAATGGTGGGTTTACCAATTTAAGCTTGCCCTAATAGGCATTTTAAATCGCTTAAAACTTTTGGCTTGGAGTATTTATTTGATTTGGAGTATATGTTGATTGACATTGGACCTTTTTAGAAAAACTATTGACACTAAACATTTTTTTCCAGTAAACCTTAAAAATTTGAAGGTTAATTTTGAAATTGCCAATAAACCATCTCCCTGTTTTGCGATTTATTATAAAAAAATGCAGTACAGCAAAAATATGTTTTTATATATTATCTACTATTTACTTCCTACATTCAACAGATTCCTTCATTATACGTGCTAGTTCCTGCGCATATACGCCACTGTTCTTAAATCAAAATGTAATTAGTATGTACGCCACGATGTTGCGTGTTATCTATAAAATATTCTAAACACATCCCTGTTGTCGACTGATATGTTTTACCCGACATGACCGCCACAAGTTATGTAGAAAAATGTTTAAAATAATTAAAATAGTATATAGTATAGTAATAGTAATAGTATTAGTAAATAATTCTACGATCATCTATTTCCAGAGATCAAGCATACAAATTTGGTCTGACAGAACATAAGTGCCTCAGGTTTTGAGCACTGTTACCTATAATTCTAAATAATAAAGGCATAAAAAGATCCATAAACAGTAGTTCAGATATTCTTAAGTGGATTGTTTGTCTCAAAAGAGGAAGAGATTAAAAGAATATATGTGAGGCCTAGTTTACGGGGGTTCCCACACATGTCGCAAAGCCCGCTAGTATTATAAGATTATATAGGCTTGGTTTCTTGGAAAATAAGTTTGCTTAGATATACGCATATTTACTTTCTAGTTTTACAGAAATATGATTTATGAAGTCTGCCTAAGACAATGTACAATTTTAAAACGTAGCTCTATGATGGCTTCTTTTAATAACGCTGTTCAACCAACAAACAAATTAATTAAAACCCATTAAACAATGAACGTGTCTCGCGTGACAATTTGCCGAGTAATTTGATTAAACCAATGTCATAGTGCTATTGCGTTAATGCCCCATTGACATATCAGTCACTCGTGTGGCTAACTTTCAATGGCGTAGTTCAAGGTCGGACTGAGGATAAATTCAATTAGATAGTCGAATTCACATGATTTAGACCTCATACACAGGTCGTCTGCATTGGTAACTCACTCTCACCTAATTGGAAATAGGGGAATGTGACACAATATCTTCAAGTCACAAGGTTGAAAACGCGCTAGTGATATCCTGGTGATATTACGTGGGTCAGCTGCAATGAGGCTTACTATCATGCGGACTGTATGCTGGTTTGTCGACCAGGACTAATATAAAAACTGTGATAGCAAATATGCAAATGCTCGGTCCCTTGTAGAGTAAAATAATACTTCATCCTGTACTAGTGCCGTAACAGGCGTCCGTCACATGGCGACTTTTCCGTCCTTATTAAGTGTATAAGAGATCGATGTGGTGTAAAAGATTACACCGTCTCAAAACTTTTTTCTCTGTTGTGTCAACAAAAGATAAAATAATGGTGAGACCGTTTAGACATTTAGGATGCATGGATGATAGTCGAATGAATATACAATTATATAAAGCGGAAGTTAATTTAAGAGTTGGTATAGAATCACCATCATATCAGCCGTAAGATGTCTGCTGCTGGACTTATGTCCAGCAGCAGACATCCCCAAGTAATCTCCAATAGGACCAGTTGTATGCGGCCTGTGTCCAGCGCTATTCTGCAGTTTTAGTCAGATCGTCTATCCATCTCTCAGTCATCATCAGTGTCCAATCCAGAACCTTACGACTCCAATCGGCCATCGGTTCTGCGTAGCAAATGCCCTGCCCACTGCCACTTCAACTTACTAATCCGCCGGGCAATGTCGGTAACTTTGGTTCTGTTACGAATCTCCTTATTCCTGATTCAATCGCGCAAAGATCGATGCAAATCGAATCAAAAGCGCCATGGTAAGAGACCACGTTTCGCTGCCATAGGTCACCGCTGGTAACACTCATTGGTTGAAAACTTTCGACTTGAGGCACTGAGGTATGTCGTATGTATGACCTTGGTGAATCAACTTAATCAGGTGGAAGATGTATTGAAGAAGGTTCAGTTAAGAAGTGCCAAGAAAAAAAGAACGTTGTTGAAGACTAATGCAAGTAAAGGAAAACGAGTCTGCCGACCCTGATGTGACACAGGTGTGATCTATTTATGTATGTATGTACTGGCGTAGCTCAAAAAGGATGGCCTATGATTGCCACCGCGGGTGCCCGAACTGCAAATGTGAATTTCCGCCTTTCTTTGGGAGGCCTATATTTTGCATTGGACGTCCTGTGGCTGCTATGAAGATCATTTATATATTTTCTACTTTGTTAGACCACACCATCACATCCAACATGAGGTGTTGTCTATATTTATCACAAGGATTTCTTTGATTTTGATTTCCTTTAAGAACGTTATAAATGTTATGATCAATAAATGTAGATATTATATAGATCTTTAACTGATTTATTCGTATAGTTTATTGAAAAATAATTGATTGCTATAACCCAGGCCCATGAGTAACATTTAATTGCACTGACTCTTGTAGGTATGATCGTATACGCAATCATTGTAAGAAACATATTTATTCCGTTTTGTGTAGAAAAATAGTATATTTTCTTGAGTGTTAGGTTTAAACTGTCCTTGGTTTAATTTATTAGATGGAAGAACAATATTGTGTTTTTTACAATGATTTTGGTGACTACTGAATAATGTTTAATTACTTTTGTCTTGTCTAATATGTCTTTATTAAGAACTGCATCATAGCGTTTTAGAGCGGTCATGGGGCAAATTATTTATACATACAAAGCTTATGTATTATGTGAACTCGACTTACCTCTTTCAAAATTCTATTTGTTATGGCTAGACCACAGCTTTTATTTTTAATTAACTTACGGTAGGTTTTAATCCTTACTAATGTTTTGCGTACGTCAGTGAACACTCACATACCTACACATCCGTACAGATGTGTGGGTATGTTGTTGTATGTTTGTTACTCTTACAATCCAGAACGGCTAAACAGATTTAGATGAAATTTAATACATTATCTGCTTATTGATTGCTCGAAATAACACATAAGCTACTTTTTATCTTTGTATTCCGGAATCGTGTTTCTATGGGAAAAATCTGACCTTATATTGTTCATATGGCATATACTTCTTTCAGGAAAAACAAGAGATCTTTAAGAATGAGATATAATGAAAAAATCATAGATGGAAAGCTAGTTACAAATAAAATTTATTACTGTGGCTCCTGTGGCAGTTTTAATGTTTGGTCTGACCAATTTCTGTAACGATAGAATCAATGTTTACCGTTAAATATATTGGAGTCTCTGTGTGCAATCAGGAATCCGTAAAAGAAGTTTTAAGTTCCCAACCGGGTAGAGCAAGTAGAATCAACGACGGAAGGGGCCTTAAAGTGCTAGCAAATGTGCCATCATAAGGAGGGTAGACGCATAGACTACATAAGATGCAAAAAATTGGAAATCACTTGGGGAGATCTATCTTCAAAAGTGGACGTTCTACTGAGTTTATATCGTAAATCGTTTATTTTATATTACAAATAGATCAATATTCCTATTTTTGAGGAATAATACTAAAATGAATACAAATGTTGCTTTGTAGTCAAATCATATTGTGATACAACGTATTATTTTTTTTATATATTTTAGAATTCTATATATATGAATGTCTAAAAAAAATAATGATTCTTATTTTGACTGACAGTTTCTGAGATAAACCCGATACGAACTCTTCCGCTATTATGAATGAGATAAGATAGATAATATATCTTATCTCATACGTAATTTGTCTACGTTTTTACTGCAGCTCGTACTTAATACGCGACTATTATAAATAAATAAATAAAATTAACACAATTACACACATCTTATAAATTTGACTTGGTGATAAATCGCTTAATGCACTTGTGTTACGGACATCAGATAACAGAGGAATCACAAATTTAACACTTAAATACACAAATTTAACACCTAAACACAGAACAAACACAAATATCATCATTTAAAATATAAATGTGTATCTTGTAATATATTTTTTATATCATATGTATTTATTGCGTTTATTTATACTAATATATATGTAACTTTATGTATTTCTTATAATTTCAATATAGCTTCCACCTGTTGCTGTCTGTGTATGCTCCGTTATAAATTACTTGCTGTATTTACCCTTTCAAGCGTGATATTGACAAAAAATCCTACGATACTTAATACTCCGTATCAAATAAAAGCGTGATGTTATATAGTTTATAGCTTTTCACAATAAATGGGCTATCAAACTCTGAAAAAAAATTACGAATCAAACCGGTAGTTTCTGAGATTTAGCGCGTTCTAACAAACAAATCTTCAGTTTAAAAAGTTCCACGGTTTCACCCGTGTAGATACTTTTCCCTCGAGGAATGTAGAGATTAATACATAGCCTATGTTACTTGGTAGAATGTAAATGGAATGTAATGTTTTGTACGGTGATTTTTTTTTATCGCATAGTTTATTTGTTACAAACATCATCAGCCACAAGACGTCCACTGCTGGACATAGGCCTCCTTAAGTAATTTCCAATAGTAACGGTTGTTCACGGTCTGTGTCCAGCGCGATCCTGCGATTTCAGTCAGTTCGTCCGTCCATCTTGCTGGTGGACGTCCTACACTGCGCTATTTACATAGTAAATACAAATATTTCCTTTTTATAATAGTATTAGTGAAAACTATAATTATAATGTATATATATAGGTTATTGTGTTAGAGTGATTTTATCTTCTGTATTTTTGCTTTAATTTACTATCATCGTTGATATAATTGAGCCGTGATTTACCGGCTGAGTAGAATAGTACCTACCCCTGTACCAGGTGTGGAAAGGCGACTGTGGTACCGGAACTGACAGATGGTGGTATATCCATCCGAATCAGTGTAGCTCAAGTGACGGGGACGGTCACCAGTATCCTTGTCGCGAAATCTGCGCTCTGCGCTTAAAAAAGCTTGCCCAGCGTGGCAATTATGGTCAATATTCCCCCTTTCTTGTGGTGGACTATGACTAGCAGTGGATTTACAATGGCTGTTATGATAACGATGGTAATGATGATGATATCTCCAGCCACAAAACATGCTTAAAAAGGGGCGCAACGTTTTTACTTCCTGGCATTATATATTGATTTATGGTTTCGATAGAAATTGAATCAAGGAAATGGACCTCATCTCATATTGATCTGTGAATTACGCAAACAAGGAGCGTAGATGTGTACATTATAGTTTAGGATTATAAAGTTAGACAGCAAACATTAAATAACAGACGTCTATACGGATAATCGCACATATGCAGTATTTTTAGCGATGGAATATACGCATTATATCATGCATAAGTAGTTAGAAATGCACACAACATCTCTTACATCGACCCGACTCCGAGATTTGTCGTTAAACCACGTGTATTAAATCAGACAACAGTAGAATCTCAAATGTAATACTCAAATACCTATTTAACACACAGACTCTGAACGAACAAATATATATTTGATGGGTTCGATGGCGCAGATGGTAGTGATCCTATACTGTGCGCCAAGAGTTGTGAGTTCAACTTTCACCCAGGACAATTATTTATATGTTTGTTCTGTGTCTGGGTGTTAAATATATGTATTTAAGTAGTATATTTGTGATTCCTCTGTTGTCTGGCATCCGTAATACAAGTTCTTTAAGCGACTTACTACGGAGTCAGGTCAATGTATGAGATGTTGTAGGAATTTATTAATTTATCATATATTCAACATATAAATATTTGACTTGGGCGCAAGATCACGAACTTAGGCACAAGATAGAATTGCTACTATCTGCGACATCGGGTCCGTCAAAGATGCTAGCTCTGTAGGTTTTTTTCGGACAAGCCTACTGCTGGGATAAGTAAGGCCGTTAATTAATTAACAACCCAATTCTTGAATGTTGTGTGACCCGCAAGGTCGGATCGGAGCGAGTCTGAAGGCTATCACTCGAGGGCGCTCTTGAGGCGGACTTTCTCTCGAGTGGCCATTGTGAAGGAAGTTTGAATCGGTTCATAAGTAGTGCGGTCCGAGTTCCTCGAAGGGCAGGTACTAGTGGTGAGCTGTTATGCTGTGTACTGCTATACCTACGAATGCGTGTACAGTGGTTGCGATTGTGGAGTGCCAGGATGGGCAATGAAATGAAGGAATGGGCAAATTTGCCGTGAGGCACCGGCAGAGTAGAATAGTACCTCCTAATGCACTAGGTGTTACTGAGAGGAAGCAAGAGGTAACTGAGGAACCAGAATCGGCAGATGGCGGTATATCCATCTGGAACAATGCAGCTCAAATGTACAGGGTGGGCAAGGGCAACAGCATCCCCGCCGCGAAAACTGAACTATCTGCGATTGCCAACACGCTTGCCCAGCGTGGCAATTATGGACAAGAAACCTCCTTTCTTGGAGAGGCCTATGTCCAGCAGTGGACTTCCAGTAGCTGATATGATGATAATAAGTGTGGGCAATGACTTAGGTATTTTCTAATGTAATTATATCAAGAGCCCTGTGGGCGCCTTGTTCACTTAACGAAAATGTGACGCCGAGTTACAACAAGTGCTCAGCAAATGATCTGGTAGAGCTAGTGTTGCCGGTTGAGTAGCCTCACAATAGGTTCGTTCGAAAGTCCAAAGTCATTTACTCGCGCTGAATCTATATTTGACTTAGACCGTCCGTTTAAACAAACAGCAAGTATAATATAACGAGACCTATGCTTCATATCTCACCATTGGCTTCATATCTCACCATTGGCTTCATATCGCACCATTGAGGAACCCTTGTTATTTCAAGGAGAAATTTATGTCGTCCTCTAACATCTAAACGGTAAAAAATAAAGATTTAGAGAAAAATTAAAATCGCGAGAGAACATGTCCTTGAAATAAAAGTAAACATCTTCATACCAGCCATTAAAAGTCCACTGTTGGACATAGGCCTCCCCAAGAAAGGGGGTATGTTGCCCATTATTGCCGCGCTGGGCAAGCGTGTTGGCATTCGTAGAGCGCAGCTTTCACGATGGGGAAACTGCTGCTCTTACCCGCCCTGTACATCTGAACAGAGTTTTTTGCATGGATACACCGCCATCTTTCGGTTTTGGTACCTTAGTCGCATCTTACGACACCTGGCACAGGGGGAAGTACTATTCTACTCTGCCGGTACCTCACGGCAATAAGTAAAGTATACAGACTTAATTGTAACCGATTTTTTTGTCCTGAGTACTATTTATATACTCTCGTGTGAATATTCTAAGAAGCTGTTATTATGTAGAAAAGAAAGTATCAGAAACAAAAATTCTATTTATTTGTTTAACTGATTTTATTGAATGCAATCACTATATAAAATTTTGTCGGTATAGTTTAAGGAATTTGAAGGATGGCAAAAATTGTGTATGAGTTAGATCATACATATTTTTAAGACTTTAATGTATCTAGTAAATATTAAACCGATTTAGTTTAAACAAGACACAGGTGTGAAAATTGTATTGCAGTAGTGTAGAGCAACTCTAAAGTTGAGCTCTCTTGGAATATAGGAAAATAAATTTGACGGGCCCGATGGCGCAGATAGTAGTGATCCTGTCTTGTGCGCCATAGGTCGTGGGTTTGATCCCAGGACATATATTAATATTCTGTGTCTGGGTGTTAAATATATGTATTTTAGTAGTATATTCGTAAGTTTTTTTGTTCACTCCTCTGAAACACAAGTGCTTTAAGCGACTTATCACGGAATCATTTAGGAATTTATTTATATTTATTTATTTAATTTGCGTGCTGCTAAACCGACACACATCAAAATATATATTTGTAAAATAAGAATTTTCTTGAATTTGATTTTTTTTGTGGTTTCCTCGTTATTGTTTTTTTTATTAATAAGCGCGAATGTTGATAAAGATATATTAGATCAATGTAAGGTACCTTTTCCTTTAATATTCAGGATAGATTTGTTATTTTTCATTCATTCAGCATTCTGCATATGAGGTACGTGTCATTCTCTTTCATGCAAAACTTGTTTTATAAATAGCTTCTACTGCCCGTGTACTCCGTGTAGTAGGTGCCGCTCGTTAAAAGGGCCAGCGAGCGATGATCTCCGCAATGCGATGTTTCCGGCGGATCATTTATTTACTTACTGATTGAAATGATTTCACTTTGATATTGTTGTTATTAAAATTGTACTCACCTAAAATTACCTAATATTTCTAATTTATATATATAAATATAAATTCCACAACATCTCATACATTGACCTGACCCCGTGGTAAGTCACTTAAAGCACTTGTGTTACGCCAGATAGCAGAGGAATTACAAATATACTACTTAAATATATATATTCAACACCACATAGAAAAAGACAAATATCATCATATAGAGTTTTGCTCTGGATGGAAATCGAAGCCATGACCATTGGCGCATAAGATAGGATCACTACCATTTGCGCCATCGGGCCCGATGTATATATATATATACATATATATACATAGGGCTATAATATATATATATACTATTCTACTGCCGGTACGTACCTCACGGCCACTTTCAAACTGATTCCACAGAGGAAAATAAAAGTCTTATCTAAACCTAAAGGAGCCTTGTCTTATTTTAGATTATTAATATTTGCTGTGTTAACTTTCATTCGTATTAAAGACTAACAAACACAACCATACTCCCAAACTTTTGCATAAACTATAAATTCACACAACATTTCAAACGTTGACCAGACTCTGAGATAAGTAGTATAATGCACTTTGTAACTTCTATCAGACAACAGGGAAATAACAAATTTATTACGCAAATACATGTAAATAACACATAGACACAGAACAAATACAAATATGTATTAAACGTGCAGCTATTTATCCTCGATGAGAATTCCCACTAACTTTGGCGCACACGAGGATCAGTACCATTTGCACCATCAGGACCATTAAACACAAAAATGAGCAATTCTGTAAGGCAATTCAAAATGTTTTCTACTTGTCATTACAACAATAACGCTTAATTTTAATTACTACATTTTTTTTAGCTCTATTAACTGGATGACTTGGTTAATGTTTAATTACTCATGACATGACATGACAGTTCAAGGTAGATCTGAGGTCACTCGTGTAGAATCTTGCACCAGTTCATGCAATTTTAAGAGGTAGAGTTTATAAAAAGGTGGTAAACAACAGTGTTCGCGAAGAGTGAGAGAGGCAGATAGCAGGCAGAAATTACTGGGTAACGTTACATATCTTCAAGTCATAAGGTTGTTTGTGATAATACTGTCACGCGGACCGTATGCTAGTTGGTTGAGTTAAGTCATATATCATAGCAGCCGTAGAAAATCTACTGCTTGATATAGATCTCCCTATAAAAGGAGGAATTTTGTCTATAGTTGCCGCGATGGGAGTGCTGCTGCGCATTCCCGCCATCTGTCGATTCCAGTACCTCAGTCGCCTTTTACGACATCTGATATAGAGGGAGACACTGTTCCACTCTGGAACCTCACGATATAAGTCATATACATATTAAAAACTGTTCTATACACCTCATGGTTGTTTGGGTTTTGTAAGGTCTGAGGTCAGACTTCGCGATAATTTGTGGTGACATCAACTTATGTCTTTACTGTTTTTCGCAACGTGTAGTTTGTTCTAGTTATATCTCATTATTCTAAGTATGCTCTATTGTTAATTCTAAATAGTAACAATAATCATATTTTTTTATATATACATATACTTATATTAATTTGATTAATTATATACTTAGATTAATTAATTTTAAACAAATCGATATTTTTGTTTGTTTACTTAAGTTTTGTGTAAAATTTATTGTGAAAATACAAGCTATCGGTTCAAAGCTTGCAAGCAAGAAACTTTTAGATATTGTAACTGAAGATATTTCATGAAGCTGTTCCACCATATTATGATATTTCTACTTCGATTGTTGCAATGTAACAGGTTGTTATTTTAGAAAAAGTTATTTGAGCTGTTGTTTGGGTTAAACAGGACAAGGTGAAACAAGTTTGCTATTTAAGCTGTTCAAGCCCATCCCTAAATTTGAACAGGCTTTTAGAACTATAAAAATAATATGTAAACTTGTGTTATATTATACCATATACACACACATTTAATCATACCTACATGCACATTACAGGGCACAAGGGCTTGAAAGATCAGGCTACACCTATTTTAGGTACTTGAGCATCAAAATGTATTTTAGTTTAAGTTTCCTGTTGTTGAATAAAGTTATTATGTTCGGTGTTACTTTTTCTCAGCACGATTGCTGGTTTCCTAACAGCATTTATGGGCCGCAACTAAGTAAAATGCAGCTTATAGTAGTATTTGATCTACTTGCAAGAACTTTCTTACAATCCTGTATGTAATTGCAGCTTTCTGGGTTGTGATGTTAGTGGATTCTTTCATATCCATTAATTTCAGACTATAGCGGAGGCTTTTGGAGATGACACCTGTCATAGAAAGGACAACGGGTACAATATATACTTTATCCTATTTCCGTATTCTTGCATTTCACTTCTTTTATTTGCTATTGTGTTTTATATGTTATGTGTATTAGGGTCCGGTATATCAACGATGTTAGATATGTATATTATAATCATAAATTCCCACAATATCTCATATATTGACCTGACTTCGTGGCCAGTCGCTCAAAGCACTTGTGTTACAGACGCCAGACAAAATATCACAACTATACTGCTTAAATACCCAGACACAGAACAAACACAAATATCATCATATAAATATTTGCTTTTGGTGAAAATCAAACCCACGACTCCTGGCGTCGAGATAGGATCACTACCATCTGAGCCATCGGGCCCGTCAGTTGCTTTGTAATTTTTTTTCTTGATGCGTAAGATACGGTTTTTTTTATATAATATAAATACTAACTATATTTTTTCTTCATGTTGGGGGTAGCACATCCCATGCTAAAATGACATCTTACTGATCTCGATAAATGGTATTAGCAATGAAACTTCAGCCAACTGCTATAGGCGAGGTAAATGCACTTAACTGTCGATGCAAGCTGCAACGGTAACTAACTGTGCTTTTTGTTACACTTCCCACATCGGCGTGTATCGTGCGAAATGCCTCGGGTCATTCTCACGAAAAATAAATATAATCAGCTATATTCAATTGTTTTAATTAGGCCGAGCCTCGGACGCCGCTTAATTCGGCATCCGGCATCGGCCGAATCTAAAGCGTAGCTGAAAATTATTTTTATTCAGTTGTATGCCAATTTATTCATTACATTTTTTTTCAGTTACACAGTTTATTCAACTTTTCATTATCCAAAAATAAAAAATAGTAATGTGAACTTTGAATATTCTAACACTATATCTCTGTCTCTGTCTCTATCAATACGTCAAATAAAATTAAAATGATCGTTCTTTTATTATAAATGCATATCGACGGAAATTCAATTGGACATATGGACAAACATTTTTATATTTATTAATTTCTGATTTTCATTTATAGTTTCAAGAAAATGAGGATTGCATTTCAATAATATTCTTAAAAACAGCTTCATCTTAAATAAAAATAGCTTTTAATATAATCAAGTTATTATAAAGTAATTGTTTTTATTTTCTTTTTTTTCACAGCAAATCTACACAGTGTCTCTTACGACAATATGTTATGTTGGTGAGTGTGTGGATGTTTGTTATTATTTCAAGCAAAATTACTGAATTATAACAAGACCTATAAATATTGATCTTTCATCACATCACCGTCATCATAACATTTTAGGATGTAAGTCAGCATATATTCCGATTTATCGTTTTATATATTACCTCTTTATTCGAAACTCCACGGTTTCACTCATGTAATGTAATATAAAATAGCCTAAATTACTTAGTAAAAAGTAGCTCTGTAATTAGTGAAATAATTTTTAAAATCGGTGAAGTTATTTTTGTCGGCGAAGTTATTACAAAAAAGTTTTCTTTTTTATAATATTTGAATAGACAAACACTTCATTTTTATATATAAATATTGGTGTTAAAAATTTCTAATTTATGCACACTGCGTATTTTTTTACACAACCGTTAGATTTCACTCATTGTATGTAAAATACAAAAAAAGTCAGTTGAATGTAGATATTTATTAAAATGTAACAAAATATGTTAAATATAATAATATAACAAAATATGTTAAAATCTTGTGTTCATACTTTAACAATGTTTAATTTTACTTGTTTGTTTATTGATAAACAAATATTTTTGCAACTGTATCCACTACTGTTTATTTAGATTTTTTGTCATTCGTTCAAAACGAATTGTACTGATCAGTATTTATTAGTTATGCAAATTAAAAATAATATAACGAAATAATTTGTCACTAAAACTCTGGTTTATTAAGCTACTTCTTTTCTACTTCCCCTTTTTTTGTTTGTTTATTTTTTTAAATTACCAGACCTGTCATTTTATTACTATAAATCAGATATGCGGTATGCATTAATATTAATAATAATAGGTTTAGGTTGATGGTTGGTTCCCTTTTAATTGCAATGAGCGAGTTAGCTATAGTTTATATCACTACTATCTTCCGATATCGTTGACTGACAATATCGTATAACGAAGAATAGAATCTATGTGATATCATTATAACTGGACAGCATTATTTGGTGCTAAAATAAGTACATAAGCGGGAGAGACCAACCTTGCATCTTCAAGCTTTTTTGACTCACGTTTGTATTTCCTTATGGCTAGTTCATACTTTCTAACTACCATTATTATGTATATATATATATACAATATAACTCTATAGTGCACAAAGAGTAGAATAAAACTAACTTATGTACTAGGAGTCGAAAGAGGCTAATAGGATACTATCATTAAATTATTTTTAACGAGAGATTCTCTAAATAGAACTCTACAACTAATAATTGCTGATACTAGAAGCTGATACTAGAACTGAACTAGAGCTTAAAAAATAAATGCATTACAACAAATTAATAAAATAGTGTTTTCTTTCTTTCTGTACCTTGTGATGTAAGAGTCGACTAAAGTACCGTAACCGACAAATGGCGTTGTATCAATCTGAAACAGTGCAGCTTGAACATAAATAGGGCAGGGATGGGTAGCGGCATTCCCTTCTCGAAGTCACGCTCTGCGATTGTCACCACGTCTAGCGGGCAATTAAAAGTTAAAATCCTCCTTGTTTGGCCCAACTTGGGAGGTCCTACGGTTGCTATGTAATGTCGTAACTAGTGTTAACGCAGATGGTAGTGAACCTATCTTATGTGCCGAGGGTCGTGAGTTCGATTACCAGAGCAAATATTATTAAGATGATATTTGTATTTGTTCTGTGTCTGGGTGTTAGTTATACATATTTTAGTATATTTGTAATCCCTCTATTGTCTGATATCTGTAACACAAGTGCTTTAAGTGACTTACCACTAAGTCAGGTCAATGGATGAGATGTGTGAATTTTCCGAAAAACAATGACGCAGAATAATTCTAAAAATTAGTCTATTAGTTTGAAGAGTTGTCTGAAGTAGGAACTTCAGACTACTCTTCAAATTTATTATATTTTAATATTTTGAATAGGTTCTGCAACATCCTGGGGTGGGCACTCCCCACTCTACCCCCTCTATATACGCCTATGCAGCTATGAAGATGATGTTGATAGTATTGCTGCGTGACAATAAAAATATACTTAGTGCCAACCTTCAATTTTAATTCTAGAAAATTTCAAGGGCTTTACATTGATGAGGGGGCGTGCACCTACTTCGCCTTATGACATTTTGAACAATAGAAGCAAATTCGTGTTCTTCCTTTGCGTGACCAGATATTGCAAAGAGGCCCTATGTCTGAACAGGCCTTGGTAGTTTTCCTTATTAATGCATATTTCAATTGAAGGAATAAATTAACTATGTAAAAACTTCGTTCGACTTATGTTATACTTAACTACATCGTTGTGGAATTGGGCCAGTGAGGTAATTGAGAAAAAATTTTACAATGACGTTTGAACCAGGAATAAAATGTATAAAAATTTAAACGCTGCCACATAGAAAAATATCCTCTGGGGTTTATTTTACATTATATAAGGTTTATAAACACATTTGTTTAAGAATACAGATTCAAATAACGCTTGAATCCTAAGAATAGCTGTTGGGTTATCTATTTAAAAATACTTCAAATAAAATATATTAGACAAAAAATATGTTTCCTAATTAACCGATAGTTAGTTAACATTAAGGACCATTATGATAACGATTAAATACTAACAGATAAAATGGTCAAACCTAATACAAAATGTGGTCTGCATTGGGTCCCTTACTCTCACCTATTTCTACTGCCAAATAGCAGTGTTCGCATTGCTGTGTTCTAGTTTAAAGGGGGAAAGAGGCAGAGAATTTACTGGGTAATGTGGCATAAAATTTTCAAGTCACAATGTTGACAATGTGTTAGTGATATCCTTGTGATATAACGAGTGTCTATCTGTTGCAGTGACGCCTACTATCATGCGGACTGTGTGCTAGTCTGTCGACCTGTTCTAAAAAAAAAGCGAACACCCGTTTTTATCGGGTACACATAGCATATGGCTTAAAATAAACAAAGGAAAAGCAGGGAGAAATTCCTGACAGGAAATCAAACTTACATCTCTAGGACGACATCTGTGCCAACGAGACCAAAATGTCCTCAATACTAAATTGGTGGTTCATAATGGTTTTTGATTGCTCCATTACAAACTAAAGGCCACATTTCTCAACGGACCAATCCCACGATGCTATATAAATTAAAAAAAATCTCAAACCGGGACCGTTGGCATACTCATTCACTGGTTACAACATCCAGCTTTACGACACACAGTATGTACATATACATATAAAAAGTTGACATGTATGATCATGAATACATCAAGATTAGAAACATGTGATGATAACAAGAATGAATGTCATGTTTTGTGAACTAAAAAAATAAATTTCTCAGAAAAATATAACTAACATACAAATTTTTCCAAAGTTATTAGATTATTTTTGCAAAGTTATTGTTTTTTTCATTCAACTATATGGTTAGTTATGTTTTTATTGTCCTCACTTTCCGGTTAATACTAACGTTGTGTTTGATCAATTCATTATTCTTTGTTTACAGAAATCCTGTCTAAACAACTTTCAAGCTTGGTTCACGTAATAGCGGGACAAAGAAAGCGCGGAACACATTTACAAAAAGTATTTTATACTTCAAACAAACCTTCGTTTAAAATTAAAAAAATTGAAAAGCTGTTTTAAATTTGGAACCCTTAAAAAATAAGTAAAAATAACCCGGCGACGTTCTTAATTCAAAATGGAGCACAATAAAAAAAATTAACTCACGTTCTCAAAAACAGTTGGATATCCGATAAAACAATAAAACGGTCAAGTCCGAGACGGTTGTTACGCCGAGACTGCGCGTGCGGCGGTCGGCAGCTGTCAGCGTATACTGGCCTCACCTCTTTCCGCAGCGTGTTGAGAAACTGTGCACTTTGCGGACGAGCACATACGAAAGCGTATTGTGTCAAATAGTTGAATGATTTTTATGTTTGTTAGTAAAAATAAGTTTTTGCTATGTTTATTGACATAAATTAAAGAATCACTCCCATGTGACATTGAATAAATATTAGAACAGATTGATTATCAATATTGCAGGGATTATAGTAATCTTCACCTCACGCCATTTTTTTATATATACATATCAAGATTTTTACAGTACTACTAATAAAAATAAGTATTTGATTTTTTTTGTCTATCCGTTTTTCATGATAATATACATCACAAAACGGCTCGACTGATTTTAATGTGACTATTACTGATATTTATACAGATAGCTGCTGTTATAAGGAGTAGTTTAGACGTTATTTTATATGATACGTATATATGATATATTATATGTAGGTACGTATGTATGATACGATATTGTGGCGAAATTGTGCCATGTTGTGTAAATTCTTATGTGAATAAAAATAGAAAAAATATATATTGTAAACTTTACAACATTATTCGTACTAATAGAAACATATATATAGAAATATTCTTATTTATAGTTCTTCATATCAGTTCATACCAGTCATTGAAAGTCTACACAGGCCTCCTTAAGAAAGTGGGAGTGGCCGCGCTGGGCAAACGTGTTGGCAATCGTAGAGCGGAGCTTTCGCGACGAGGATTGCTGCCCTACCGCGTCCTGTGATATCGAGTTTCGGATGGATATGCTACCATCGTAAAATGCAACCATCTACCTACTCGCCTCTTATGACACGTGGTACAAGGGAAGTACTATTCTACTCAGATCGATCTTCCAGAAACATTCATAAACTATATGAAGTTAATCTATTTCTAAATATGCATATGATACAATCAATTATTTACCTGTATGTTTTCACCGGGTAGGTTCTTATGGAGAATCGAAAGTGCAGTTGAATCTTACTAAATCTGTTCAATACGAGCGCAGATCCCGTTATGCTTAAGTATATTTTTACCTGAAGTGTTTTATGAATCATTTATTGAGATAATTTCTTTCTGCCACATAGGTGCAGTTTTGAATATAATATAATAATAATAAATTCCCACAACATCTCATACATTGACTTGACTCCGTGGTAAGTCGCTTAAAGCACTTGTGTTACGAATGCCAGACAACAGAGCAAACACAAATATCATCATATAAATATTTGCTCTGAGTGGGAATCGAACCCACGACCCCTGGTGCACAAGATAGGATCACTACCATCTGCACCATCGGGCCCGTCTTTATATATATAATATTTTTAAGCTCGAGGAAAAAAATCATTAATGATTTAGCTAAAGGAAACTAAACACACACATACAGATAATTACAATAAGACGATAAAATTGAATATAAATTGTTATTTTTTGTTATATTCATTAAAGATCTCGGAAAAATGACTCTAGTTCTATCTCAAGTTACTTGTGAAGAACTATATCCAACACCAGTCCCTGATATGATGATGTAAATAAAAAATATATATTAAAGTAATATTAATTCTCTTAGGACTGTTTTATTTTTTTTCTAAAGGTATTTATTTTATTATTGAATAAGGTTTACGGAAAATAACTATAAAATATGATCTAGCAGGTAAATACAGCATTGTTTGATATATGATACCAGGTAAACCTCATACAAAAGAGAACATTAAATACTGTGGCGGCTATAGGTAGATTAATAAAACAACTGATCTGGTTAACTGTCTTTTACCAACTGAAAACATAATAATTCTTAAATCACTAGTCTAATCGTTGACATAATGACTCTGGAATTAATAACATTAACAAATGTGTATTATACTGTATGTGCATATGGCACAAATACATACAGAATGAATTATTCAACATAGATTTCTACCGCCAAATACCAGTGTTCGCATTACTGTGTTCCGGTTTGAAGGGCGACAGAGGCAGTGAAATTACTGGATAATGTGTCCAAACATTTTGTGGTAGTTTAGGGGTCAGATTGTATTACCAGCGATGATCTATGGAAGTGAAACGTAGTCTCTTACTATTGCCCTTAAGCCCTAAGCCAACTCAAAATAGCTCAGCGAGCTATGGAGAGGGCAATGCTCGGAGTCCCTTTGCGCGATCAAATGAGGAGATTTGCAACAGAACTAAAGTTACCGACTTAACCCGGCAGATTAGTAAGTTGATGTGGCAGTGGGCAAGGCAATTGGTACGTAAAACCGATGGTTAATGGACTCGTAAGGTTCTGGAATGGAGACCACGTATTGGCAAGCGCAGCATAAGGCGTCCACCCGCAAGATGACTCAACGATCTGAACAAAACCGCAGGATCGCGCTGGACGCAGGCCGCATATAACCGGTTCTATTGGAGTTACTTGAGGGGCCTGTGTCCAGTGGAAGTCTTATGGTTGACATGATGATAATGATAGGGGTCAGATAAGTATAAGTAAGATCATAAACAACGTAGGTACCTTTCACAGGGAAAGAATGTGACGTGTTTTTTTTCAAATACTAGTATTTTGTTAATTAAAATTATAAATGCATATAAAGTCGCGTGCTAAACTGGAATTTTTAGATACATAATACATATAGTTGGGACTACAGAGATAGACATAGGCTTTCCGAGAAGCGGCTTTTAGTTCTATAAAAAGTCAGTAGAGCGCGCTGATTGCTATTGGGGAAAAAATGTGACAATTTGACGTTTATTTTTCGATCTTACCTAGCTAATATTGAACAGCAAAGTAAGTTTGTTTGTTACCTCTTTAACTTTATGTACTGAAACGATCTTCGTGAAATCTCATAAAGAATAATATAAATAAATAAATTCCTATAACATCCCATACATTGAACTGATTTTGTAATAAATCGATTTCTGAAATCGATTTCGAAAATTCTGTGATAAGGCCTAGTGTTCCGGACATCAGACAGAGGACAGAGTAATCACAAATATAGGTCCGTTTAATACCTATATATAAATTTCGTTTTATTTCTAAAATAGTAAGTTTCCTTGGAATTCACTCGAGCGAAGCCCCGAGTCATCATTATTATATCAGCTACAGAAAGTCCATTATTAGACATAGGCCTTCCCAAGATAGGAAGATTTTAATATAATTACAATTAATTAAATTTAAGCCCGTAATTGCCGCGCTGGGCAGGCCTGATGGCAATCGCAGAGAGCACTTCACAGCGATGTTGCTGCTGTCCACTGATTCGGCTGGATATACCGCCATCCGTCGCTTGCGGTACCTCTGTCATCTCTTACGATACCTGGCACAGAGGAAGGTACTGTTCTACTGCGCCGGTACCCCGAGGCTAAGTCGCGAAGAAAAGCTAGTATAAATATAATCATATGGCCAATCATAAATAATATAATCGTATGGCCTATCCATGGATAACAAAAGACTATAATTGCAATATAAAGTCAGTGCATCTTTGGTCAAAATTTTTAATGACGCCCTGCAACATACCGTCTCTTAACCTATCACAGCGATCAGTACATTATAAAAATACATATATTCATCACGCTTATGTCCCATTAAAGTAGGCAGAGTTACTCGCATTAGTCTATTCATACACGCTCGTTTATTCTTGGCACTTCTGACCTGGCCCTTCTTTTAAACCTCTTCTACCATATGTTCTCCTCGGTCATCTTTTACGGTCCTCGGTTAACTGTTCCATTCACTTCCGCTCTATATATTTGTTTTCATCCATCCTTTCTACATGCTCCAACCATCTGAACATTCCTTTCTCTATTGTTGTCATAACATCATCTTTTACAGCACATCGATCTCTTATTTCATTATAAAATATCAACGGATGTATACGCATTACTTGAAATACTCGACCAATCAACCTTTTGGAGTCCTCTTTACATTTTAAATACAAGCATTTTATAATATTAATGGACTTTCTCCGATCCCTTTGTAACAGGTTTTTTTCTAGATGATAGGACATTGTTTCCGTACGTTCAAACAACATCTTATACATTAACCTGACTCCAAGGTAAGTCGTAGATAACAGAGGTATCACAGACATAATACTTAAAATACAAA
This sequence comes from Heortia vitessoides, assembly GCA_020976665.1. Taxonomy (NCBI): domain Eukaryota; kingdom Metazoa; phylum Arthropoda; class Insecta; order Lepidoptera; family Crambidae; genus Heortia; species Heortia vitessoides. The sequence goes on from JACJUM010002809.1 coordinate 10,197,068, forward strand.
ATGTTCACCCATCCAGATACAGAACAAACAAAATATCATATAAATGTTGGTCCTAGGCGGCATTCGAGCCCACGAATTTGACGCATAAATAGGATCATTACCAACTATGCCATCGGGCCGCCAACGTACGAGTAATGATACATAAAATTGTATTAGATTTATCGACACATAAACAAACACTCTTGCAGCAACAATTCTGTAGGCTCTCTGCAACAATTATCAAGGATCAGTAGACATTTTTGAATTAAAGCAATTCTTATGTGTAATTAAAAAAAAAATGGATATTTCAATATCATCATCATGGAAGAATGGGGTGCTTTGCCTATCATTTCCGAGCTGGGCAAGTGTAGTGACAATCGAAGAGCGTAGCGTTTTGACGGAAATGCTGCTGGCTATCCCCGCATTGTTGTATTAAAGCTACTGTTTCGTGTGCATATACCGCCATCTGTTCTGGTCCAGTACCTCAACCGCCTACATTTACTGGCTGAGATAAGTAACTTAAAGCAATTTGTGCTACGGACATCAGAAAATGGAGAAAATACATAATTTATACATATTCGTATTTTTTTAGATGTATTCCTTATTAAGTTCACCCAGGACAATATATATAGCACACACAACATATACAAATATTAATCACATAACTTTGTGCTAGGTGAGGTTAATAAAAAATGCGTCTAAAAAATACGAAGTCTTCATTTTAGAAAATATTGTTGTTGAGAGAACAAAGGAATGTGAGTGATGAGTTTATACTACATTCGCACTCCACTCCTATTAAACCACTACCACTACTCTTATTAAGAATATCATGACAAGTCATTTTATTTATCTTCTTATTATTTTAATAGTTGTAGTTAGTTAATTACGACCGCTATTACTAATATAATGGTGGTCATATATTTTATTGTTTAAGGTGACTAGGAAGTTTTTTTCACGAGTTGATTATGGCACATTGTTGTTTTTCCACAATCATACGTTGACCTGACCCCGCAATCAGTCTGAGCCCAAAACACTTGTGTTACGGATAGCACAAATAAAATATACATTAAACACCCAGACACAGAACAAACATAAATATTCATCGTATAAATATTTGTTCTGGGTGGGGATTGAACTCACGACCATAGGGGCACAAGAAAGGATCACTATCATCTCCGCCATCGGGCGCATCAAGTAATATGTACTTTCATTTCTTCTTAACTTTTTTTAACGCAACGTATTTTTTGATTGTACATTTCACTGTTCGTAATGCATGAAATCAATTTGTTATTTTCAAAGCCATTAATTTGTACATAGGAGAAACCACGGCTTTATGAATGTTCATACAAAATACAGCAAAATGATTTTATACCGAATTACGGGACATTTACAGTGGATAGTAAGAAATTATTGTGGTGTAATGGATACGGTCAGATTAATTACCATTGTTGTGTCAAGAACTGTTTCTTATTAGCTATTTAGATATTAGCTTAAGTAGCCAAGAGGTACCGGCAGAGTGGAATAGTACCTCCCTCTTTATCAGGTATCATAAGAGGTGACAATGGTAAATGTTCTAAATTCAAATTGCCATAACGACAAATTGCATCAGAACCGGCTGTCAAACGTAATAGATATAATACGGACATCGGATCACACCGCAAGTGCCGCGAAGAAAGTGCGTAAAGCGTACGATAACCGACGTAATTATGACTAAATTGATACGGAACTAAAGGCAGCCTTTATAGACATAACTATGTCCATAAATTTTCTCTTCTTTACCGACTAAAACTCGTATTTAACGGCATTGAAATATTGTTTGTAAGAATGTTATATTTTTAAAATAAACGTTTTGGTTACCAGGTACCATTTTCTAGAGAAAGCAAATTGGTGAGAAAATATTTTACAAGTGGTTATTAATTTATTTCAGTGGTTGTGATATTTGTTTTACTTTAATAATGGAGTGACGTGGCTTATAAACAATGCTACATTTATATATGCGGGTTTACTTCAGACTTCTTATATATGAATTTTTTATAAAGACTAACTTGGTAACGTTAACTTAAGTGGCCAAGTTTCTTAAAGAATTTAAATTAATTAGTTCAGAGATAAAAAATTGATTATTCTTCATGAAAATTCTCAGAAAAATTGGGTATTTGACACTGATGAACTGCAAACGTATTTAAAAAAAAAATTTAAATGCGTCTTTCCCTAGGTTTTGTGAGGTTGTGACGGTGTTTGTCGATAATAATGATCTTAATTACTGAACTGATTACAACGACATTTTGTTTACTGTGTACAAGCGATCCAACTTGAGAGAGGAGAGTTTACATCTCAATTTATAGTCAGAATATATTTTTTAAAATAAACCTTAAAGAAATTCGCTATTAACGATAAGGCCGCCTATTCTACTTGATAATTACTCTATTTTTATGTTTGGTGTGCAATAAAATTTATTATTGTTATTATTATATAGATAAATAGTTAATAAAAAAACAATGTTTGTCGGGTTAGCTAATAAAAAACTGGAGGAACCCTTACTGGTATATTGAGTAAAATGATACGTACCTACTTGATGATAGTGTTGTAACTAGGCGTTTGTGGTGGACGTTTCGTCAGAGATGCTGTTCTTTACCCCGAAGTGTTTCACAAGGTTAGTGTAAACAGATCGGCATGCGGAGGCTGGCGTGTTTCTTGATCTTGGTTATTACCGTTAAAATTATTTTCTTTTTTGACCTTTAGTTTTGATTTTAAAGACTGATTGTTGATTATTATATAGGTTAAGCCAGACAAGATCAATTAAATCATCTATAAGCTAAAACTTTTACAATATAACCTAGTTTTATTTTGATTAGTTTAACAGACAAAGATAAAAAGGCTTAAGCAAGAATTGCGTTTAAAATGTTTAATAAAAGTATTATTTATCCTTTTTCTCTTAATATTATGTACAAATTGTGTTCAACAATCAGGTTGTGGTGATTATCCTTATATATAATAAAATTATGTAACTTTTTTTGTCTGGGATGAATTTTTAAACTACTGATCCGATATTTACTTTTTTATATTCACACTCGAAATATTTTTTCATGATAAACGTATATAGTAAAGACAGCACAACGTCTGGTTAGCTAGTTATGTACTTACATTATTAGTTTTTAGCTCAAGAGTAGATGGCCTGCATCCAGAGAGAATTTGCGAATAATTTCTAGTTAGATTGTCTGTATGCATTATGGATGGAAACTAAACCGATTTTTTGTCTCCATTTCAGAATCTTAAGCCCTATCAACCATAAATTTTGTATGGTATTTGCGCTGCTGTGGCACTGCGACTGGTTAATCAAATAATGTTGATTTAATCACGCTGCTAGAAGAAAGAAATTTAAAAGAAATTTGCTACCTGTGGTTAATTTGCTACCTGTTGTTAATTGCGCTGGTTTCATAATTTGTATATGTTTTACTACTAATTATTTAAAGACTTATTTAAAGAAACTGTATCGTGCACCTATTTTTGGTTGGTCCGAGGAAGAAAAGGAAATCCAAGCATTGCCCTCTTCTTAGTAAATTGCCCTCTTCTTAAATGGGTTACTTTGGCCCACAGTGACCACGTTGTAGTGTCATATGTCCTGTAACTCGCATAAGTCGAAGACTTTTGACTTGACACTGAGGTATGCCGAACGAGATGATATTTGTAGTTTTCCGAACACGAATCAATTGGGTCTGATTCAATGATTTACCTATTTTTTTTTAATTGGACTGAACTGGGTGGACTCTTTGTGTACCCTTAACATTAGTATATATCTATTAAGTACATAAGACTGTCCCATTAACCCTGTACATAAGACTGTCCAATTCAAATAAAGATATTATTCACGTTCGTTTATTACTCGGTTATGGAAACATACGTTGCTTCTGGTATAAACGGGTCTCGAGGTACGACATAGCTGACTGCTGCTAACTAAGCACGTTTATTCCAACGAGAAACAGCGTTTTCAAATATAATCGTAAACTTGACCAGAATAAACTCAAAAGGAAAAGAAAAATCACGTTACATAAATATTTCAACAAGGAGTTCAAGATCTTGCCTCGTGAATGATTTGGAAAACAACAGAAAATGACACCAGTTCTTGCTAAGAGTCAGTCGCTAACTTTTATTAGCTTTGCTGGTTGAAGCGAATTTAAAATGGACAATATTTGAGCGATGAACCCTACGTAGCTGTTTGGGACACAATTGAATAAATCATTAACTGCTAGAGTTTTTGAGCAGTGCTTAGATACTCAATACAAAATATATAGATAAATGAAGCGGTGGTAAAGAGTGAGCCGCTTGCTGTATGAGTAATGGGCATATAGCCTTACTTTCACTTTCTTTAATAGAAAGTTACATAATCCCGGAATGATACAGCCTAAAGATTCTTAAGGGCTTAAAAACACTGGTTTGAAGTATTGAATATAATGCGCTGATTATGCGAAAAAAAGAAACTACTACAAAGTTTGGTGACACCATTACAAACTATTAATACAAATCCTGACTTAACCAATATTTGTATTGGGTTGAGTGGTTTAGTGTGATACTAGCGCCATCTATTTCTGCACACGGTTACTATCAGAAAACATTCTGCCATAGTTGAAATAAAATGTTTCCGAAGAAAGTCGTGCTATCCAGAAAAGTAACATTGGTTATAATTTTTTTCGGGATCTGGTAATTTTCAAATAGGTACCTTTCATGAGCGTACCCGAACAAACCACGGGCATTGTGTGGTTATAACTGTAATGTCATGGTTACGAGAAAAAGTAAAAGGGCAGGTGTTACAATCGGCCCACTCGCCAATATTTGGAGCTCGTGACTCAATCATCTTGACCTTCGTCTTGTTTGAACTTGGTTAGCGTCAGTGATGTACCCCAATCCAATTCAAATAGACGTTTATATCGACAATCTCTTACCAATATTAAATTATGGCGGTTTGTTTAGAAATAGGTAATCATTGTTAATTTGATATCTTTTATTGAACCTTATCAACCTTGTACAAAAAGATTATTATTTGTAGTTAATATTAGTAGAGAGGGCGGTATATCAATCCGAAAAAACGTAATAAAGGGCGGGGATGGTAAGCAGCATTTGACGGGCCCGATGGCGCAGATGGTAGTGATCCTGTCTTGTGCACCAGGGGTCGTGGGTTCGATTCCCACCCAGAGCAAATATTTATATGATGATATTTGTGTTTGCTCTGTGTATGGGTGTAAAATATATGTATTTAAGTAGTATATTTGTGATTCCTCTGTTGTCTGGCATTCGTAACACAAGTACTTTAAGCGACTTACCACGGAGTCAGGTCAATGTATGAGATGTTGTGGGAATTTATTATTATTATTTCTGTGGCGAAACTACGGTCCAGCGCAGCAATAATAGGCAAACATTTCCTTTTCTCAGGGAGGTCTATGTCCAGCAGTGGACAGCTGCTGTTAAGATGATGATAATGAATATCTAAATAATGCAGTAAAAGTTTATTATGAACTGCGACATAAATAAATCAGTGAATCGCTATTATGCCGAATATGTAGAATTTTATCGCGGAAGGTTAACACACCTCAGAAGTCACGGTTACAAAAACCCCGTATATTTATATGAAAGCGGAAAGAACGTTAATCTTTAAAAGTCACCTGTATATAAAGGGTAATTATCATTTCAAGGAAAAAGGATATAGTAATTAATCTTCGCCTGTAAATAAATACTCTTCCATGTCTCTTCCTAAAATAGTATATTGTTTAATATAATAATAATAAATTCCCACAACATCTCATACATTGACCTGACTCCGTGGTAAGTCGCTTAAAGCACTTGTGTTACGAATGCCAGACAACAGAGTATTCCGAAATATATTACTTAAATATATATATTTTACATCCACTCAGAACTCAGAAGAAACACAAATATCTTCATATAAATATTTGCTCTGGGTGGGAATCGAACCCACGACCCCTGGTGCACAAGACAGGATCACTACCATTTGCCCCATCGGGCCCAAATTATCTGCATAAGCATTATCTGTATACATATCTTAAAAAATTAAAGTCGTGTACTTTATGAAAAATCTTCGTTCACCAACGATGTCACCAACGATGACTTATGGCAGCAAAACGTGTTCACTTACTACTGGCCTAATTGGTAAAAATATTCCAACGAACTATGTAGTGGTCAATGTTCGAAGTCTAAGTAATCGAATCAGGAATGAGAAGATCCGTAAAAGAACCAAAACTATCGATTTACGAATATTTAGCCACGTGACATTTAGTACGAAAATCCAATTACCGGTCGATAAGGTCCTTGGTCGCTTGCCGGGTCTCTTTTCCAGGAGGAAAAGAGACCCGGCAAGCGCAGTTTAAGACATCAACCACACGTTGGACACACGATCTGACTTAAAACACAGCACCGACCCGACGCAGGCCGCATAGAACTGGTTCTATTAGAAATCACTTGGAGGCGTGACATCCTTACCTTATTCACGTAGATATCCTTACGGCTGATATGATGATGATGATGGTTCTTGCCTAGGATTATATTGTAGGTACTATGAGTCTATTATAATTATATCGTACCACCGTTTAGTTGTGAAATGAGAACACTCTATTTTTATTTGTAACCATCAGAGCAACCAAACTCTAGGCCTCAAACATAGGCCTCCCTAAAAAAGTGGGAATTTTGCCCATAATTGCCACGCTGGGCAGAAGTGTTGGCAATCGCATAACGTAGCTTCGCGACGAGAACTCTGTTACATATCCCCGTCTTGTTGCGTTTCAGCTACGCTGTTTCAGATGGATATACCGCCATCTATCGGTTCTAGTGACACGGCACATGGTATGCTGATCCACGCAAAATAGCCGCATACGACGTGTAATAATTTTTAAACATACGCCTGCATCATCGCCCTTTAATGTTTATTAAGAAATCGCTGTAACAGCATTAAATGCTTTTGTTATATAAGTTGAATTGCATCCGCTGTCATTGAACGAACGTGATATATGAAGGCCAATCGATACATCATTCTTACCTTACCGGTATAAGGATCAAAATGGCACGAAATAATTATCAGTGAATAAGGAAATAACGTGTAGTATATAAACATCACCTTTTTTACTCTGTGCCTTTGATACAATAAGAACTTAATGTAAAGAAGATAATTTTTTTTGAGTAATTTGTCGACACTAATTGTATGCTGGGTTTTTGTCGGACTGATGGAAGCCATTAACTGAATGTAGTTAAGTACAAAGCCTTTCAACGCAATAAATATTTCGAGCAATCTATCCCGGATTCGCAAAGATATTTTTAAGGTGTCTTTGTCTTGTGATTTATTATTTTGTAAACATTATAGATTTGCGTTACCGTTGCACCGTTTACAACAAAGTAAAAGCTGTCTGACTGACTTATCAACGCCGAGCCTAAACTATAGTGGTTAAAAAATTAGATTTTGCGGGTAAAACAAGTGCATAATGAGTATGAAGGTTCTAAATTTAATGCAGGCTAAGCCGCGGGGCTTTGCTAGTATTATATATTAATCTAGGAGAAAAAAAAATTGGATCTCTTTGTTCTAGTACATTTTCTACCTGTCTTTTACTAGGTGTTAATAATATAATAAGTAGGATAATAATAATACTTTAATTGAATACATGAAAAAGTACAATGAACAAATAACAAACAATTTGGAGTAGATCGATTTAGCTTGGTCAAGTTTTTGCAACTCAATGTCTTTTTGATCTTCTTCCTTCCTTCTTCTATCTTTCTAACAATTAAGCACACGTCATTGGCACATAAGACAGGGATAAATATTGATAGCGCTGTCGAGCCCGTCATTATTTGAATAGAAATATTTTGATTTCAGGTACAAAACTTTACTATTGTGAGCGTTGTTAGCACTCGCGTGAGGCGGCGTATGAACTCTTGAATGAGCGTTCCACTCTCAGATCCTTGTGAATCATCTGATTGCCTACCATAATTGGCGCGTCGACGATGGAATGAAGGACCAGGGACTACTGGGCTTAGAGACGGATTTTGATCTGTTGGCTGGTGAGCACGCACCAGGCCGGAGCTGCATGAGGCTGAATATATGTCTTGTAAGCTTAATATTAGTTGGGAGTTTCCAGGCGGGTATCGGACGTAGAAAATACCTAGTCGATCGTGTTTTGTTTACCACATGTGACGCGTGATGATTCATAATCAGCCGGATGACTATGCAAACCTCTAGGTATTTGACTTCGTAAGACCATTCGATCTTTTGGCCTAATAGACTGAGTTTCAGTGGGCTCATTCCTATATCCTCCGTTTTAACTATCGCCTGTTATATTATCGCTTGCGTCATAGTGACATTAACCTCGCAGTCTCCATCTGCTTAGGCAGTCGGTTAGGAGATCGAGGGTGTTTTGCAACTTTCTGGCTCCGTTATTTCCTTATAGAGGAAGTGTAGTGGGCGGCGTCATCAGCGTAGTGTCAGATGATGCGCTCTATGACTCATTTCGTCCGTGTATAGAGCGTACCGGACTACTAGAGAGATAAGCAGCTGCCTTGAGATATACCAGCATCGACTTTATGCTTTGTAGATAAAGCGTCTTTCACCTTGATTTAAAAATGTCTATTATTCAATATAGGCTCAACCACAAGAGCGTTTTTCGCGGATTCTGTGACGTTGCGAGCTCGTACAATAGACCCTAATGCCAAACTCTGTCAAACGTCTTTTACTTATCTAGAAGTACCGCAGCGGTGTATTTCCTGTTATTAAAGACTATCGTCATAATGTGCAGAACTCTCAATAATTATAGAGTAATCGAATGATCGATTCGGAACCCGAACTATTCCTCTCTCGGTTTATTGCAGTGCAGTGTCAATATAGAAGTAGCATGTTCTCAGTGCAAGCAGTGTTATGGGACGCTATCTTTAGGCTCGAGCACGTTCTTCCCGGGCTTAGGCTTGTGGAAAATGGCCCGTCCTGATAATACCATTACACAGGTGGATAATAGCTGCAATAATATGCAGCGGCAGATATTTTAGGGCATTCTTACTAATGCCACCTGGGCCGTGCGGCTTTATACGCGCCACACTTTGCAGTGCATGTTTAACCAACATGGGCGTAAAAACAACTGGGTCCGTCGCTGGTCTGGCGAAGTACTTGCGAAGGTACCGAATTACCGTTACGAGGTACTTAATATATCGCTTCGGTTCAGTTTGAATTGGTGTTCAAGATGTTCGGCAAAAATCTCAGCACGATCGACCGTGTGGTATCTCGGGTCTGTGGAGAGGTTTCACTGGAGCAGGAGAGTTAGAGATAGAGCGACATAGGCAATCTTTACTCGTCCAATCGTCGCCAGCGTTCTCTATGTAGCGCTTCTAGCATTTGACTTATGTTTCCTCAATATTTTCTTCGCTCTTCGAGTCAGAGCGTTGAGCTGACGTATTGGACAACGCGGCAGTTACCATTATTTTCTATGGCGCCGTATTTTCACAACCAAGTTCCTGATGTCGTCAGCAAGAGGCGGTAACCCCATGGCATGGTCTGCGTTGATTAATAAACGGCGTATTTCATGCAGTTGGTAAGAACATTGGTCAGCTGTTCAACGTCCTCTAGAGTAGTGATTGGATCGTTGGGATGTTCAAGCATATGGTAGAAAGCTCCCTAATCTGTGGTTCAGTATCCAACTGGTCCAGCGTCACAGTTTGTCAGCTGTTTGGGGACGATTAATTACACCGGTAGGTGGTCAGACTGAAGGTCCTCTAGAAGGATCTTCTTCGTAAACTGGCTTATTAATCTTATTAATCCCTTGTATACAGTGACATTTTTCATGTCCGCGCTTTGGATTTGTATACTCGGGCAGTGCGTAGATATTTCTGGGCCGTTTAGGCGTACGTTCGTGGTGACGCGAGACGTGTTCCGGGCCGTGTGGTTACAGTTTAGGTCTTCCGAAATGATGGTGGATAGCGGAGACAATGTTCATGTCCGCAACTGCCAAACCATTTTTGAGGTTGTGTGAATGTGAGATTTCTTTACCGACGGGCGTAGAGTTACGTCGGCTCATGATCGAAGGTGGAGGTGCGGGGCAGGGGTCAGGGGTCAGGGCAGTTGTCTGACGTTATGTCTTTGCGATAGACATGATAATTTGGCATGTTGCTATTTTTTAAAGTTGTCTAGCAAATTAAACATACATCTTTGTTTTGTACTAAAAGTAGGATCTGCAGTATTTCTAATGTATCTTTGTGTATTATTTACAGGGGCTTTATTTACTAAGCCATTGGACTTCAACAATTGTGCTACCACTCCAATAATAATCGGTACGGCGTAAAACATATTTTATGTAGATGGATGTGTGGTTTCATAAAAATAATATTTTCATTATTGGGATGTCTAACAACATTGCTACAAAAATATAGACAGGCGTTTTGTTCCCTCGTCACGACATGGAAGCATGTTTCAATTCAATTCAGCTGAGGCTAAAAGAGCGTTTGTAAAAATCAAAAATCGCTTATAAAAAAAATATTAATCTAGTCTATTCCTGTTGCCTTCCATGAGGGTCAAGGAGCTTGCTCTAGATTTAAAAGGACCTGGTTTCAAATATCTATTAGCATAAGTTAAGCAATCATCTGCTTATTAATGCGGTAATATTTACTATGACGCGGACCGCATTCTTAGTTGTGGATTTAGTCTATGAAATAATTTTAGTTATTAGAATAACTAAAATTATTTTTTTACTAAGTTTAGTTAGTTAACAAAATAAACATCATAACTTACAGCTCTCAACTTCTCCGTATTTCCAACTAAATTTATAAAATATTTCAAAAAGATTGGTTTTATAGATAAAGTTTGAAGAGGTAATAGACAAACAAACTTACTTTCCTATTTATAAAATTAGATAAAATTGTCATTTCAATGTTAGGTCTAAAAAAGAATAAGCCCTTGTTAAACGTAAAAAAACCAGGAGATCTTACAAGATTCATTTATTAATTTTATATATACTATCGTATATATCTATATATAAATATCACAACAGCACCACTTTTATATACCTACTTATAATAAAATGTGCAAATTTATGAGGTAGGCATTATTATTAGCAACTTATAAATATAATTCACAAATATGACTTCACTTAAAAATTTTAATAAATGCAAAATAACGTACAAAATATCGGTTGATTCATTATGTGAGTAAGTTCTTAATGTGAAAGATCAATCTTCGATAGGAAATTAGCGTTTATAAACATCTATAGAAGAGAGTTGCGGATAAATTGTATGCATAACTAGAATGTAGCCTAAATTACTGATTACAACCCTAATTATATTTAAACGAAAAGAAGTTCAATTCCTATTACCATTAATTCTCCCCATGTATGAGCTATTTAAAAACCGTACCGGATGGACTTAAAAAAATAGTTTATGTGAAAACCCTGATTTAGATGCAAGTACAAAAAGGTCTTATGTAAAAAAAATCTGTAGCAATTTAATTACCATCTCTGTCATAAAAATAGCCTGTGTCTGCATTCATCTTGAGTAATATTCGATTTCGTTTTTATAATTTCTTATAATCTATGTAACACCTTTAGTCAATGGAGAGCTGTCTAAATGATCCGTCTATACCGAAAAGTTCGTCGTAGTTGGTCGGCTTCCCTGGTCTTAAGCTTTCATTGGCCACGATCGATTCTTGTTCTTTGAACCAATCTTTGTAGTCTGCAAACTTCTGCATCCAGGCGTCTGAGTACAAGACATACAAATGCTTTATAAATGATGTAACATATTAAGAGATTGAAGTATTGAGTGAGATTGTAACATATAAAGACTTTTCAGATGGTTTTTTTAGCTTTTAATGCAGATGCATAATGCAGCTGCATGAAAAGCTGGCGACCCATTTGCAAAATTTTAAAAACCTATATCCTCAGTCTTTTTTTTAACCACATACTGTAGTCCTTGTGGAAAATCTCATTAGAGATCTAGATTGACATTTTAACGTTCGCGGAAGGGAATTCCTCTGAAACCGTACTGTCGTGACATTATAGGTTTCCACGTGTGAGATTGAATTTTTTGCCGATGGCGAGTAGTGCTATGATACCAAGTAATGAAAGACATAATATGAAACAGTTTACCACAAGACAATCCGTTATACAAGCAATATAATACTAACTCAGTGGTAAAAAATCCTTTTTCTATACTAATATTATATATCTGAAGAGTTTGTTTAATTATTTGTTGGAACGCGCTAATCTCAGGAACCGCTAGTTAGATTAAAATAATTCTATCAGTGTTGGGTAGTCCATTTATTGAAAAAGGTTATAGAGGCTATATAGCATTACGCTAGAATTAATATATAAAGATGCACCACAAAAGCCTACCAACTTTTATTTGCAAATCTGCTTTTAATCGTGTTGTGTTCGATGCATGCTTATGCAGACAGGAACGACCATCTGTCTTTGTATAAAATCACTTATTTTGTGGACTCTCACTCTATAGCGCAAAATTCGTGCAACTTTACTCGAATATTATAACAGCTGGTGGGATTAGAATTTCTTCTGTTAACCGAGGACTCAATTTTAATTAATTTTGGTATGTATAAAGATTGATTACTGCAATTGGAAATTTATTATAAACGCGCGAGTTTGTTACTTTGAATGTGTAGCATGGATATATGTCTGTAACTATCACATAAACTGCTTCCCATAATAACAATAGGTCGTCAAGGATGTGATAACAAAGACCTTGAAGACAATGTTACGGGTGGAAAGCTAGTATATAAATAAGGATGTTGCTTACTGTTGACTTCTGCTAAAGGAAGACCTTCACCACCATAATCAACTGGTACCATTTCTTTTGGGACGTATTTAAACAAAGTTTGAATATTGGTGTGTGTGTAGATCTGAAAACAAAATAAAATTTTATGAGATTACCCGCATTTGTTTTAACACAAATTAGACAGATAGACAAACAAAGGTAGAAGAAAGAAGTTGTAGTTCTTACAAAGGTCGTCTGCATTGGTGCCTCTCTCTCACCAATTTCTACCGCTAAATAGCAATGTTCGTATTGCTGTGTTCCGGTTTGAAGGGTAAAAAAGGCATTTAAATTACTGGTTAAATATGACATTGTATCTTCAGATCACAAGGTTGGATTCAGATAACATAGATATACTTAATACTTAATAACTGCTAATAATAGAAAGGTATATTTTCAAGTTTATGTTTAAGTACTTACTCTGTTCCTGATTTTCTCTTTCAGCAAGGGTTTAATTAAGTTGAGTAAAGCGTCTATGATTGGTGGTGCGTTTATGACGTGGATTTCTTTTAGTTTCACGGGGTATGCTTCCTGAAATGTGATTTAATCAATTCATTAAAAAGATTTATCATCATCATATAATTATCAACCGTAGTACGTCCACTGCTTCAAAGGTCTTACAAGAGATTTCTAATAGGATGTGGCCAACGTGGTCTATATCCCTGAACCTTACGGGTCCATTTGCCATCAGTGGTCAGTTATGTATCCAACTAATTTAATCAATACTTTGCCTTGACTAAGCCTAGTTTGCTAAGCTATAGCGGTATTTTTGGTCGTTTCACGGATCTCTTAATTCCTGATTCAATTGAGCAAAAAGTCACTCAGAATTGCCTTCTAGTAGAGGCCAGTTGCCGTGGGGATCTGACAGAGCAGAATACTTCGTCCCTTTGTACCAGGTGTCTTAAGAGGCGGATAAGTATATCTACTCGGCCACCCGACAAATGGCGGTATATACATCCGAAAAAGTGAAGCTCAAATTATGGTTATTATTTCCCCTTTATGCGCGAGGTTTATGTTCAAGGTACAATGGCTGATATGATGATGAAGAGGCCAATGCTCGATGTCTAGGATATACAGAGTTTTATAACCCCAACGAGTAATATAGAGCATTTGTGTATGACTCGTTAGAGTACTTTCAGTTAGTTAATAAGGATGTGAGGATGTGAGACGAGCTTTCATTTCTGTCAACTATTTTCAACTTTTATTTATGCTAATAGTTTTCTGGTTTCATGGTAACTATTAGTAAAGTTACAAAATGTCCTTCAAAGTTACAAAATGGTAGCTATCTGTATCCTCAATTTTTGGTAATGTACGATTTATGATACATGCCTAAATAGAGAAAATAGTATTTTTTCTTACCTGTACGCAGATGAAGAATTTCTTGGCCAAGGGCAGAGAGATTTTACCCAGGTGGCTCGGGGTCACAACAGCAGCGTCTAGGATGTAAACATCTCCTGCCACACCTTCAACCTCCTCCTTCAATCTAATATCACCCATCATCATGGCAATCTTGAACACGTTAATGAGTCTTTCTGATCCAAAATTTTTGTCGACAGCTAGAAAAAAAGACATTGTTAGGTAGGTTAGGAAGTTTGGATATTTCTTTCTGTTTCAAGTGGAATTTACAATATAGATCTTAATGGCTGCACAAATGGCAGGAAAGGCTTTTGTTGTTTTTATTGCATTGAAAAAATAATATATATGTAAAGACAGTTCAGAATATTTATAATTATTAAAAGATATATTTTAATAGCTCTTTAATCATTTTTTGAACTGTCAACCTGATAGATTGACTGTTCGTAATAAGTTTTAGGTATTATTCCTCATCTAATCAAGGGTATGTTTATTATTTATTTAACCATTGGTCTATATTAAAACTTTTCTTATTTCTTAGTCCAGTCTTACATATTAGATATGATATATATGATATTATTAAAGAATATATATTATATATAATATTATTGAAGTATATATAAGTGGTGGAATATAATATTCGACCCCTTAAGTACTGTATCCATTTTTATTGGTAAAAATATTGTAAACTTTGAATATGAACTAAATTTAAATCGTTGTACTCTAACTCAAATACTTATTGTCACAGTTTAAACTGACTCAACAAGACATTTAACTGGAAAAAATACCTGGATATACATTTGTTTGGAATAGACATTCCTAAAGATCATACATGAGGTAAAGCTAAATATAATCTCATAGCCCATATTAAGAAGTTACTTTTTAATTTTTGAAAGGTATTGTAAATAATACATACGTTAATGTATTGCGACTGATATTGTATTATTTTAAAAGGAGCCTATATTGTTTTACCTCTGAATTTAATAACAATTTACCTCTAGCAACAATTACTCTGCGACCTTCTGGTGTGAGACCTGGTAGGGGGGCGCCTTGTCTGGAATTATCAAAGAAGAACTTCATTAATGATTTATTATATATATCAGTCGTATAAAGTCCTCTGTTGGACATAGGTCTCCACATGATAGAGTATTTGGAGGATGCCCATAATTGCCGCCCTGGGCAGGCGTGGCGGCAATCGCAGAGCGCAACTTTGCGACAAGGATGCTGTTGCCCATCTCCACCCTATTGTATTTAATCTGCGTTATTTTAGATGAATATACCGCTGTCTGTCGGTTCCGTTGGCGCTCACGGCACCTGGTCAAGATGGAGGTACATTCTACTCCGCCGGTACCTTACGACACCCACCATATTATATTATTGTATATAATAATAATAATTACATAAAACAGTAGATTAGTAGAGACAGTCTTTATCTATTGCTTAGTCACATAACTATGACAAGAGAAGTATATGTATATGCGACAAAGATAATTAATAAACATCGTCGAACGTCAATGTAGTGGAGAATGATATAAGTGTCGTTAAAAATGTCGTAGAAGGAAGATATAACAACATTCACTTCGCTATATTCTGTTTGTCAGCTGTGTGTATAAATATTGTTAAACATAAAAACGAACCCTCTGATTAAAATATCTTTAAGTTCAGGCCTGTTGATGTCTCTGTTAGTGAAGAGTTCAGGACAAGCACCCCTCATTGTGAAGTACATATCTAGCTTCCGCTTGCACTTCTCCAAGGAGAAGTTGCTGCCTCGGAGAAAGGTCATGATGCGGTCGCTATCTGCAATATAAGCGAGGTTTGATATTAGTTATTAAAATTATTTGAATTTCGATTGAATTATATATATGATAGATCTTCATCTACTCATAATCAAAATACTCTTTTGACGGCATTAATACGCGGTTTATTTAACTTTTAATATATTTTGTTGCTTTACCTTGTAAAAATTTAATAGAGAAGGTTATAAAATACCACCTGCTGGGGATCCTGTCATACATTTAATGTAGTAAGTCAACATTCTGTCACTGCCAGATTAAATGATATTGTCAGCACCTAAACGCGAATGTACTAGTATAAAATTAAAAACTTACAATAAATAAAATAATGTGAAGGTGGTAAAAGTAACTTTTAAATCCTACTACAAAGTCTTTGGTCATTCTTGGAAACATGTATACAATACATATTATAATTATTGTTATTATTCAAAATCAATGTAATGTAACTAAATCAATTGAGTCTTCAACTACGTACATACTCGAATATTTACGAGATATGGATTAGAATCGATTACGAAATAACTGCCATTTCGAGTTTTTTTCTTATACACAATTTTACTTTGTTACAATCTAACAAAGTAGTTGCAACCTAATTTTACCTCAACAAAATGTGCCAACAAAACTACCGCGAAGAGTTGAAATTTGATGAGATTGGATATACTTTATCACAGTCTTAAGAAGGTTCGGAATTGTTTTTTTTATGATAAATTTCTTTTTCTTGATTGTGTTTAAAATTGTTTATTATTGCCGTATATTTAACGCATAAAATATGTTTTTATATTGTAAAGGGTAAATCTAATTTCGAAATTAAAAGTCCAGTTTAACTTGTAGGTTCTTTTCTGGTGGTTCTTGTGATGAAGCTCCTTTAAACTTAATTTTAAGACCCGCCTGGTACTAGCAGACTTATATTACAGTAGGGCACTCAATTATTTATTTAAATAATTCGTATAACGCCATAAGGTTGTGAGGGTCATCGGTAATTTGCACAACAAGCAAATCTATACTTTTAGATACTTTTTGTTCTTTTAAAGATTGATAAATGGCTTTAGGTACATTTAAAAAAGGGATTATTTTTTATTTGAGTAGGTCATCAAACAAGCAGACCTTTGTATGAGATCTACCAATATTTGAATAATTATGATTTTCTATTTATTTTTAGATTCCGATTTGAGAGCAGGCAGCGCTGTTGGCAAGAATAATAGAATGTTTGTTTGAAAATTGTTGTGCCACTTACCCCATTCACTAGGCAGGTGCGGCTGCTGCCTCATCCACTCCTTGATAATGGCGAGGTCCCGATCCCTGGTATTCACGTCCTCATTCAGCTCTATCCTGATCTTCTTCCACAGCTCTCCTGATGGCTGGATCAAGGTGGCTGCCGACGCCATATTGGTTCTGGAATAAGAAATACTATACAGGCACTTTTAGATAATCATGTATACAATAAACATGTCAAAACAGCCTACTAGAAGACTAGAATACCATATCCGAACAGGTCTTTATGCAACGACGCATGTCTGCATGTGCAAGAGTCTGTAAGAGAAACTGATGTTGATGATGGCCTTATATCACCATATCAGGTTGACGCAACCTTCAGTGGCAACGCTTAGAAGACCTTTGTTTTAAAACTAAACAGTTGCAGAAAGGCAGAATTTAAAAGCAAATTATAGTTAGGTAAATATATTATACATATTTGATATCAAGAACTGCCGTGTGGTACCGGCGTATTTGAAAGGTACCTCTCCCTGTTCCGGATGCCGTAAAAGGTGACTAAGGTATCAAAGCCGACAGGTGACAGTATATACATCTGGAACAGTATAGCGTAAATACACAAAGTGGGAATGGGCAGCAGCATCCCCGTCGCCAAAGCTGCGCTCTGCAATTGCTAACACGCTGCCCAGCGCGGCGATTATGGACAAAGTTCCTCCTTTCTTCGGAAAGTCTATGTCTAGCAGTGGTCTTCCAAAGGCTGGTAAGATCAATAAAAGCCGACCTACGTAAGACCTTGAAGCACTTGCTGGACATTGTCACAAAAACAAGTCGAAGTCGTCAACAATGAAATTTCAAAATTGTGTGTTTTGTTTATTGAAACTTCCTTTCATCTTGTTAAGGTTAGTGTTTGCTTACTTACATAAGTATTTGTTTATTTACTACGAGGTCTTGGCAATTTTTTTTGGATTTCGTACCTTAAAAGGGAACAAGGATGTTTTCCGTCTGTCTATTTGACTATCTACCGTCGTTTTTCCGTATCTTGCATCCTTTATGAAACCTACAGAAAACCTTCGCACAGAACACATGAAAGAAAAAATTCAAAACAATATATATGTTAGCAGTGAAAAACTTCGTATTTTTTTTGTTTAGTGAAAAGTCAAAAATATTATTGAAGAGATACTAAATTGAAATCCAGATTTTTGGAGAGGTTATTGATATGCGTGAGACTGATATTTCCTATAACCGATAATGTTTACGTAATATTGTTTTTTTAATAAGTGGCACACAGAACCCTTGTATTTAATATTAATCAATTTATGGCTAGACGTCGGCCTCCCAAGAAAGGAGGAATGTTGCCATAATTTCTACGCGAGCTTGACCAGAGCTGCGAGTATGGTGAACTGACGGCTGGTTTTATCGCTGTCTGTGGGTTCCTGGTATCTCAGTCACCCCTTACCGCGCCTGATCTATTGGTGCCCAGCTGCAACTGCATATTAGTGTTATAAATTCCAGAGAATTTCTGCAAACGGACCTACGCCTTAAATTGAACTACGTTACTTCGTTTACTTGACATTTAGGCTTTATGTGTGTTGTTTTGGTTTTCTTATGGCTATAAGCTAATGTTCGAACAATTTTGAACAATAACAAACTTGGACAATGAACTCGGACTGTTAGGAAGTATTTGTGACCCTCAATTATTTGCGAGTTAAGCCAATGTTGCAAGTAGGTACTTGCCGCTACATGACAGCAATTATACGAAACAATGACTTTGTTGATTTGTGAACGGTGGCTGTTATGAAGTGACGGAACTGTAGAACAAGTCCATTAAGATAAAAGTTCGTAATGCAGTGTAAACCTTGCATGTCATGTTTAATATTGACACCTTTTTAGTACTAACGTTTAGTTTCCTGTTATTCTCCTAGCTATGTTTTTAGCAAACAAATGTACGAACGTAATTTTAAAAATTCTCTGCTTTCAAGAGTTTCATCTTGTTCAAGAGTTTAACTGAGTAACGTTAACTTTCCCATAACACATTCTTGTGTATAATTTATCATTGTAAAAAATAATATATTATTGTACGTTTGTAACAAACAAATTCTAATAGTTTACTGAAATAAAAAGAACTTTTTCTTATGGTATTTTATATTATTAGCAAATAACATGAACTATACTTTATCACGCTGGCTAGTAGTCATAAGATTGACAGCAATACAATAGAACGCATGCTTTTCTAATTCATCATCTTCATCAATTCAGCCATTGGAAGTCCACTGCTGGACATTGGCCTCTCCAAGAAAGAAAATTTTGCCCATGATTGCCGCGCTAGGCAATAGTGTTGACAATCGCAGTGCGTAGCTTTGCTACGATGATGTTTCTGCCTATCCTCCCTCCTGTGTACTTTAAGGAAACTTTTTTATAATTACGGAAATTTCGAAAAATGCCGGTTTATAAAAACAGAAATTACGAGTACTTGCTAAACTGCTTCTATACTTGGACACTTCTCATGTTGTGACATTAATTCCTTGCTTCTAAGTACATGGTCAAATGACCTTCATTCTGGCTTGAGCTACTGGCGGGTTTTAAATTGAGACGGCGACCACTTGCGACATAAATCTTTATATGTACATAATTCTACTGTAGGTTGTATGTTGGAGACGTTCAGTGACTTCTCCTAAACGACTGGACCGATTTGAATTATATTGTATGCGTTTGCATTAAGATGGTTTAAATTCACAAAAAAGCCCGGTAGATGGCTCTGCAGTTGTATCTGGATTATTTGTCTATACCGCAACTTGATATATTTGAATGAATGTTTGTGAATGCATTTAAGTGGGGGTCTGGACGATTTAGATTCACAACACGACAGATGGTGCCGCAGCCCAAACCTAGGTCGGTGTTAGGATGACGTCTGTGGGGTCCGTTGGTATATTTATATCTTTTTTTCTCACTATCACTTTGCTATGATATCTAATCATAGTATAAAAAGTATCTCCTATTATTTAAGCAACTACTACTGTAAAAATCATTCGAACTTTTTGTGTAATATAATTCACTTGCAACTGAAAGCTCTTAAACACTTTTAAAAAATGTGATTATTATCTTTATTACATTTTATTATTCAAAAAATTCTAGAACTATTAGTTTTAAAGTATAAATCCTTAATTAATTAGAACTGGCAGTTTTAGTACACGATTGAATCTTTATAAATATTTAAGATAATTTATTTACTAGAAAAAAATAATCGCAGGTTTCTAGCGTGACTTGCATATATATATGCAAATCACGCATATATTTATTACTATATTAATAACTATAAAAAAAACTATACAGTACTGTAGTGTGAAGTGTCTAAAAGTGTGATACACACTACAAAGTAAACTATTTTCTTCACTAAATTAACCGCTGATAAGATGCTCTATTCGAATCTATAAGATTTAAAAACAATTATTGTTTATAAAAAATGAATGAATATAAAGGCACATTTCTAATACGCATCTCAAGGTAGTGATATAAAGGCACATTTCTAATACGCATATTATTGCTTCACTAGAAGAACTAGTCAAAGTTTGGGCAACACGCAAGCATGTTAGAGCGGTCAAGGCTGTGGGGAGACGGAGCGATAACAAAACTGGACCGGACCGTATTTCTTTTTATTTCTCTTTGTATACCAAATTAATATCTTTTCCTTGTGAATCAATTATAGTTCTTTATTACAAGGATTATAAACGATATTCCATAGATTATAAATAAATGATAGGTATATAATTACACTGTTCGTATGTGTCACTGAACACCTCCGGGCTAAATTTGTGTGATTGTTTTTTCTTTGCATGTATGAGATGCTGTGGGAATTTATTAGTATCATTTTTAACACAGATCAAGTAACATATAATTTTATTATTAGAGTGTTGTTTCAACTTGCCACCTGTGAACGACTGGGAATTTAACAGCCAAACAGAGCAAACTTTGATAAAAACAATAAAGTATTAAATTATAGAAACGCCACGTTGGCTTGAAAATTTAGTTGAATAAAATATTTTTATACTTTTCTGAGTTATATGATGATAGTAAGTAATGCTTGATATTATTATTTCGAACTGTTTTCTATATTTATCTGAAGGTTATTTTTTATTATTTTACTAGAGGTCAATACAAAGGTCGATAAATATTAGTATACAGCCAAACAGCTAAGGAGCAGTCTGAGGGGTGAGAGTTAGTGAAATTACTGCGTAATGTGATATAATATCTTAAAATCATACAGTTAGCAATGCGCTAGTGATATCATTTCGATAATAAGAGTATATATGCTTCAGTGACGCGTACTAAAACGCCATTAATGGATGGTTGCAGATCACAAAAATCACACAAAAAGAATACTAATTTTTTCCTACATTTATATAAAATTTTTGTGCACCTCAGTGTATAAAGTGAGATAGGTATTGTCATTTTGAGTATATTACTAGATTGTATTTTTGCATACGATATACATTGTTGTGTGTAAATTAAATAATACACAAGTAACAAAACAAACATTTGGTGAATACGTTAATGCCGCTGATAATATTTTCTTTGGAGAATGAGTCGTTCCTATTCCTTTAATTATATTATCACATTCATGTATCTCTTTATAATATAGTGATCTCATCTTTATAACAGAACTATAGTTGGGAGTAAAGAATTACGAAGAGATCGAGCCACTATTGGCTTGATACACACACATTCGTACACGCGCAATTGCTCGCTTACTTACTCACACAGACATACATTATCACACACATACACAATTTGAATTACCTATATATAAATATAAAACGACGATTTTCTTAAGGAAGAGCGGTGTCTCCTGGTCCAGGCTTCATGAAGCTTAGAAGGAGGCACTGGTCACTTTATTTATGTCACTAATCATGTTTAAGCCAAATATTTTTTTTTTTAATTTTTGACATCCAACACCAAACTTTCAAATAAAACCACTTTTACATTCGGTTCTAAAGCACCGTTTCTTTAACTTTTTACATTTTAGTTCGACGTATTGGTAAGCTTACGACTACCGTTCTCAAGATTGACCTAATTTTACTCTCTATTTTTAGTACCGCAAAAGACTCTCCGACGAAGGAAGGATATATTTTTATAAATAAGCCTGCCCCTTACCTTTTACATATTAAACAAACGCCAGCGGTATACCCAAGCACATGTACATTTCGCGATACTATCATAGATCTAGCAATGCCTTATTTGTTCCGTGTCTACCGACACATGGATTAGCTTTAAACTAATATAAGATATAGTTTAATATGTATACTTTACGATTGACCAGTCTTGAGGAGCGATATATATCGGCCTCCGATTGTACTGACTCGAATACAACAAGCATACAATACATCATGCGATTATCACATGATGTTTTGATATCCGTGATTATATCAACTTAATTGGCATAAATTATTGGCAAGTATTTTTCAGGGTATATATTGTTTTGAAATACATATGTATTAAGATATTTATGCAAATTCTGTAAATATATTTTCTAAGGTGAAGTTTGTATTCAGACATAAACGTCTATCACACGCCATTGACAGCAACTCAATATCAATAGGGACTTTTGCATATATCCCCCTTCTCCGCTTCAATAATCGCATAAAATTATACATTAATATAAATATACATTAATATTTTTGAAAACATTAACAATGTTCATTGTTGTTTTTTAGCAAACTTTTATAAAGTATCTTTATATATAAAAAATATCTTGTCATGTTGTTTGTCCGGAATGAATTCCTATACTATTGAACCGGTTTGAATAAAATTTTACTGCGTGCGGTTTGATTATTAATGATTTATCGTGAGGTACCAGCACAGTAGAATAGTACCTCCCTCTGTTCCAGGTATCGTAAGAAGACTAAGGTACCAGAACCGACAAATGGTGGTGTATCCATCAAAGACAGAGTAGTTCAAATTCTTAGGATGGGGATGGGCAGCAGCATCCCTTTCGCGATAATTGCGCTCTGCGATTGCCAACACGCTTGCCCAGCGTGGCAATCATGGTAAAAATACCTCCTTTCTTAGAGGAGCTTATGTCTGTGAGACTTCCAATGGCTAGTATGACGATTATGACAAAGAGTTATCATTATCAGTATCTGTGTATTAAGATTCTGACAGATGGCGATGTAATGTAATTATCCAACAATACTAATATAATAGATTGATGGTAATGGGATGTGTTCATAGTCAAATTGTATCCTGAAAATTTGACTATGAACCAGGTCAAAGTGGAGTCGGGCTACCCTTGGTACGTCATCACGCGTAAACGGTTTAATCGAATTTACTTATTCTTTCTTTGCACTGTGTTTTAGTTTCAGGAGCAGATTCTTATGACAAAAAAATAAATTGATGTGCAGATATTTAGAAAAATTACGAAATCTTCAATAAATAATTCCTAAATAAAAACAACTGCCGGACCATCTAGGATTATAAAAATAAATGCATGTATATATGCATGTAAATATATATATATATATATATATATATATATATATATATATATATATATACATATATATATATATATTACTCATACCGGATATCAGACAACAAAGAAATCACAAATTCAATACTTATAAATATACGATAAACATCAAACGCAAAACAAACACAATTATTAATTATGTAATTTTTTGTCCCGTATAGGGATGGAACCTATGACCCTTAGCGTAGAAGATGGGAAAAATACCCGTCATATATATATATGTATTATTGTTACATACAAATCTTTTTATAAAACTAACGACAAGCAGTTCAACAACGCAATCATCGATTGAAACGATAAGATCCTGAGCCGTAACTATCCAAAAAGTTTGTTAAGCGTCTGGGTGTATGGGTAATATCTAAATTTTAAAGACAACCTAGGTAGGTATATCATTTTATATTGGCAATATTCCATATAAACCATGGTTTTGAACAAAAATCTAGTATAAAACTAATAATGAAAAAACTTGTGATAAATTATTCAAACTCATTAATCCAAAAAGCCTTAAACTTGGCTGAATAACGAATTACATAAGTTTCCAATTAGAACTGAAATTAGATCAACTAGACTAATTAGTTTCGAAGTCTAGGCGTTATGAAACAAGTTAAAACAACATTAATAAAAGAGCTATCAAATTACTTAAAATGCTAAAGTTAAATTGACATACGAGCTCTCCGTCCAAATGTTTATAATGTGATAGAATTTGCTTATATATAATTTATAATTTATTAATAATTATAATTTATTTAAAAAAATATATTTCCGTTCTAATTTAAATTTTAAAACAATAGGCCCGATAGCGCAGATCGAAGTGTTTCTATCATATGAGTTCAGAGTCGTGGGCTCGATCCAGGACAAACATTTGTATGATGTGTTTGTTTTGTGTAGGATGTCAAAATTTGTAAATACATCTATATTTGTGATACCTCGGTGGTTTGATCTCTGTAACACAAGTGCTTTTAACGACCTAACATGAGTCAGGTCAATGTACGAGTATGAGATGTTGTAGGATGATGATAATTTATAAGTAATAATATATTATTATTATAATGTATTATGGATTATTCATGTTTATGTTGTTCTATCCTAAATTATAAAAACGGAAGCCCACTCATTTATAACAAAATCTAAGAACACTATTTGTACAAAAAGTTTTAAATGTTACATCGATGTTCCTTTTTGCAAGACGGCATTTTGTAAATTTCAACCTCAAGGTAAAAAGGTGGTAAAACTTTGATTAAACTTTTGTATTAGTATAATTATTAAAATTAAACTTGATTAAATTGACAGCAATCGACTAATATGTTCATGTTGTTAATAGTAATAAAATAAAGGTAAATAAAATTCACTTTAAGTGGTTTTATGCGTAGAAAATGCTAATACAAGGAAAAAATAATTTTCTAAGATCTCGGTAGCATAACAGTAGTGCATTCCCCCGATATGGTAATGATGCAGGTTCGAGTCTCGTCTGACATCTGAGACAAGTAGATTTTTTCTAGTAAATATCATCTTGATAATATTCCCACAATATATTGACATATATTACATGATTACCATGCTAAATCGCTTGAAGCACTTTTCTACTACGGATTAGAGACAACAGACAAATGACTATAAATATCATATATTTAGTCATACACTTATATGACTAAATAAATACATGATATTTATACACAAATATCATAATATAAATATTTGTCCTGGCTAGAGAAAACCCTTAGCATATAGGATAGGATCACTTCCATTTGCATTATTGGATCCGGCAATGTTTATTATATAAGAATTGCTTAATAGGTATGTCTTGCCATACATAATAAATAACAAGAATTTTGCATAAACTTATTATTAAAAATAATTTCTGGTGGAAAAACAGCCATATGACAAGTCTCATTTCAAAGATTTCTCAGAACAAAATGGTAAAAAATGCCCATTACACATTAGCAACTCAATTCATTTGTCAGCCATTATTTTTTTTGGTATGGAAATATTATAGAATTATATTTTTCAAATTAATATACTTAAATAACTTTAATCTAAAGCCTTTGAATAATTAACACTGGACTCATATAGGTACAGGGCACATTTGCTCGATTGACATTATTAAAACTTTGTCTAATTAATTACAATATTTTGAAAATAAGGATGCCTTGAAACTTGATTTTAAAAATAGATTTGAAAGCGAAAATATATTTACAAGCTAACAAATACTTTAGCTCGCTTACATTAAAGTTAATTATTCAAAATACTTCTAACACCAAATAGGTTCAACGACAAAAATGTTTATGTATTTCATGTGAAAGCATAAATTAGACAAGGTTTAACAATTGAATTGACGTAACAACACTATAAAATTATGGAAAATTCAAATGAGTAATCAGTACCACTTATTAAGAAAAAATGTTAGGTTGATTTTAATTGTGATCATGGCTGATCCCTTTTGACCTTATCTTATAATTTACAATTAAAATTTATCCCAGCTATTATTCTAGAACGTTTATAGTTTGAACTAAAATGATACGTGCTAATTTTAAAATTACTTTTCTATGTGCAGTAAAATATAACCAAACAAGCTCCAAGATTTATTAATTCGTCCACGTGGAATAGTTTTTTTATGGGTACCATACCTCTTTACCTTAACTTATATAAACTTTGAATGTCATGTTTATTTATATCGAATGGCTTGAAAAATAAGTTTCAAATTTCTAGCTCCAAAAATAGTGATACTTCCATACAACTTTTCATCCCCCCTTTCAACCGCCCCAAATCCCCTCACAACCCTTTTTTCGAATAAAAAAATAGTCTATGTCCTTTCAGGTTTAGAAGTATAAGCGGGAAAGCGTAATAGAAAGACAGAGCTACTTTCACATTTATAATATTAGTAGGGACTAGTATTGACTAGTAGGGATAATTTTTAAATACTTTATATTAGTTTCAGTTGTTTAAACATACGCAATGTTTGCAACCGACTTATTTCAAATCATTTTAACCCATATGATACGGACAGATTCTGTTTTTTCATAATACTACCAGTATTTTTGGTCATCATTATTTTGACTGTTATAAAAAATTTTTTTTACTTCTTAGTTTAATGTATTTTAAAAGCGTGTTATTTAGTTTTTTTTTTAATTATGACATATTGGCGTTAAATAATGTATATTTTCTTTTAAATATAACAAATAATAAACTTAGACACATTTACGAAGTTAGAACTGGAGTGGTTGTTTGTTGTTAAATTTGTAGAGATGTTTTTTTTTATTAGACCAGGTGAACAAATAAGCATGTATGTTTGTGCATGTCCGTGTGATTGTTAGTTACTGCAGCCTATAGGCGCTCGTAATATCACAAGGATATCACTAACGCGCTGCCAACCTTATGACTTGAAAATAATGTCATTCTATTTAGTTATTTTACTGCCTCCCTACTCATCTCTAATCACCTACATTATTTCAATTAGATGACATACACACACACAGACATATATATATACATATATATATGTCTATGTGTGTGTGGCGACTAAGGAACCACAACCGACGATAGATGGCGGTATATCTAACGGACACAGCGTAGCTCATAGCATACTTGTCGCGAAAGCTGCGATCTGCGATTGTCAACACGCTTGCCCAGCGCGGCAATTATGGGCAAAATTCCCCAAAATTCTTGGGGAGGCCTACGTCCAGCAGTGGATATCCAATGGCTGATGTGATGATGATGACGAGGTGTCATTACTGGGTTGCGCTTTTAAGGTAAAGAGGCAGTCAAGTTATAATGATTGGCAACAGATTAGATGTCCTTGCGATTGTCTAAAGAATCATCACCATTATCATACCAGCCATCAGAAGTCCACTACTGGAGGTAGGCCTCTTTAAGAAACAAGGTTTCTTGCCCATAATATATATGCCCATATACGTAGACACAGTTAACATAAATATTGTCTTTCAGTTGGTATCCCAATGACAATTATAAGTATAAGAAAAAGGCGTTAAAACAACTCCAATATATCATTAACCGTACAACAAACACTGATAGACATTGACGTCACCAAGAGATTTAAATTTTTAACGGACTTTTACTCATATGTTACACCGGACTAGCGTGATGGCAAACTCGTGGATTTGCGACAGTCAGCGTTTTAGCAAGCATTACTGCAGCCTATAGACGCTCGTATTATCACAAGGATATCACTAAAGTGTTGGCAACCTTGCTACTTGAAAATATTATGTGTGACATGATGTATTCAAGCAATGTCTTAGGCAGTGACACAGGCCGCATACAACCGGTCCTATTGGAAATGACATGGGGAGGCCTATGTCCAGCAATGGACGTCTAATGGCTGATATAATGATGATGATGATGTAGAATTAGGATCCGGTACCACAATCACCTCTTAAGACGCCTAGTACTGAAGGAAGTTCAATATATTTTATTATACCCTGTCGATACACTACCGCAGAATTGTTATTATTGAATATTGTTACAATGAGTTTCAATGTTAATTATTTTTGTCTGTTAAGTTTGCCACCGAAGTAAAATAGTGCCTCTCTCTGAACCAAGTGTCGTACGAGGCGACTTAGGCGGACCGACAGATGGCGGTATAAACATTCGAAACAACGCATCTTAAATACTGCAAGATGGGATCGGCAGCATCATCCTCATCGCGAAGTTGTGCTCTGCGATTACCACCACGCCTGCCCAGCGCGGCAGCTATGGGCAAAAGTCCCCCTATCTTGGGGAGGCCTATGTCCAACAGTTGACTTTTTATGGCTATATGATGGAGTTGTTTAGTTGACTCTTTGCAATATCCTAGAGCAGTATAGTAATAGCAACGTTTGGATTTGTAGTTTTATTGTCTATCTATACTAATTATTTAAAATAATATCAATATTCATAACCAGTAAGAATTAATATAGGAGGAAATAATAAAGGTTTATTTAGCCGTGAAATACCGGCAGAGTAAAATAGTCCTTATGCACCAGATGTCGTAAGAGGCGACTAAGGTACCAGAACCGACAGATGGCGGTATATCCATGGCAGGCAGCAGCGTACCCGACGCAAAAGCTGCGCTCTGCGATTACCTACAAGCTTGCCTAGCTCGGCAATTATGGGTAAAATTCTCCCTTTCTTAAGGAGGCCTGTATCCAACAGTAGATTTCTACATGGCTGTAATGATAAAGATGATGAAATGTTTATTTGTGCAGTATATAGTACAATGTGAACCTTTAGGTACCGACAGACAAGAATAATTGAGGAAATTATATAACATTACCCAGCAATCCAAATAAAAGTGCAACCCTCACCCTCAAAGCAGAACATAATGAAGCATTCACTGCTGTTGTGCGCTAAATATTTGTGAGAGTGATGTATTCTCGCAAATGTTCTTTCCAAGGGATTTTCTATACTTATAAGTCCAAATCTCTTAATGAATACTAGATACTGCTATCTTAGAAATACTTTTTGTTATACGTCTGATACTTTATTACAGTTTATTTTATGATAAATATTTTTATTTTGTGTTTCATCGTCATCATCATACCAGCCATAGAATGTCCACTGCTGGACACAGGCCTCTCTAAGGAAGGAGATTTTTTGCCCATAATTGCCGCGCTGGGCAAGCGTGTTGGCAATCGCAAAGCGCAGCTTTCGTAACGGGGTTGCTGCTGCCCATCCCCGCCCAGTGCATTTGAGTCGCTCTGTTCTGAATGGATATACCGCCATCTGTCAGTTAAGTAATTTCAACTTGAAAATTGTAAATAAATAAGATTGAATAACATTGATGTAAAAATAAATTAATGATATCGTCGATGATAATGCAATATCGCGTTAGTAGCAGTTGCAAATAAAGTTGAAAATTCAATTAGAAAAGATGGAAAATGGACCTTTTTAACTTCAGCTAGATACGCGGTGTTAAAGTATCATCGACGATATATAAAATAAACCAAGAGAGAGGCATTAAGGTACCTTGAAGAGTAGATAATTGATAGTAATCATTACACTGAAAGTTTTCTTTACACTTTCTCTACACAAACCAATAGTCGATTACTCCATAACCAATACGAAGTTGCTAAAATACTTGACATACAGACGGATATGTTGAAATCAGTTCTGCAATGAATTCATCAGCCTTGACTATTGGAACCTATCCATAAAGATCGACCGTTTTTAGTTGGCTAATATGATAATGGCTTTGTATGTTTGGCTATAGACATTTATAGGACTAGCAAAACCGACACCTGACATTGAGGCATCTATGTCATATCTCGGATAATCACTACCGATTGGATGTCGGAACCGATCCAAGCTGCAGTCAACATATAATCTCTTTATTAATAGCTAAATAGCAAAATATCTCTTAGAACTGGAATTATTCTTGAAATTCCGATAAAAAATAAACTAGATGCCAGGTGTTGAGAAAACTATTTCTAATGTGCACAAAGCCACGGAGCTGTCTATTCAAACCTGTCGAAATTGTACAAATTCAATGACTCGCATATTAAAATTCTGTTAATTGCAAAATATCGGCAGAATTTTTAATATACATATAATTTTTAAATCTACACGTTATCCCTATTGAGATACTAATATTGATACTAAATAGATAATATCTCTTTTTATACTGTACACATATTTAGAAAAAAACTCGTTGTTTCTGGGCATAAATCTCTGCATACTTCTTCTAAGCAACGCAAAGTATTTTGATACTGTTTAAATACCATTATATAAGAAATGATAAACAAGGATAACATAATTATACCTACATTTATTTTAATTAGTTTATATTCGTGCGATGTTAAAGTGATAGTCAAATCTAATTAGAGACTATTTTCGTTGGTTGTTGGTTTCAATATTTTCGTAATTTTGCACAGCATTGATTGATTTGCATTCCCAAAATCGTGACAAGTGCAGGTCCATAGTTTTTGCCTACCCCGGTTGAACACAAGCGTGATGTATGTATGTATGCACAGCATTATAACATGTATTCAACTTTTATATTTCTTATGGCTTCATTAACTTCCAATATTAAACTATCTTTAAGTCATTTTTTGTATAGCTAATTGGATTTTTTAAATTCTTGACATAAATATCGGTATATTCGAAAAGTGTTTACAATGGCTTATTGGAAAATGTTGACGCATATGGAAAATTAGGCTCAAGCGTAATTGCTGACTTATACACACAAACAAATTAAAATAATTACTTGATTATTATTTCAAGTTGTTCTTAGTTTAATTACAGGAAGTCTCAAGTTGACATTGCTAGAATTTTATTAATAATAAATAAAATTAATATGTCTTATTTATTCAAATTAACACTCCTAATACATTATATTAAATAATAATCACTGTTGACTGACAAAATGTTACAAATATTTTTAATAACACATTAAAAATGTTAATAACTTACAGATGCGGTACTTCTGTGCGTATTTCTCAACACTGTATCTAGCACTGGCGACGCGAGTTGGCAGTCGACTGACGACTGAGGATCTTCGAGGACTGTAAGTATTGACCTTCGCGCGACAATATTTTAGACTTTTACTATAAGATGTAGTCTCGGAGACAGATTGCGTGTTTAACAACCTTCACATTGGGTATATTGATTGTCATTACGTTAAGTATATCTTAGTATAAAATAATATTATATAGATCAAATAGACCATTATTCTTAAGCTTAATTAAATGTAATTTGTAAAAAAATTGAATAAATTTGGATTTATTGAAACATGTCTAGTGATTGACTGATCGGGTTGGTCGACCGGGTCTTTGCCTTTCTAAAGATATTTCGTGCTTATTAAACATCTATTTGCATAAAAAGAGAATCCGACTGACTAACTGACAAATGACAACGCACTGCTAAACGCCAAGGGTTAGAAATTTGAAATTTTGCACAAAGGTTCCTTTTATAACGTAAGAGAGTACTAAGGAATAATTTTTGAAAATTCACCCCCTTGAGGAGGTCAATCAGCGGCACAAAATTAATATGAAATATGTTGCTGTTTTTGAAGTTACTCGAATGAAATTCAATTTAATTGTACTTCATTGAAATCCATGTAATACGTGGGAAATATTTTTGTGAAAATTGTCCCTTAAAGGAGTATAAAAGGCGTGCAGTTAATATGAAAGTTCCACATTTTAACGCAATTAAAACCGTGGCGCACTGCTAGTTTTACTTAAACGTTTGAGTATAGATATAAAGATATATACAAAGATATTCTGTTAAAATGTTAAAAGCAGGTATATGATATCTATTTTTATTAGGATTATTTATTTATACAAATGTTGAATATTTCTAATCCATGAAGAAAGTGCCAATTGTATTATGTGATCTGGCAGTGCTATAATGTTGGCCGTTTTCTTAAAAAAATATTCTTCGGTAATGTGAACAATATCTTCAAGTTACAAGACAAGTGAGGCATTGGTGATATATTTTTGATATAATGGATGTATAGGCTTCTGTAACGCTTATTGTCACGCCAACTGCATACTTGTTTGTCAACCAGGTTCTATCAAAGAAAAAAATTTGGTAAATTAAAAAATATTTTTAGATATTATTTTTATTATAGTCTATATTTTTATTGAAATTATTTTTTATTTGATATTACAGACTGAGTATTAAATTTTAATAGCATTTTAATATAAATATAAGCGCTTATACTCCTCCTATTACGTTATTGTCTCTTGGATCTTAAACAAGTTTATTTTCTACAAACTTTAAGAATGTTTATTGAATTATTAACGCCTATTTAGTTGGGCTGGGTTTTATATCTAAATTTATAAATGAGGAGTGTTTTCATTACCTTGATAACTCACTGATAAATCTTTTATTTTTGTTTATTTTATACCTTCCTGCATAGTGCAGCACAATACACAAAAGGTAGTTCTATACCAGTCGCGAAGGCTGTGCGATTGCCCACACAAATTATAGGCACAATTCCCCCTACCAATATTTATTTATTTATTGAAATTTATTGTATATTACAAAATGTACACTGGCGGACATCAAGTCCAGTTGACATTATCTCCCAGTCAACCACGAAACAGAAAAATATAAATATGTAGTGGTACAGACAATATTTATACTAAATACATAAACGTTAAATACATATTTGTATAAATAAACGCAATAAATACATTTGATACAAAAAATATATAAAATAACGTACATCAGGGTTATATCCAGTTGAGGACTATTTTTTAAGGCATCTGCGAGTCGTAAGCCCTATGTTTAGTCAAAAAAGAGAGCATAAAATATATATATATTTTTTCTTCGCTGTAATGTAAATCCAGAATGCGATAAAATTGGCTCCAACAGTAATTAAATTGTCTTTATCCAAGTAATAAATATTATATGAGATAGACCTTAGATGAAGGTCATCTGCATTCGTACCTGATCTCACATAATTTTTCTCAACATGTTTGTTTATATTTCTGTCTTCCGGTTTGAAAGAAGACAGGGGCAGAGAAGTTACTGAGTAATGTCACATAATATCATCAAGTCACAACACGCCAGTGATACAATTATGTTATCACGAGCGTCTTTAGGCTGCAGTGACCTTTACTATTTCACAGACGGTATGCTTGTTTGTCGACCTGGTCTAAAACAACAGTTCCAATTGTCTAGCTGCTTTGGAGATTACTGTCATTCCAATATTAATGTAAATAAACATAATAATAAATACACATTATATTGTTGGTTTGTATAAATAACAAACCAATCTTATAATCATTGTATTTTATAATTATCAAGAAGTTTCAATACATCACTCACCTTAACCCAAAACAGCTAGATGAGCATTGCTATTTGGCGGTAGAAATAAGTTAGAGGTATCTTTAACAACTACTGTTAGAGGTACCGTAGACTGTTTAGAAAACTGCATTTAGAGATAGCAAGGGTAAATGTAATTTACTGCCTATATAATTTGGATAAAGTACATATGACTTTAGTAACCCAGCAAACAGCAAAAAAGTATAGTATATATACTAGATGTCGTAAGAGCCAACTGTGGTATCGGAACCAGCAGATGGCAGTATATCGACCTGAAACAGCGTACCTCAAAAAAACATGGGCAGCAACATTCCTGTCGCGAAGCGTTCCTGTATGTCTGCCACCACGTCTGCCCAGCGCGGCAATTGCGGGAATCATACCCCCTTTCTTGAGGAGCCCTATGACCAACAGTGACATTCTACGGTTCGCTTGATAACAATTTTGGATACTATTTATGATCGATATGAATGAAGAGATTCGTAATAGAACCAAAATAACCGACATTGCCAGGTGGATTAGTAAGTTGAAGTGGCAGTGGGCAGGGCATTTGGTACGCAGAACCGCTGAAGAATTGGCCGATGGAGTCGTAAGATTCTGGAATGGAGACCACGTACCGGCAAGCGCAGCGTAGGGCTTCCACCCACGAGATGGACAATCTGACTAAAACCGCAGGATCGCCCTGGACACAGGCCGCATACAACCGGTTCTATTGGAGATTACTATGGGAGGCCTATGTCCAGCAATGGACGTCTTGTAGCTGATATGATGATGATGATGAATGAGGTCAAAAAATAATGATAGCATTGGTCAGTTGCTCAGTATACTTAATGACGTAATATTCTTTAGTTCAAAAAAATAGTTCAACTAATGATATAACTTGATCGAATTCAAGCGTTGCGTTTGCAGTTTTTTGTTCATTACACTGGCCGATGTTACAGTCTACAACAGTTTCACAATAATCTACGCCATGTTATTTCCGAATCGCGTTTCTCACGCCATTACGTGCGCTCGTCTGTATTTAGAGTTCCTTGAGTGAAATGTGATAAGTATTTTTTGTCAATAACTAGGTGAGGTTAGCCAAAGTCAATGTCAGAGTGATGAACGAATGAGGCGACGTGATTCGACCAAAAAATTAACTTAATATGTGGTCACATACTAAGATAATATTATGAGTTTATTAACTTAAACTTACGTCACTTTTCTTCAGACAATTTGCATTTATCTATATAAAGCGTTATACTCTCGGAGGAAAATAAGGTTGTAAAAAGCCGAAAGGTACGAAGAGGAACGATAGTATCACCTCCAGGTATAGAAGAGGCGAATGACCAAGCCGACAGTCATATGCATCGATAACAGTAAAACTCAAATAATGTTGGTCGGGGATGAGCAAGAGGAGCATCTCTGTCTCGCGACTGTCTCTGTCTCACGTTCGCACGTGTTCTGCTACTGTCAACCCATCGCGGCAAAAACCTCCCTTCTTAGGGAGGCCTATGTGCAATAGTGGATGTACTATGGTTGATACAATGAAAAAATTAAATAGCTAAATTATAATAATGACTATAAAAGTATTGAGAAACATAAAGCTATTCAGTAAGGATCTTAAAAAACGTTTTCAGGGGTCCTATTGCAACTCTTTTGACAATGTTTAAGTCCACCTGTGAAGGTTCTAAAGCTGATATGCTGTTGATGAACGTTTCACTTAAATTATTTAAATTTAGATTAGATAGATTTACAATTTTTTTTTATCATACGCTTCGTTCGTAAAATCGCTGAGTTTAGTATTGATTTCAGAAACTTCCGTATCCAACTAGTATAACTGAATAAGACTTATTATATTCTCAATGGGTTTTAAAAAAGTTATTAGTACTAGTCTCGTTGTTTCTAGATTGAATTAGTTTTTGTCTTTTCCTAGGTATCTTTATTTGTAGGTATATTGATATGAGATCTACTCAAAAACGGGTGATTAAATTTAAGGTTTCAGTTAAAAGAAATAATATTCCTATTAACTGGCGTGCGTTTGTTAACAATTGTAAGTACATTTGCAATTAAATAAAATACCAAAAGTTTAGCATTATTGACCGATTTGCTGGTGTTGATAAAAACGTAGTTTTATTTTCAATCAATTTCTTTCTTTGTCACGTTTATTATTTGCGATTTGTGTTGTGTTATTCTTTTTTTTATCAACTTTTTCTTCCACTTTGTTCGTCATATACTTTTATTTAATTTGTAGTAAGTAAGCTTGGTTTTAATGTAAGTTTATGATGCAAAGAAAGATTACATTAATGACGTATCTACATCATATAAAATCTATGTTAAATAAGATTACATTTAACTAATGCAATATAGGACCAAAGATTTTGCTTTCCTAAAGCTAAAGGGTAAAATAATTTCAGTGGTAAATTAAAAACCTCAGTATTTTGTATGGAACCTTAAGAAATAGTTACAGTGCAGCGTTTTTTACGGTCTTTCGCCAACAACTCTTCGCTCTACTTCGCTTTGAGCAACAGTAGTTGTTCAATGTAGCATTATTGCATGATTGGAACTATATGTAAGCGCTGGTCGGATAAGTATTGATTTTAGAATCACTAAATGTTTTATATTCAGTCCAATATATTTTTTTGAAAAAATTAATGCAATAAGCTGATAGAATAATAAGGCACAATAATGACCTGGTGACCTTTTTATGATTAAACAGCTAAATGGAGTTGAATGTTATTTCCTATGTGGATTAAACCCTAGGGAAGGACATATTATATTTTGCATGCCTATAAAATTCGCGCGGGATGAAATATGACACGACTATATATCGATATCGTGTTCGTATCTCTATAAACACACTGACGTGTCTTCTTGTAATATTTTGTTATTGTAAACAAATTTTAAATCGATCAAAGACTTCCTATTATTGCTCTCCCTTTTCTACAATTGAAGATGACGAAGACGGGAACAGTAATCAGAATTACTTATACTAGAGAATCGGTCATTAAAAATAAACATAAATATATGACATAACCACCGACACCGATATGACAAAACTGTAAGATATAGCATATACATATTTTATATATGTTTACGTCATGAACCTATTCACGCAATTTGACGTTTAAAATGACTATAATTCAAAAAGATCGTTATAACCTTGTCACGATTTATTACGCTTCAATTAAAATACGTGTGTTCTTAACAATAATATAGAAAAAAATAATAAATTATAATAATCAAAACAAGTTTTATATACAACTAGTTACTTTTTTAAAGCATGCTTACAGATCGACCTAAGTCAAATTTATTCATGATTTTTTGAACTCTATCACTTGGAAAAAGAGTTCTATATCAATTAAAATAGATCTGGTAGACTTGGAATAGCACGGTGTAACAGAGATTTTCCTCTAGTTACAGAAGTTCAATGGCAGCAGGAAATAATTTTTGCTAGAAGGCTTTGCCCGTTGTTATATATATTTATGTTGTTAATTTTACAATAGTAACTACCTCATAACTGTCTAACAAATGTAAGTTATTATTGTGACGAGTTTTGATGTAATATAATAAATTTTAGTTACAGTTATTTTCTATGTTAACATAATTTGGCATGTAAGTAAAAATTTTAAGTAAACTTAATCGGACAGTGTATCCTTGAAATTTTCAAATATGACTCATATTTAACCCAATAGTAGTATGTAATGTTAAACAATATATTCTAATTATATATATATACATATATATGTATCCATTAACAAGGAGTATGTAAATAAAACCATTGATACAAAAGATAGTATTTTATTAAGACAAATGCTTAAAACAGATTCAAAACTGTAGTTTCAAATATGCGACTTTCATCATCAACACTTTATAAACTATAAAATTGAGCAATAACTTTGGTTGACAATAAAAACATTTGGTAAGTACCAACAATATAATGGTAATAAAGAATAAGCGATAGTAAAGAACGTTAAAACTATATCAAACCAAACCTAAACCTGCGACAAAAATTTGATTTATAAGATTCTGCAAGTCTAAACTTGCAATTATTTTTATGAGATCATACATCACAATGAAATCGTGATATTTATTCAAATTGTTACAAAGAAAATGTCATGTTTCTAATTTCACCCGCTAGGGCGGCGCTGTGATTACAAAAAAGATCTAGCTCCAAAAAGTTTTACTTAAAATCTATTAGCACCAAGTGATTTTGAGTTTCATCAGCATCTAGGGTAAGGTTGGTTTATTTAATTAATCTATGAGTTAGTCTATGACTAATTGACGGAAGGAGCCGTCGATTCCGAAGAGCTCATCATAATTGGTAGGCTTGCCGGGTCTGAGCGCCTCGTTGGCCTTGATGTTCTCGTGTTCCGCGAACCAATCTTTGTACTCTTCTAGTTTCTTGACCCAGGCATCTGGAATTATAACACAATTAGTAATGTCGATTCCAACTTTGCAGTAACGATTTGAAAAAGTCTGGACACAATGTCCAATCCCTGGTAAGTTCAGGTGCTAAATACAAAAATAATTACTCTAATCCAAAAGAAAAAAACTAACAATCGAAGACTTATAAAGACCTGTAATAATGGGATCATAAGATCGTTTTATTTTTTTTATAAAATGTGTTATTAGCATATAAGAATTCAAACTTCTTGTCCGCAACATTATTCTTAACTCCAACTACTAAATTGGTTACTAGGTTATAATCTCCAAAGTTTACCGGAAAGATAATTAATTTGATAAACCAACTTAAAGTATAGTCTCGTTGGTATACTTTCTGTATACATGATGTACCACAGCAAAATTCATGATCATATTATTTGTATGGTTTCTAGAAAAACCTAACAACAGCCGATTAACGATTAAATAATAAAAAAATAATCAGAAACAAGTTCTCGGCCGGTCACAAAACCTTCTAACCGGAATAATACAAGTTGCCCTATGAGTTTCATTATTTTCCTATAAGTCTCTCATGATTTATTAAAATTTTATTAGGTGGTTAAGCAGGTCATAACATCCAACTGTGGTTGATAGTTCGAACCATTATATAAAAATATTTGGCTGGAATATTTGGCTGAATAGTCAAATCTCACATGTTTGTTGAAATAAAATATACCTTCTAACATATGAAATCAATAAAGGTTTTATTTGCAACTAGATGTGCTCGTGACTTCGTTCACGTGCAGTAGTTTCTTTGGGCACTATACCTTTTTACATTAACTTACACACACTTTGAATGTTATATTTATTAATGTTTATAAACAATAGCCTCAATAATAAGTTTTAAGTTTCTAGCACTAACAATAGCGATTTTTCCATACAACTTTTCATCCCCCCTTTCGACCCCTTACAACTCTTATATCGAATGAAAAAGTAGCCTATATTCTTTCTAAGGCTTTAGACTATCTGTGTGCCAAATTTAATTTTTCTGAGGTACTTTCGGGTTTATAATATTAGTAAGTTAGTAAGATATTTAAGTTTGGGTGTAGCCTATAGATATGGGTTTTCTAATTAACTATTCATTTTAAATACAAAGTAGTTTGAGAGGTGATTACTAACTTTACGGAACGGTTACGGAAATAACTATTAGGGTTTCTAAATTATTTACTAATGATACTCACTGTGCAGGTCGTTCATGGGGCCAGCATTGCCGCCATATTCACTGGGGAGCATTTCCTTAGGAACGTATTTGTAGAGATCATTGGTGTCAGTGTGGAGGAAAATCTGTATAAAAAGAACAAAACATTAAAAGATGAACACAAAAATTATTTCTCTATG
Source organism: Heortia vitessoides (assembly GCA_020976665.1). NCBI lineage: Eukaryota > Metazoa > Arthropoda > Insecta > Lepidoptera > Crambidae > Heortia > Heortia vitessoides. Next base: position 10,236,236 of record JACJUM010002809.1, read on the forward strand.
AGTAAAACGTTCTCTTTGATTTTAATATTCAGGCCTAGTATAATATTATACTTTTACATTTGATTTTGAGTTTTAATTGCAAGTATATTTGATTATTAATCTTAAAAGACAGTTTTCAAAACAATTTTTAATTCCTTTACTTATTTCCGTGTCTATTTCTATAACCTGTTGTGTTGTTACGTCTTAATATGATTATGTTAAACCAATCATATTTAAAAGAAATAGGGAATAAGAAATTACATTAGATTTCAAATTTAATTATTGATTAGCTCATTAATGATAACAGTATTATGAATTCCTACAGCATCTCATTCATTAACCTGACTCTTCAGTAAGTCGCTTAAAACACTTGTGTTAAAGACGCAAGACATCAGAGAATTCCAAAAATCCTACTTAAATCCATATATTTAACACCCAGACACAGAACAAACACAAATATCATATAAAAATTTTCTTTGGGTGGGAATCGAACTCACTACCTTTGGCACACAAAACAAACTACCATTTGCGCCATCGGGGCCGCCATTACAGTTGGTAAAACTGAAAAACGGCAAAATAAATGATGCCTCAAAGTTGTTAGCATCCTTTTCTTCGAAGAACCTAATCCTCAGACGTCAATTCCATAGGCTGTGGTAACCATCATATCAAGCAGGCTGCCTGCTAGTTTGCCTTTATGGTAAATATAAAACAAATAGTTCCAATATAAAAAAAAATGTCAGAAAAAGTGTGCGTACTCTTTCTTTGATCTTGTCCTTGATGAAAGGTTTGACGAAGTTGACGATTTTGTCCACCAACGGGGAGACGTTGATCACGTGCACCTCCTTTAGTTTGACGGGGTAGGCTTCCTGCGGAGTATTTTAAGGAATTTAGTACCAGCAACTCTTTTTTTTTCGGGCAAAAATAAAAACTACTAAGTTTGCTATATCCTTTATAATAATGGTGCTAAGATAGTGAAACATTAGATTTGTATAAAAATGTTTGAATTTGAAAACGCAGTTAATCAGGAAGATAATATGGTATGTTGTTTAAAACTTAACATGTAAATTCTTTTAGTAATCACATTTCATCCAAAATTTTTTTAGCAACAAAAATTAATGTGTTTAGTTTTTTTTAAATGTGCCATCGGAATAACTTCACTGCATAATAACTTAGTATTTTTTCATATTTTTAGAATTTTTTATTCATTCACAAATAATGTCTTATACAAATACGATTGTGAAATAAAATTGGTTTTATTTCACTTGGCTTCATTTCATTGGCTTAGTCTGAACAGTAGTTCAGACTAAGCCCTCTGATGTTTCTGATAATAGGGAATTAATTGCCTTCTCACCTGTACACAGACAAGAAACTTCTTCACCAGCGTTGGTGTGAACTTGGCGAAGTGTGTGGGTGTGGCCACCGACGCGTCCAAGATGTAAATGTCTCCAGCCACGCCCTCTTTCTCCTCTGCCAGCCTGACATCGCCGAGCATTAGCGCAAGCTTGAACGCGTCAGCAACATTCGGCGTCTGCACATCTTTATCTAGACCTGAATATGCAATAAAGATGAGCTAGATTAGTTCGGTTTTTGATAATGTTGTACCCACAACCACATAAATTTATCTTAATGTGAACGTTCTGAGAGTCTAGATTCTGTAAAATATTTAGTAGATCAAGACTATAGCATTCTTATTGTTAGTTATATCCTACTGAAAGCAGTAAGTCTTCACACATTTTTTCTGTTTTCTTAAATATGTAGTTTTCGCTAATTGGGCACCTATTATTCAACCTACAAGTAAAAAAAATCTAACTACATGATCATGAAAAAAATATTGTAACTATACTCGTAAATTGCAATATCAACAATCCTATCTCTCGAGTTGGATTAAACCATGCACAGTAAGCTAACATTTATTGAAATCGGTTTAATAATTTAGAAGTTCATCCCGGACAAAGACCTGATACGATTTTTTATATACATATATATTTTTTAGAAAGATAATGCGTAGTGAAATGTTGTAATACATTAGACATTAGACAACTTACCTCTCATGAGGACTACACGGCGTCCATTTGGTGTAAGGCCAGGCAGGGGCGGCATTTGACTGAAATAGAGGAAAACAATTAGTAAACTTTCACCTTCAACAGACGCATGGCGTCCATTGCTGTATGTAAGGAAAGGAAAAGGAAAGTGGAATTTTGCCCTTATCACCTTGCTAGGCAGAAGTGATATGAATCGTAAAGCGTAAGTTCGCTTTGTTAATAATAATAATAGACTTTTATTTTACTTAAAAAGTATTTATTTGCTTTAAAATTAAATTGATTTGGTATTGCATTTCAAAAGGATGTAACGCCATCTGTCGGTTCTGGTATATTGAGGTATCTGAAGTTAATAAGTTTTCTATATTTTGGATATAGCTAGTTTTTGATTTTTGATAGTTGACCTGACTCGAGATAAGAAATTGTGACAGTAAAATTGTTAAAATCTTATAAAAAAAATTATAAATATTTATTAGAAACATATTAACTAGTCTCAGGTCTCGGGACTCAAACCCGCATCTTTCCCATGCCGGGGGACTGCACAAATAATACTTTTTTATTTGTGCAGTTTAAATATCATCTTAAATATATTTCAGATATTATTCTTAAAATATAATTTTTAGTCATCCAGACACAATCAAATATTAAATAGAATAGAAAATAGAAATAAAGATATAAAGATATAATAATGTAATAAATACAATAGTAAATATTAAATCAGACAGTAACGTCTTGTAACAATATGAAGATGCGTGAAGTTAAAAAGTTATATTTCCCGGTCAATTCGAAAGATACAAAACTAAAGAGGAATTTTCACAAGTAAATTAAGGGCGAGAATACTTTGAGCGACTCATATTCAAAACTAGATCTGAGACATCCATGTTAAACAAACTTAATACGTGTCGTCTTTGTAATATTGCATCTTTTCTCTTGTGCTCTTCACTTTGTCTTTGAATTTGTCTTGAGTCTTTAAATTATATATCGAGATCAGAGAATCAATAGATCTTATCCAATAATCAAATAGAACCCAGTTTTGATTTATAATTGATACATCAAAGTAATCGGAAACGAGGCAGAGTAATCTGCTAGGGTTGTCAACTTCGAGCGTTTCTATAAAAAAAATTATATTTTCTAAATCGCGCGCTGTAACTCATTACTCAATATAGTTGTTCATAGAATTAAAAATAATTACAATTGTTTACAGTCACCACACGAAACGTCGATAAAAAATATTAATATAAATTAACCGCATTCTAATGCCGATTTATAATAAACAGTTTATTATGTTAAATCTGAATATAAATTACACGAACATAGATATATGTTACACTTTGTTACACTTGACTGTATTACTTTGGTAGAATTTAACATGAGAATAGCTTTAAATCTATAGTATAGTATAGCATGGTACAATCAAATAAAGTGCTTACGGTATAGTGGACCAAAGTTTCATTTTCTACTAGTAAAATAACAATAAACGACCAAGATTTTTTCTATATTATCATGTCAGCCTCTAGAAGTCCACTGCTGGATATAGACCTTCCCAAGGAATGGAGAATGTTGCTCATAATTCTCGCGCTGGACAATCGTATCGGCATCACTGAGAGCAGCTTTCAAACAAAACTTTTTACTTCAATAATACATTATAGTATTATTATTATTATAAAAGCATAGATTATTATAACAGTATAGACACAATAAGTGTAAAAATGTGATACAGACTAAAACTGTTATCAACAATATAAGTGGGAACCCTATTCTATAATCCAGTATCAAAGCAAGATTATTGGGTTAGTCTCGTAGCTTTCAGCTAGTGGAGGTATGAGATAATCCATTTCAAAATGGTACTGCTATTTCAGGAGACATGAAGGTTAAAGTAGGTTAGCTTCACACGCGCTACTTAATGTAGACACTAAAAGTCGTTACTGTATTACAGGGTAGTTTTTCATTTGACTGCGTGGTCCGTCTTTACCTTGAAAATATACCCTTAGATGAAAACTCAACTCAAAATAATATATTTCGTACAGTTCAAGAAAAATAGCTATTTAAACGCAAACGGTAACCTTCTTGACATTATTGTTTTTTTAAATTTTTAAATGCTTTTACACTTTAAAATATATCGCTAGCATTATAAAATCATTCGAAATCTTTATTAACGAAGACATGGCGATAATTGTAAACGGTATATGGTCGTTATACTTTAACTTGTAAAGTAAAAGAACAGTCGAAAGGCTGATCTAAGATTAGGTAGCGCATTCTAGTGGAGTTGAAGAGTGGCTCGTGTGAGGTCAAACTTAGGCTTTTAGTCAGATTTACGAAGAGAAAATTTAAATCATCTTAGATATTTTTAAAAAGATTTAGTTTTAGAAAATTTAGTTCGCCTTTTTTATTTTTAATGAGAAAACAGCTTTACTCAAGCAGGTTTTCATGTTTTGGATTGAATTAATTCATCTGTACTAGGTGTCGTGAGAGGCGCCTGAGATATCGGAACCAACAGATGTTGGTATATTTACCGGAACAGCTCATATACAACAAGTAAGTAATGAGCAGAATGTAGCATTTATGTCACGAAGTTACGCTCTACAATTGCCACCACGCCTGCTAAGCGCGGCAATATGATTCATGATGACCCATGCATGGTTCACCTTCAATATATAAATAATATCTATAGGTACTGAGACTGTCAAAGTAGAAAACTTACACAATATTTAGGATTTCCTGGAGTTCAGGGCGCGTGACGTCACGGTCGGTAAAGAACTCCGGCACCGCGGTTCTCATGGTAAAGTACATGTCCAGCTTACGCTTGGTCTTCTCCAACGAGAACTTGCAGCCGCGGAGGAAGGTCATGATACGCTGGTCATCTAAAAAGAATATACCATTTTGTTATACATACGTATATTATGTATTATTCATTCTCAATAGCATCGCTATGAAACTAAATATTTTTACAGAAAGGAGTTTTTTTTCATGAGAAAATTTGTATGTTAATCTGTCATTGACTATCCAATTTTATTAAAAAAATAGTTAGTAAATGAATTAGGCATTTTAGAGATTTCCTAATAATTCAAATATGTGGAAATGCTGCAGCATTCTGGGGACCTTTGGGTCAGACATGTATCTTCTTTAAAATGCATTAGATATTATTATATTATATATAAAGGAATTATGCTATTTAAAAACAATTGAATTATGAGTTATTTCTATTTTCGTATAATTTACAATTATAATAAATTTATTGTGTAGGTATATTCTATTATATTTCCTATATTACTAATTCGTAAGTAATCTTTGTCAATTAATGTCATATAAAATATAAAACTCAAACAAATAAAGTACGTTAAGGGCAAAAAAAAACAATTAGTATTCCACTTCGCAGCATCACAAAGTGTACCAAGGCGAAAGTTTTCCGGTGGAGCCTGCGAGATGTTTCAACCTCTACACCATAGAGGTTCTACAAGACCAACTTTTTTTTTGTCAGTTCATAAAGTTCAAGCGCCTTAGTTTTTCAGGCATAGTCTTCGTTTCCATGAAAATACAAAAATAATATTTAGTTTATTACTCGCTGACAGTTAAACTTTTAAAGGGTGAAAAATATTTTTCGTTGCTTGAAAAAAAAATTGATCATTCCAATTAGTTTTTGTGATGTAAGAAGAACATTGTAAATATTCCTAAAAGATAATAAAGTAGTCTATGTTAAACTAACCGAACTCGTCGGGCAAATGAGGCTCCTGCTTGAGCCACTCCTTGATGATGCCCAGATCCTGGTCCTTGGTCTCCTGCTTCTCATTCAGTTCCTCGCGGATCTTCTGCCACATCTCCCCGGTTGGCTGTTCTAGAGTCATCTTGGTTTCCTTGACTGGTTCTGGAAAGAATAAGGATCCTAATGACTCATTTCTTTATAGACAACGTATCTTTAATATTTTCTGATTTCCTTGACTTCAAATGGTTTGAAATTTACAAAATTACATACAAATTTGTTTTAATAATAAAATTTACCAGATTCATCAACTATCTGATATGTTACTGACTCCGAGATAAGTAGCTTAAAATATTCGAGTTCGGATATCAGATGACAGAGAAATAACATATAAATTACTTAAATATACCTATATGACATCTAACACATCAACACAGAAAGTGAGGTACCGGCAAGCCGTGAGATACCGTCAGAGTATAATAGCACCTCCCCCTGTACCGAGTGTCCATTCGCAATACTGTAGCTCAATTGCATAGGTCGGGGATGAGCAGCAGTATCCCCGTCACGAATGCTACGCTCTGCAATTGTCAACATGCTTACCCAACGCAGAATGTAATTGCTGTGTTCAGCAATGGCTGATATGTGCTGATATGTATAATAATGATGAAACATAGAAAAAATAATTATGTTCATCACATAATCATTTCTCTTAGAGGGAAATCAAACCCATGATCATTGGCGCGCAAGAACACTACCGAATGCACCATCGCGCCTGTCAAATATGAATATATTTCACAATACTGAGCTTGTATGTTTGGTTAAAAGCATGTATGTACTGTAATCTTATATGTTGATTATTAATAAGACGTGGAAGTATGTACATAACGAATATATTGTGAAAATAATAATTAATGCATTTGCCCGCACGATGTCAATATTTGGTAAGAAACAAAAGAAGCCACTTTATTGCGTATGCCGCAATTAACGCATAATAAAATGCGCACGCGCAATGTGTGTGGTTATGACACTTTCACCATAACATTACGGACTCTCTATAGTTTCGTTTTATTTATGGTTACAATAAAAGCTGACATGGATTAAAAGAGGTTTGTATGTCGCACGTAATTAATCGATTACACGGATTCTTGGGTGATTCAATCAATCATTGAATTCATCTTGAGTTTTTTGAGTAATTCTTCAAGTTATTTTTACTGCAATAACTTCAATATATCTTATAAAAATAACAGTTGTATTTATTTAATTCAATAACATTAAAAAGGAAAAGTTTTAAAATGTATTTATGAATGGAAAATTTGGAGTACGTGTAAAATTAATTAAAACTACTAATAAAATCGTTCTTAAATTAAGAGCGTGACAGAATTACCTAACCAACAGTGAAAGTTAAAAAACTCGTTAAGACTTTAACTTTTATGTTAACAAAAAAAAAACGTTCCGCATCGTAAAACACAAATGCTAATGTTGGTTTGCGGTTGAAATTTTCACTCGCAAAAAATGTATGAATTGAAATTTGCTTTCTAAAATTAAGGTGTTCCTTTTTCACTTATATTTGGGCTAGTTTCCTTATTTTTATAGAAACTAGCTTTCGATTATATATATTCCATAGAATAGAGATATTTGTAAACTTTAAAACATCCGACGTCTTAGTCACTCTAGAAAACAGTTGCCGAGAGAAAACGTCATACAAAAAAACATTGGACTGACATTTAAAATCCGTCAAAAATTGTTTTCTTTGGACGAAGATTGACATACGTTAATAATTACAACCTGTATGCAGGTCTCGCCAATAATAAAAGCAGAAAAAAATATGCCAATAATATTTACGGCATTGATTTCTTCATTCAGATTATAACGTATAAGAAACATAAAAACTTATTCCATTAAACTTATTTTGTATTAAAATAATATTAGGACGGCAATAGGCCTTCGTAAAGCAACCGCAATCATCAATAATAGCAAATAAACTAAAATAAAGAGCCTTAAATAAAAGAAAGGCCATTCCCTGCAATTCAGTGGCCTTTAACGTTTTATTGGAGTGTAAACTTCTGAAGTGCTAGCGTTAAAATCGCGAATGGTATATTAACTTTTTTTATGTGGAAGGTAACGTGACCGGCTAAAGAAAAAGAAATGTCTGCACTCTGCCTTTCCTTTTCTACTTTTTAAGTTTTGTAGGCGAACGAGGAAACGGGACATTTGCTTATGCACGTTCGTTTAAGTTTGTTGAACATTTTAAATGGTTGCTATGGTTCTTCTATTCTGCTTTCAACTGTTTTGTATTCACAATTTTTATATAATACTCTAGAGTCTAAGCTTGCGTACCGATTATTTACTTAAGAAGTCTAAAGATTTGAATGAGTGTTTTAGCAAATATTTTCAATACATTACCACAAAATTGTAAAAAATAACAATTGTTACTCGATAGTCTTTAATATTAATAATAATCAGAATTTCCTTATTTTCGCTGTTTTTTTTTTAAATTTCACACTAGATGTTAAAAACTTTTCACTTATCTGATTTTTATAGTTGATTACCAATATTTTAGAATTTTATACATAATCATATTCTTTAATATATAAGAATAGATTTTTTTTAATCACAAATTATGACAACGTTAGGGTATCACAAAAGGTATCTATATATCAAAAAGATTTATTTCCAATCTAGTCATTATACCTAAAATATAATGTCATTGCCCTCAGGATTTGAATGTCTACCGACAAAGTTTCATTTGTAGCATATCAAGTTATGAAAAGTAAGTATTAATACTGTATTATTAAATCGGTATTGGCTCTGCAATTTGAGCTAGAATGAATCTAAAGTCGGGCCTATAATTTCAGGACTCGTTCATTTAAATTCAGCTCAACTCAACCTGTAGTTTTTATGCTGCGCTGTTGGATATACCTCCATCTATCGGTTTCGGTATCTTAGCCGCCTCTAACGACATCCGGTACAGAGGCAGGTACTATTCTACTTCGTCGATACCCAACGACTCTGAGATTAACAGCCAACACTTGATTGTATCTACTTCCTCCTTTAAAGTCGCCGTTCCTAAGCCTACAATGGGACATGCTTAATATTATGTAATAAGGGATAGTAAGATGATAATAGGTGAGGTTATTAAAAAATTGCTGATGATGTGATCAATGGCTTTCTACGAGGACACTGCTATCCGTCCCCGCCCTGTTGTATTTGATCTACGCTGTTTCAGCCGTATATACCGCTATTGGTCGGTTCTAGTAACTAAGTCGTTTAGTACAGAGGGAAGTGCAATTCAACTCATATCTCATAAAAAATTTGTACAGCACTGTTCTACAAATCCTTGGAAATATAATAAAAGAACTCACAGAAAGTCTAATGCTTGCGAAACGACTAGTTTTAAGTTCAATTCTATTAGTTTTAAGTATGATTTGCGACACCATGACAGAGTCATGTACCGCACCATTATTACATAATGTAACACCTTGAACTGTACATATGCAATATAGAAAAATATATAAATAAATGAGAGATGTGCTAATAAAAGTCGGTATCTAAATTAAGGGAGTGACAGGATCGTTTTGTGCTCGAAGTGCAAATAGCAACTTTTATTCCGAGACCGTAGCGCGAGTAATATATTTTTCATTGTATATTATTTGACTTTATTATTAATAAAAAATGCGAAAAGAAACAGACTCACGTTAAATGAAAATCGTGACGAGAAGATTTAGGAAATTACCTAGAGAGGTCTAACCGCAGGCTTAGGCGGGTGGAAATAGTTCTTTGACATAGAATTCTCAGCCTTGGAATTTTGCGGTCGGCTTAAAAATCTAGCTTATTCGGTGTTTCTAATTGTGGTTATTAACTGTAATCTTGGTAGAAGAGTTAAAAATAAGAAATTAGCCACAGTGTCATTGTAATCGCGAAACTTAAAGGTCAATAGACTTAAACACTTTTTAAGTATAAAACAGTTTTTGAACGTTCAGAAATCAGATTGTAATTCAAAGAAATAAAATTGGAGTGTGCACACGTTGGAGTGTGCTTACTACGGCAACAATGAATTCTGTCATTACTCTCTATCTGTATGGAAAAAAAAAGGCGAGCTATGTTAAGTTAAAAAAGGTCTCCTAATACATTTTCATACTTCGATATAAGTAGCTAAAGGCACTTGTTTTACCTACACTAGTCGACATAATATATAATACCTACATAAATACATATATTTGCAAGAATATCGTCACAACTCTCAAGTAACCGAAGTTCTAAAAAGACCCTAACGTGTAGTAATTATTAATTCTATTTTTTTATCTTGATTAATTTTGTGTTGTGTCATTATTCTTGCTAAAGAGCGACACAACACGAACCACGACTTTTGGCGCAGAAGACAGGGATACTGTCAAATTCGCCAATGAGCCATCTCAGTAAAACGCTGTTATAATTGGAAAATGAATACCGCCAAGTCTAATATTAATTTATACGAGACATTTGTTATATAAACGCGGCTGTAGAATATTTTGTCTAAACTAAACTGAAGAATTAGTTGGCCAAATATTTTACAATGCAATTAAGTTAGTGCGTCTTAAGTGTAGAACGAAGACAATCACCAAATTACACTTCTAACACAATTAACTCGCACAATAACGAGGGCACAGAAAGCTAAAATAGAAAGAAAATAATTATATGCCACACGTACAAAATGATAGACATTACCATCGATTTCTATTCTCTTCAAATCTACTTCATATTAACTGTACTTACACCGGTATCTGTATGGACTACAATATAATCACGCTTGGGATATTTTTCGATAGCTTTTTATAATTTTTTTGTAGTGAAGCAAATGGAAATTGTTTTATATTTTTTTGTGTAGGCTTTCTAGTGATTTTTAGACCATGTCTTCAATTTTATGGTATGTTATTGAATTTCATAAGGCTTCTACTTAGGTTTTTATTTAGTAGTCATTTCTCATTACTACGGTAGCGATGGTAAAGTGGAATGCAAAAATTATCAATATAATTATTGGTTTAAAAGGTTAAGTGTATTTTTCGCGGGAACCTTACATTTATTCAGGATAAAACCTAGTCTATGTCATTACTTAGAATATAACCTTTGTACCAAATTACATATATATCTGATCAACCATTCCATTGAGTTTGTTTTTGAGATTTACTAGATTTACTTAGATTAAATTTTTGATTTAATCTAGATTCAATGCAACAATTAATTTAATATATTCAATTGTTTGATGATGATCATATAAGCTTTTAGGTACATATTAAATGGGCAATGGGCAACTAGGCATATCACCAAGAGACTTAACATGCTTTTAAATTCATAATACAGATCGCAAAATTAACTTTGACTTACCAGAATTGAGACATTGCTAAATATCAATAAAATTAATATTAATAAAACTAACCCTAAAATAATGTTATTGTTGCGAAACCATATATACACCTTTAACATGTACGTATTTATATCACTGAACTTGTTCGAACCTGGACGAATATTGTTGATTTGTGCGTTCAATTTTAGTTTCGGCATAAAACTAGCAAATGACGCTGAATTTTTGGGCAGAATAATGTCAGTTGTGCCACATTCCTAATTGTCTCTACATAGGTAAATCCCTTGAAATGTATATCAGTAATATATATGTACTTGAAGCGACAGGTGGCGATTTACATATTTAAAACATGCATATATAGGAGCTTACGCATCCTGAAACATGCTGTAGGATTGTCACCAGGACTGCCTGAAGTGCCTCCTGATCTTATGTGCAAATCATCTACGACTAATATGTGTGATGCAAAGTGTAATTTATTCCTTATTTATTTTACCGATTTACTTTGCAATAAAATAACAAGAGTAAGATTTAATTTAGAAAAATAAGCCGTGTCCCAATGCAGGCTACAAAATCCTGACATGCGTTGGCCCACCCATTACGCGACATGTCTTTCCGGAAACGTTTGACGAAGTTATGAGAGTAGTTTTTGAAAAATGGTGCACTCAAATTGTTATTAGCTGGTTCTTAATAAATAGTTATGTTAGTCATTTGTAAGGAATTACCCGAGAAAAGAATAATATTGAAACCATAAACTGAGAACACAAAGCATTTCTATAGATCTACAAAGATTTTTGCTAAATTTTATTTCGAATAAAATTTGGATTTTTATTGGATGTTTCTAGAGAAGATACTATATCTATAAATGAATTTATTTGATTTAAATGTAAGGAGAAGAATAAAAAATCAAAAATGTGTCAATACCAATTGATTTTTGGGCTCCTTCGTTTCTGTTTTTATTTATTTTATTATATTGTATATACGCATACATAATAACAGCAGATTTTAATTTCCAAAAAAAATATAGCAAACAAGTTTTCACGTTCCTAAATTGTGTATAGAGTCGAAATAAATTAAAAGGAATTAATTACTTTTAATCAAAAAACGTTTCGCGATTTACAACTTTTCTGAAATTAATAACTTTAAAATGTACTAAATAAAATGGTGACAATGCAATAAACCTATATACTATATATATTGTTACGTAGTTGCAAGCTGTGTTCAGTTTCGCAACGCTTGCTGCATTATCCGATGGTTACAAGACAATTTATCTCTCACGGTAAATCGCATGCATAAATGCAATTTCTCTAGAAGAGGGTAACGTCCGATGAATATCGTCGCTTCACGTCTCGCTGAGAACAAATTCCCGTTTTTATGTCCGCCATTTTGTTCGTGCTAATTGGATCTTTATAATCGCCTTTTTTATACATAACCCGGCCGCGATTTGAACGTGCTTACAGTAACTGAAACGTAACTAAACAAGTTACGTTTTATGTTAGGTTTTAGAATGTTTTGCTATATTTGAAAGGTTTTATTTCTCTATTTGTTTATTTTAACCTGACACGAAAAACAGTTAAATCAACTTAACGCAAAAGCTGTTAGGAATCGGGTTTTTAAAGTGCGTGACCGTCCATTGATAAATTTTATTTAAAAAATATTGTCACTAAATTTCACACGAAAGTGAAGTGTTAAATATTACACTGAATATCCATAATTGCATCCGATAACACATCACTTCCCAAATTCCAATGAAAAAGAAAAATAAAAATCACCTTTGTAATGGAAAATCAAGTCACACGCCAAACTTTCAACGATGAATACACTGGCACTTGAACGCAACGTGTTTGTGTTTTTGAAATCACCGGTTAGAAAAAAAAATTAAAAAGACAGTTTTGGAAAAGGTATTTCGTGGCGCGGGCGAACGCGCTCTTTCGAATGAGTCCGCTTCACGGGTTGCCCGCTTTTTATGATTTCGTCACGGTACTGACTGTGCCTGCAATTGCATTGGAGAGGGGTTGAGCCACTAACTTTGCCTAACTGGAGTACCAGAGCGGCGTTCCTCATGCATCACGCGATCAGTGTTATGATGATAGATGACAAATGAGGTTGGTTGCGTGTCCGCTATAATCTGTGGCAGTGTGGAGCAATTCTTTTACAAGTCTGATCTCGAACTCAAATTCTTAAATATAAACTTCTGTTTTAATAAATTTAATTTTTAATAAATTTATATTAACCAGACTTTAGAGTCTGGTTAATCTATAAGATAAGTTGATTAAAGCACTTGTGTTATGGACATCAGACAACTGGGGAATCAAAAATATAATACTATATATACATATTTAACATTCAGACACTGAACAAACCCAAGTACTTATCATGAAAATGTTTGTCCTGGGTCGAACCAACGACTCTTGGCGTACAAGACCGACTCACTATCATCTGCGCCATCGTGCCCGTCTAAACATATGTCACTACGATATTAATATTTTAAAATACACTCATTTGCAAAAAAACGGGCACCTAAGCAATGAACCATTTCAAATGTTACTATTGGTTTGTTTGATAATTATAGGTAGTTTTACTTTCTCAATTTTGTAAACTAATAAGCAAATAATCGTTTTCGTCAGTATTATCATAAAATTTTGATATAATTTATGGGTTTTAATGCTAAAGATCACTAGTTGTGTATGCCCGCTAGTAGTGCATATGCTCGTGAAGTAAAAGTTAACAAAGATTTTTGTTTGTTTTTTCTTTAATAAAGTAAAAGCAGATAAAATTTTAGCATCGAGTGTGACCCCCTCTAGCTGAAATCACAGCTTCAATTAGTCTGAGTATGCTAGCGAGGATAACCCGGATACTTGCTCACAGAATACGTTCCCACTCCGCGGTAATCACATTCTTCAGCTCTCTGATGGTCTGCGAAGCCGGATGAGCTGATTTTACGCGTCGTTTCAGAACGTCCCAAACGTGCCCTATAGGATTGAGGTCGGGACTTCAAGCTGGCCAATCCAAATGACTAATGCCGACCTCTTGCACATACGCTTCCACATCGCCAAATCGGTGGGCGCGAGCGTTGTCGTAAAAAAAATTTAGTCTGCCTAAAGCGGCCAATGCGGGTTGTGCATGAGGAATTATCACTTCCGTTGTGTATCGATGTCCAGTCAGCAAGCCGTTTTCAATAAAGACTAACTCTGTACGATCCATTAAATTTATTCCTGCCCAAAACGTAACAGAGCCCCCACCATAAGGTGTGATTTCTTCAAAACAAGCCTCTGCAAAGCATTCTCTTTGTTTTTGTAGCACTCGCCGACGCCGATCTTCACCAAACATAGATATCCTGGCTTCATCGGAGAATAATACCCTATTCCAGTCTTCTTGAGTCCATGACTCACAATTTCAAGCAAACCTAAGCCTGGCAACTCTGTGCTCACGGAGTAACTTAGGGCCGCAAGCTGGGCGATGACTGCGTATATTGGCCACGAATAGCCTCCTCCTGACCGTCCATAGACTAATATGCATTTCTTATTTCTCTGAGGTTGTTCTTAAGGTCCACATACGAGGACTTGCAATTTCTCAATGCGCGACTTACAAGAAAACGATCATCCCGTGGTTGGGTACATGGTTTTCTTTCAGAACCAGGCCTTCTCTCGACGGAACCGGTGTCTTGATACCGCTGCCAGGTCCTTTGAACTGTTGAGCGACTCACACTTAGCCTTTTAGCCACGAAGCATTGGCTGTAACCCTTTGAGCAGCGCAATAATTTTGGTAGCTTTTACCACTTTCTCTAACATTATTGAGACAGTTAAACAGCAATAAATGAAGCTTTGACAATTAAGAATATGAAATAAATTCATAAAAATTGACTAAAAGCTATGAAAACCGATATTATCTTTTGGAACTTCGCACCAAAAATGTAGAATAAAAAGTAGTTTTCTGTAAAAACGAGCATCAAACGAAAATTTGAATTTAGAACACACTGTTTTAAACACCACGGCATTCTTTAACATCTACAAATGATTGAAATCATTTTGGTACCGAATTTTTTAAAGACCGTTTTTTTTTTGCAAATTAGTGCATATTTCGATTTACTTCCATGTTTGTTTGCGACATTGCAATATTTGAAATATATAATACCAATGCATAATACATACTTTATTTGTACTTATTTTTAGAATTAAGCCGCTTCTGGTGACACAGATTTAGAATCGCTATTTAAGTAACATGTCTCTAAGTAACTTTTATATCAGTATTTCTAAGCTAAAAATTGACGTATTTTTATAATGTTTTATGTAGCTTAGCTGTCGTAGAAAATGGGAACCTAATAAAAGTGGGTAGTGAAATATTAACGAGAATTTATATTTTATTAAGAGATTTAATAGTTTGAGACAGGCTCGCTGCTGTTCGGCCTCATCCCTGAAGAGAAGAATTGTCCCTATTTACCAGATGAAGTAACTGGTAATTGAGAGACAGGAACCGACAGATGGCGATATATATTTTGCAGTCACATTATAAAAACTGCCGTTTAACATTAAGGCTGGCTGTTATCAAAAACAGGGCTGTTTCGATATGCAGTGGTTTAACAACTAGCTAGATTGTTGTTGTGGTTGCAGTTCTAACCGAACCTAACCACCATTTTGTTCAGTTAACCCTACACATATTATTTTTTATCACAAAGTTTTAAATTATATTTTGGCATTGCGATTGATTTTGTGTCATTTATCACTTTGTCTAAATTGAGTAGACATTTTAATAATGGTTGGATAGTCTCACTGTATTACATTATAGCTAGCCGTGGTGAATAACGAACAGTGCCGAATACATTCCAGAAGTTTTTTACATAGCCGCATTCATTCCGGCTAATCGTTGAACCGCCACATTTCAAAACGGCCCTGTTTTTGATAACAACTACTTAGCCGTAATGTTATACTGCGGATTATACATTCCGATTGCGACATATATATCTAAACTGGCATGATTTCCGAGTTACGTTTTCCCAAAAGGCTTTCCCAAAACCTCCAATCATGATCTGTTGGGGAGGACTATGTCCAGCTGTGGACATAGTCCTCTTCAATGTTAAATGAAAATAGCGTGGCTGGCATATCTTTCATGTTTCTTTAGGTACAGGTTGCTAAAAAAGACAAGAAAGATATACCACGTGTAGAGGGGTACTCTCCTAATGATTGTACCATTAATACAGTAAAATACACTTGCAGTCGGTAACAGTTAGTTATTGGTGTACATCACATGCGAAACTAAAAGTTATCTCTGTAAAGCGTACAAATATTTAAGACAAAATTATATAATACATAATATTAATTAAAATCAGAACAAATGAGCAATAATTGTCCGATTTTCATTTATATAAATCTGGTTGTCTTAAAATAAAAAAGTAGGTTCAATAAATGAAATAAATTGAATACGAATCGTGCAGCACGAAAATATTGTAATTTTTTTTCCTAATTGATAAAATAATTTTGAATATAAAGAGGAAAATTTGAACACATAAAGACAATAAATACCTCCATACCTCCATCGTAATAATTAAATGTTCTTAATTGTACACATATATTTACATATAGATGTTATGTTTAAAATCGTACAATTGGCGGCTTGTTTACTCTGAGCGATCTCTTCCAGGAAACCTTTGGATGGAGATATGAAAGTTTATTATTATACCACCGTTGACATGACTTTTTTTTCTAATCTAGTTAAGTAGTTTTAACAAATCGATAAATTTGTTTTTCTTTAAAATTAAATTTTAGCTACTCAAATAGTCGTTTTTAATATTCTTAAAAAATATTTTCACATATCCAAAGGTTGCCTGGAAAGAGGTTGCGATAGTAAGATTACATACTCGTATCATCTTCATTCAAGCCATTGGAAGTCCACTACAGGACATAGGCCTCACCAAGAAAAGGGGAATTTTGCCGTGTTGGGCAAGTTGGCAAGTGCGCGAAGAGGACGCTGCTGCCTATCCTCGCCCCGTGTAGTTAAGCTACACTATTCAGATACAGTCTTTACTGAGTCCCATAAAATTTTGATGAAAAGCTCTTTATTTATAAATGCGAAAGAAAAGAGATATATTTTTTTAAAGAAATTAGTTAAACGACGTATTAAAAAGCAAATTATCTTAAAACTAGTTGCTCGTATCAGTTTATTTGTTTTGTGTTACTGCGATGTTCGATTTAAACTTTCTGAAACGCGTAAGTTGAAGGTGCAAGATTGTCTATCTATAGGAAAATTGACTTTATTAACTAATACTTCTACTTTCTTTTAATATACTAAAAGTACGTTAATAGCGTTTTAATTGTTGTTTCAAGTCTACGGTTGATAAATTTGAGGTTTGTATTATTATAAGTCGAAGTTTGCAAAAATTAACACTACACTTTTAAATATAAAAAAGAGCATGTATAATTAAACTACAATTTTTATAACGGTTTTAAAACGTGGTTTATTTAACTTTATACATTTTTTGTTTGACGTTTCGTTACTTTGCGGCAACCGTTCTCAAGATTGACAAAAGATGTTGATGTTATGATCTGAAAGTTACATTCCGTCACAAATTTTTATTTAATATTGTTTTTTTATTATTTTGCACGTTCGTTCCTATACACGTAGTGGGTGCTGCCAGTATCTAATCTAGCAGTGTTGTTATGTAGGCCGTGGTTTTTGATCTCTATTGAAATTGGGGTGTTTTTTAATTCAAATAGACTCGCGAAGCATTTGTAGTTTATCAAACTTGATCTAATTAATGGTTGTTATTGTCTAATGCATGCTTACAGATTGCAGATTTTTCCAATCTTCTATGTTTTTTTGTTGTTG
Source organism: Heortia vitessoides (assembly GCA_020976665.1). NCBI lineage: Eukaryota > Metazoa > Arthropoda > Insecta > Lepidoptera > Crambidae > Heortia > Heortia vitessoides. The sequence goes on from JACJUM010002809.1 coordinate 10,254,108, forward strand.
TTTGAATATTTATTTTGGTCTGGCCGATGTAAGAGAAACTGCAGTCACAGTCAAGATTATGACGGATGGTATAAATTGGTTTATCTTCTTGGGTGGTTCGAAGTACGTCTTGACTAAAGCACGCTTTTAAATGTTCCCCAATCGTGTCACTTATGTCTTGGAATAAAGTAGTTTTTTTTAATTAAAACTTAAATATAACATATGAGAATCATCATACCAGCCATTGAAAGCCCACTGCTGGACATAGGCCTCCCCAAGAAAGGAGGTTTTTTGCCCATAATTGCCGCGCTAGACCAGCGTGTTGGCAATCGCTCGCATTGTCGTGAGAGAGACAGTGAAATTAGCTATACTTTATCCCAATGTTATTACGAGAAAGAAGCCTACATGGATGAAACCTCGGAGTGCTGACATAGTTTTAGAGACCCTAAATTAGTTTTTTTATATGTAATGGTTAACAAGCAACCAGCCCGCATAGTGGTCATCAACTACAGTTCCCGTACTACGCTCCACTCTAGCGCCAGAGTATAATAGATTCCGTGGAGTGCCGATATAGGTTTAAGGACCCTAAATCAGTTTTGGCCATCAACTAAAATTAATAGGTCCATAGATCCCGCCAAACTAGTTTTCTGATGTATCCTACTTTAAATTACTACCTAAATACATTACTTCTATCACCCTTTGAACCGGGACCAATTGGCCATATCTATTTGATGTTAGGAATTGATAAGAGCAATGATACTTACTCATAGAGTGATAAAAATAGTCGTAAAATTGATATTGATTGATTGACAATATATAATGATATATTGTCAAACATGTTTACCTAATAAGGTGAACATATGTCTTGACTTCATTCGTTGTATTGCGCTAAATGTAAGTCGTAATTAATTTAATTGAGAAGCCTGTCTTATGGTGGAAATCATACGGTTGATTATATATACATCGAGGCGCCTAGCTATGTCTTTCTGTCGGTATAAATTCGATAATACAAAAGTATAAAAAAATGTTGATAATGTTTGTTTTCCGTTTAAATGTAAAAATCACTAATATAGTAAAAATAATAACTATTATTATAATCATCGTATCATAAAAATTCGTACAAAATATCATACAATGACCCAACCTTTGTTTGACATTGTTTTAATGTTTTGGGACAGAAAACATTTTATTTCATTAGTACATTACAAAATATCTCATACGTTAACCTGAGTCCAAGATAAGTAGCATATAGCACTTATGTTATGGATATCAGACAATAGATACATTAAAATATATTAAATACTTCAATAAATATATTTACTACCCAGACACAAAACAAAAAATGTTTGTCCAAGAAATCGACCTACGTGTCTTACCAGTAAAAACAGTGACACCGAATGCGCCAATTGTCCCGTTGATTAACGATAACTGTCATGGATATCGAAACAAAAATACAACTGGGAACTGTCATATGTTCAATATACGAGTTTCGAGCCAACAAAAATGGTGGACAATATCAAATAGTTCAGATAAATTCTAGTAATAGGAATGGAAATGATGAGCCACCATCAAAGAGATTTTTCTTAAGTTCTATAATACTACTTTCTAATATTAGTTTTAAAACGCTTTCAAATAGTTTATTTAACATTTGAACATTCTTGCTTTATTTGTTCTCAAGATTCTAATAACACCGAGTTTGAAAACAATTAAAAAAGTAGTTTTACCAAAATTCATCTTTTTTTAGTTCAATCATTACTCAAAATATGAAAAGTGTTTAATTATATGTTATATATAAAAAATTGCGGAAATATAAAAATACGTATGAACCAGCATAAAGCAAATCACTAGACCTACAAACTAAAATTATGCTTCCTTCAGTTATGTAAGCCAGTGAACGTAACCAAGTTTAAATACTTATTTCTTTATGTTAAAAAAACTTGAAGTAATTAGGAGCTTGAGTGAAATCTAAATACAAATATTAACACCACCTGTGGTCATAATTTTGACAATAACATTTTTAGTCTCGCGACAAATTTGACGAAACGCATGGAATTATTTGGAAACTCACAATAAAACATTTGCAGCAATTTGCCCACAAACTCAAATGCTTTCGTTGGAAAATCGTTAACGACTGGGGTTCTATCGGGCAATCGCTCGCATGTGTCCGCAATTATCTCTCGCTTTACATATTTTAGAAAATCACAATTGAATAGTTTTGATGTGTAAGAAAAGTAACAAACTATATATACAGCTAAATTGACTAAGAACCATGATAACAAGAGAATAATCACAGCGATATCACTAGCACGTTGCCAACCTCGTGACTTAATGATATTACAATTCAAGACATCACTTTACTCAGTAACTTTACTGCCGTGTATATTACCAGCGTCTATAGGCTACAGTGATGCTTACTATCAAGGGATATGTACGCTAGTATGTTAACTTGATCTAATATAAAAAAAAACACTTTCCAAAGATTACCTAGAAGATATTTCTGTTAGCTTTAATCATTTAGTTATTGCTACGCTCGTACTACTAGAAATTCTATTATTAGTACACTTTATTAACGGCCTAATATTGTAAGTTACATCACAATTACGTTTTGTATAAACTTTTTATGATATATTATCGGGGAGGAATTCAACATTATTTGCAAGAGTATCACCAGATGATATGTTCAAGTCAGTTTGTTAGTAATTCGATTCGTTATTCACTGTACAAGTTATTAAATTACCTCAGCTTTAATACGCTATTATAATTGCATTTTCATCAGTCTTCACTTCTTTTAAATTGATTTTAGCTTGTACACTAGAAAGTGTTTTCCGTAAGATAGACGAAAACAATAAACTGCATAACGTTAAAATGTAATCTTGTTATAAATTTAGGATAAGGTTATCAATTTGGTCGATTTCATGCAATCAAATGGATCTACATAATTACTTAAGGTTGTTCAGAAATTAAAAGTATTTGTATCTATTTTATTTTGTCGTACTAACTATATATTAAGTTCAATGTACAATGTAATTATGAATTGCATAAATAAAATTTAGTTACCAAGTTACTTTGGATTGTTTACAAGTTCAACTGCCTTCATATACATACAATTATAGCCTGTAAACTGTTTTGAAGTACCACTAATATCGTTTCTTAATTTCATAGACGGACCTGAAAGAGCAGATAGTAGTGAGTTTTTCTTGTTTGTCTGGTTAGGAATTGAACCCGTCATGGGTTCGATCTCCAGGGAGAACATTGATTTATTGAATATTTGTATTTGTTCGGTATCTATGTGTACAATATAAGTAAATATTATAATTATGATTCCTCTGCTGCCTTTAACCGTAACTCAAGTGCTTCAAGCAACTTATCGATAAACCGAATCAGGAAAATGTGTGGAGATGTTTTGTTAATTTATTATTGAAATTCATTCTCAAGACAGAATAATAAGTAACATTTTTAAGTCTACTGGTGCCGAGATTGAAGGCCATGGCATAATCTCGCTATGAGTCACCGGCACACCGCTCCCCGCCGCGCTGTGGATTCCGGTACGTGTTTCCATTTTCTCGAGGCACCCGACTTGCGGCTCTATGTAGAATTGAAACAGGTCACTCTCAAAGATGTCCATTAGAATATTGCAAATTAAGTTAAGTTTGCATGGTCCAGTGCTGGGTTTTAAAACGTTTATTTCACGTTTCGGATACCATGCGGAAACCTCACTATAAAAATACGAGATAAAGAAATTAATTCGCGTTATAAAGGCGTTAATATAGTAGTTTTTTATGAGTAGTGAATGCGTAAATAATATTAAGAAATATGTTAATTAAAACTTACTTGAAGACACTTGTTGCGCGGGTCAGTCGCGGGAGCGCGGGAGTCAGTTGGGGTTCATTAACACAAATCATTGGAAGTTAACGACACCTTTCTTACTAAACTGGTAGGGACTGGCCAATTTGACGGGCCTTGATTTGATTGACGGGCCTGATGGCGCAGATGGTAGTGATCTTGTGCGCTAAGGGCAAATATTTATATTATGATATTTGTGTTTTTTCTGTGTTTGGGTATTGAATATATACATTTAAGTAGTATATTTGTGTTTCTGTTGTCCGTCACACAAGTGCTTTAAACAACTTACTACAGAATCAGCTAAATGTATAAGATCTAGTGGGAATTAATTTTCCCCTACTTTAAGATGTATAAAAATTTTTACGAAGTGGTATGTTAGCGACATAGCACTTTGTAAAAATTGTTTTTTCTCTTTAGAAATTGTAATATTCCTGTCTAGAAGTATATTTTACTTGATTTGACAAACTAGATATTTTTTAAAGTACTTGAGGGTATGCCGGCGAGTACTGGTGAGGTGGAAAATCACAGAGGTCTGTACTTTTGCGTATCATACTTATCTTAAACATGAAAGCTTAAGAACAGAGTAGATGGGTCTGACATCACCGCGCTGCGTTTGTCACCACGATTGCTCAGCGCAGCTATTATGGGCAAATATTCCTTTTTCTTGGGGATTACTAATTAGTGATACTCCAATAACTGATATGATGATGATAACGATGTCATACATATATACAAAAATATCTCTTTTGCGACCAATCAAGGTAGGTAGAGTATAGTAGAGACAATGGATCACCACTTGCTACGATCTTTTCAAACAAGCATTGATCCTATCATACACGATCGTTTGTTTTTGGTATTTCTAATCTGGTCGTTTCTTTATTAAAGGAAATTACTATCTTTTATCTGGTTAAATTATGTTCTTCTAGGTCGTACTATACTAACCTTTGTATTTACTATTGCTGTATGTTAATGTGCAGTCTTTCTACTTTCATTCATCATCTCTATATGTCCAAACCATCACATCATTCCTCTATATTGTTGTCACATCATCTTTTACACCACATTGATATCTTATGGTTCTATTATTTATTCTCTGTTCTATAAGTACTCCCAAACAGTAATCTTAGTCACCGATTTCATAAATATTGCCATAAATAGAAGGCTGCATTATCTTGTCTATATCATATTTTTTATTAAATAACATAAACACTCGTAGTACAGTGGAGTACTTCTCAGCCATTATTATATTTCGACAACCTTAGATGTGTCAGTGTAATGGCGGTGTTGCGCAAAATGGCGGATGAAATAAAAATAATGCGTTTGGAAACGTCAGCGCTAACGCATGTCTAATACGAAGAAAATTATAGCGTTCACTTGGTTTGAGTTCTGAAGAAAATTTATATTTATCTATATTTAAATATAAAAACAGAAGATAACTGACCAACTGACATATAAACTCAGGGTTTAAACTAAAAGGGTTGTTCTCGCTCAGAGGTTCCTTTTATAACGTAGGGAAGCAATAAAGATTTTTTAAAATTAACCCCCTAAACGGCTAAAACAGGGGGACTAAGATGGTATGAAAATTTGCTGTTTTTAAAGTTTTTCGAATAAAATTCAGTGTTGAAGGTTTTTCAAATATTTCTTCAATAATCCTTCCTTGCCGTACCAGTTTATTAAAAATTAATGTCCTTTTATTCCGCATAACTATCAATAATTTTGTCCCTATAACTATCAACTATTCATTTTAGAGACAGAAAATAATAAATCTCTTTATTATATAGACGGGTTCTATGGCACAGGTCGTAGTGATCTTACTTTGAGCGCCAAGAGTCCTGGGTTCAATCCCCAACTAGGACAAACATTTATGTTCTGTGTTTCTGGTTTAATATGTCTTTAATTTTTTCATTTGTGATTTCGCAATTGTTTTGTATCTGTAACACAAGTGCTTTTAACAACTGATTTAGATTATGTATCAGATGTTGTGTGAATTTATTTTTATTATAAACATGAATCGTAGAATTTCTAATAAGATCGATGTCGATCGACTATAGGCTAGTGCAATGCTTAGGATTAGGTATGTTTGCTTGTCGACCTGATGTGAAAAAAATGCACAGAGGTAACAAATTCAGGCCGTGGAGTGAGCGCGAGTTGATGATGATGTATAAACCCTCTTGCTGGAAGTGATGAGATAAATATTCTATCAGTAGAGTAGTGGGTGAATTTTAAAGTACCTTCTTAGGACAGAAAAAATCTCCGCGTTGTTAAACAGATGTATATTTATTTTAGAAGGGTTTAAACTAACGTGACAATATGTGCCTGAGCTACATGGTATCTGAATGCGCGACGGAGCAAGACGTTGAGTCATCGTTTGCAGTGACCGCAGGTCGATCTCTACTGTACTTAGTTGGTTCAGGATAGAAACCAGTGAAAGGAATATATTTTGTTAGTACTTGGTACGATGCTATCATATATCATCAGAGATGATATCGCATGGACGTGATTAGACATATGATCAACTCGTTCATATAGCAAACTGTCTGATGTTAATTGTAATTTTAAATAAAATTAATGTTGAGGTGCAAAATTTAAGAACGGGTTGAGTTCGGCTAATTTATTTTTCATATTTTCCTTAAAGCTCACGGAAAGTTTAACGAAGACAAAAGAAAGTAGTGAGTAGTAGAAAAATCTAGTTAATGCAAAATAAAAAACACGCATTAAAATACATAAAAAAAAATTATAGCAATATGAAAATAATAATTTACAAAAATACTAGCAATAGTCGCCATCTATTGGTTCTGGTACCTCAATCGGTACGTATTCTACTCAGACGGTACACCACAGCCAAGAATAGTGTCCTCTTTTGGCAGACCACCTATAAAATGATTTCTGACTATTATAACAGTAAAGTAATTCGTATTAGGCTTGCCTAATTGCCTATGTTAATGACAGGTTCAGCTCTCATTGTTTCATGCGGCCATACTGAAGTATACACGGCTATCTGTCGAACCGTGTCAACAGTTTTACGCTTCGCGATTGTTTTATGAGACTGATTTATTTCTTGGCCTCTCTTCTATTGCTGATGAGTCTTTCTGTGCCCAAAAGAATTGCATTGGAGTATTTGTAAAGTAGCTTAAATGTAAATTCATTGTTTAAGCGCAATTTATATGTATTCTTAAGATAAATGAAGTCCCATGCAAAAAGGTCTCCAAAAATATGAAAACAAGCACCGGTTGGTACTGGAATCGCGTTCCATTTTTAAAAACAATATCATTTAATAAGTAATAGAAACTACGATCTGAAATAACCGTACGTACCTATAGTAAAGATTTTGAAGAACGAAATCTATCAGGGAGAATAATTTGAGTATTTATAAAAATTTTCTAAAATTTATTTTGTGTCAAATATTAAAATGTACAAATAAATATCTAAAATATAAGTTTTTCTAATCTAGTGGAATGGGTTAATGTTAAATCACAAGAAATCGCGAGACATCTTCACCTCAAGCCGACCATTCCTATTTATCTGTGTTACATGTGTATTAATTTTTTATTCTTGAAGTTGAACAAGTCAAAGACTTTGTGTGTATGGGAAGTATGTTTACGGAAGATGGACAGTTATTGAACGGACAGTCAAACTGGAAATAGTGTTCATGGAGCCTTAAACGCTTTTATGGGCAACCAAAACGTGTCAAAAAGGGCCCGACTGGCTGTTCATAGAGGCATAAGCAAGTGAGTAGAATAAATACTGTTGAAATGAGAGCACTTCTTGATATTTATGTTGTGATTTTAACTGATAGATCGACATTTAGTGATAAGAGATGGATGTGGTGTGAAATATGATGTTATGACAACAATAGAAAAAGAAATGGTGACATGGTTTTGACAAATAGGAAGGACAGATGAAAGCCGAGTGACAGACAATTATAGAAAGCGAAAGTATAAAAGGAGGCCTTAATCAAGTAAAAGAAGTATTGAAGATAAGCCAAGTCAGAAGTACCATAAATAAACGAGCGTATATGAAAGTACTAACGCGAGGTCAGGAAGCCAGAAAGGCATAGTAAGTGGAGATCCTAAGTCTCTGCCGATTCCGATGGGACACAGGCGTGATGTGTGTATGCTTGCATAATAATTTATATATCCGTATAAAATAAAGAAGAAATACACGTATAGGTATACAGTCAAATAACTTATTGAACAATTATATTATAAGAAACGGTAGTCGAAAGCTTAAAAAAATACCGTGCGTAAAATACGTGCCGACAATTGAGTGACTAATATTAATTTGATCAATTAAAAGCAATAAACCTTAGACATGAACATTTCCAGCATAAATAATTTAAAATACATTTTTTTATCGGAGGAAGGTAATAAATCATGAATAAAATTGAAAAAAGTATATGCAGTTTTATTTAACATATAAAAGATAATTAATAGGAAGTATTTTATAAGCGTTATACTGAAGTTACTCATTTTATTTAATGTTAGCGTTATATAATATCCTTCCGCTCTTATTAACGTGTTATATGTTAAAATGATATAACACTCGGTTTTGGTTACACACCGGCACTTTATAAATTATATTTCGCATCCGTTCGCTGCTCGTAGGACAAAAAGTTCTACCAGTTTTCTATGGTCATATCCCCGCGTCTTTTATAAGATAAATATTATCTGTTTATTAATATTAAGTGTAACGGGTTTTAAATTTACAAAGATACCTTGGAAGCATGCTGTTTTTTATGAATGATATTACTTTTAATAATCAGTTGGACTCTCTAGATATCCTACATCAATAGACAAGCCCGATGGTGCAGGTGATAGTGATTGTATCTTGTGCAAGTGTCGTGGGTTCGATCGCTAACCAAGACAAATATTTATATGATGAATTTGTTTATTGTTTATCTTTACTAATATTATAAAGCGGAAGAGTTTGTTTGTTTGTTTGTTTAAACGCGCTAATCTCAGGATCTACTGGTCCGATTTGAATAACTCTTTATTTTGTTGGATAGTCCATTTATAGAGGAAGGCTTTAGGCGCATGCGCTGCATAAACGGTTTAAGTTATTCAAAAACTATGTATGAAAGAATTTTGCCTTTTTAATAATAAAAAAAGTCCGCGACAGTATATGTCTATCTCTCAAGATTTACTCATAATAACATTATTTGTCGAAGAAGGCTTGCTACCATTATAATGTGCAAGCAGGCCGCGCGGCGGTGGGAGAGGGGGAGGTGGGCCTCGCCCCACCGCCGTGCTTGCCACTACCACTCGCGAGTGTATATTTGCGAGGTACCATGCCGCGCGGCTCAGACGCGGGGTCGGCTTCTTACGGAACGGTTGAATACAGCGTGCTTTATTTTAAACAAAAGTAAAAATATAATTTATGCCGAAGTACTTTGACCCATTATTTTAAATATATATATTTATAATATATTAAAAACATTATTTTTTACATATTATTTTAAAAAAAATCTTTACTCACGATTATAGAATAACATAAACCAATGTGACCAACCAAAAAATAATCTAAATAGAGTTTCCGACAACCACGCGAACGAAGTCGTGGGCACAGCCAGTTTGTTTATATTTATTTTGTGTCTTGGTTAAATTTATGTATATATATATGTATTGTGCCTTTAATACCTCTGTTATTTCATGATATCCGTGACACAAATGCTCTTAGCTACTTCTCACGGAGTCAGGTCAACGTTTTAAGATGTCACGTGAATTTATAATATTTTTGTTATATATAACTAAATTTCCTTTTTAAAATTGTTAGAGATTATATCAAATTTTAGATGGAGTACGGATGTCACGAAGCCAACGGATGGATTTTGAAGGTGCTAGCGACCACCGGTTTGTGGTATTATGTAATAACCAAAGTTATTTACGGTTGACTTTTGTAGGTTTTCTTAATTTTTAGAAAAACGACGAATTTCGTTCTTTGGTACTCTTCTTAAATATACTTCTATTTCTTCTTTTACTTATATATATAAACTAGTGAAGTCAAAATTCTATAAAAGTTTTTTTGTTTCTTATTTCGACAGTAGATTGTTTAGATGTTTTTTTTAATTATGTTGGATTTGATTCGATTTCTTGATATTTTAAGAATACTTTACTAGTACTAGTATGCCGGGAAATCAGCCTGGTTTTCAAATAGCATATTTCCTTCCTTATGGATAATATGAACAATTAATATTTCATCTTTATTAACAGAAAGTCAGACATTACATTGAGCATTTAAAATATATGTTTAACACATAGAATGGAACGCGGAAAAAATCTAGAATGTCATAATTAGTAAGATCATCATTATGTGCCTCCCAAAAAAATGGGGGAAAATTTTCCCATAATTGACTTTCTGGACACGCACATCCAGCAAAGTAATTATGGGCAAAATTATTCCTTCCTTTAAGGTGATGGCGATCGCAGATCGTGGCTACTTGACGGTAATGCTGCTGCTTGTCCTAGCCCTGTTGCATGTGAGCTCTACTGCATCGGATGGATATACCGCCATTTGTCAGTCCCGGTACTTTAGTCGCCTTCAACGACACCCGGTACTGAGAGAGGTACGGTTCACGTCCGGTATCTCTCGGCAAATTAGTAAAAGATGTTTATAGGTAATTAAAGTAGATTTATTCATTTCCTATTAATTATAAACTCATGTACACTTGAAGCTAATTATATCAAGCTATGGCACAGGAGATGAGGAGATAGAATCGCGTCAGTTACACAAACCACCCCAAGTGTGACCATGTTTTTATGAGCACCGAAATTAGTGTGATTTCTAATTCATTGTTAAGAGCGTGCCGGTGTCGTCAACATATATTTTTAAATATAATATCAGCTTTAAAATAACAATATTGTCGAACTTGAATTGGTTTCCACTATATAGACAAAAAAAGTAAAAAATAATTGCTAATTAATATTAGAAATGACTAGCTCATTTCTAATATTAATTAGCAATTATTTTGTATGAATGTAAATATATTTTTAACTCTTTCACGCTAGAACAACTGAACAGATCTGAAATAAGTTTGGCACAGATATTATAGTTTGGAGTAACACATAGGTTACTTTTTATCTTAAAAAAAAATTCGTGGAATGGATTATATTTTTTTTATGGAGTCGGCATGACTTCTTGCATAGGGAATGACACAATCTCCTTCCAATAATAACAAGAATCCTCAGAAATAAATAAGTAAAGACCTCGTAGAAAAAGTCAGGTTATTGTATAATCGTGAATAAGTCAGTCAATGCTAATTTATAATTAAATTGAGATACAGGAACTGATTTATCACAGAACAGATCTAAAATAAGTTTGGCACTTTAGTACGTTCGTTGCTAGGCAATTTTTTATCTCGAAAACATGTTCCCGTGGAATAGATCAGACTTTTATTACTTTCCTATGGAGTCTGCATGACTTTTTGCCCATTTCAGCTGTAAGAGAATAACACAGACTTCTTCCCATAATAACAAGAATCCTTAGAGATAAAAAACTGAAGACCTCGAAGACAAAGCCGCGGGGGGGGGGGGGGCCAGTTGATAATTAAAATTAAATAAAGGAAATGATTTTTACAGTAACGTTAGTTTAACGCAGACATTATTGTTAGTCTGGAGTAAAATATAGGCTACTTATTATTCCGAAAACATGTTCCTGTAGTATAGATCCAGCCTTTTGCAGTTTCGCTGTTAGGAAGCAACATAAAAATACTCTAGATAGATAAATTCACAACATCTCATACGTTGTGCTAGTTCCGATGTAAATAGCTTGAGGCACTTGAACTACGAATATCTGACAACAGACTAGAGGTAATACAAATATAATACTTATACATATTTATATTTAATACCCAGAGACACAGAACGAACACAAATATCTATCACATAAATGTATGTATCAAGTCTACGAACTTTGGCGCGCATTATAGAAACAATATCGATTGCAATATTTTCTAATCTGATCCTGACACAACATTTTTTCTCCATCTTAGGAATGCGATAACGTCGATCGAAACATTTAACAGTAAATAAACAGCGTATTAAAGCCATTATAAGAGTTTTATTATGTCCACCGAATTCGCTACCAGCAAATAGTAGTTACAGTCCTATATTGCTGTCACTTAAGTTTAAAAATCACCAACATCGTAGCAGCCGTAAAACGTCCACTACTGGATATAGGCCTCCCCAAGAAAGGGGGTGTTTGCCCATAATTACCGCGCGGTGGCAATCGCAGAGCGTAGCTTCGTGACGACAATGCTGGTCGCCATCTGACGGTTCCGGTACTTTAGTCGCATTTGACGACACCTGGTTTACGGGAGGTATTATTCTACTTTGTCGGTACCCCATGGCAAAGATATAGTAACTTACTCGTAATTACTTTGAGAGGTTTTTATGCATTGAAAATGCTGAATTATATTTAAGATGATATTTACTAAAAAATTCTTCTTAGTTGCTTTTAACTTGTGAAAGTTTGACAATTTAGTGTTACCTAAAACATCAAAGAAATTGCGCTGAGTTCTCAGCATAAAAGAACATTAGGAACATTCTTAGATGTTGTATACCACAACAGTAGTGCAATCTGGAGGGGGGAGGTACTCTGTGGGTACCACACGGATAAACAATATGGCCGCCCAATTCGCCCCACACAAAGCTCCTATATAGGTCGGTTGGGTATATTTCGATCTCATACGTAATACCAACCCCTACTTCATCATAAATCGGAGCACTCATAAGTTTGACGGCAGTTATTAATAATCAAAGTGAGGCACATCACGTAGTCCCCATAAGGGTCCCCGAAGGCATCTCGAATGTTCAGATTAATGACGGTATTACGGGTCTACTATAGCGATTTTGACAAAATATAATCGTTTATTATTTAGCCTGTTTCTTTAACCGAAACTATGACATTTCTTGTTTATATTAATACTAGCGACCCGTTCCGGTTTGGCGCGGGAAGTGAATTAAAAAATGGTTATTGCGGGTTATCCCTAAGAGATAGGCATGGCATATAACAAGACTTTTTTGTAGAGCTTTTTAAGGTATACAATATTGTAGTAACATTATTTTGATCTATCTCGTCGGGTTCAGCCAGCGTTGGTAAAGCAAGCGCAAGAAAAGTGTTTATTTACGACATTACATTAGAAAATTCGGAAATTATCAGTGTTTTTCTAATTTAGTAATTATACATATAAACCTTGCTCTTGAATCACTATCTATTTATAAAAGTCACAGTAAATCACATTGTATCCTTGTTTTAAAGATCTAAGCATACTAAGGGCCGGACAGGCAGATAGTAGGAAATGACTTTGGTGGAAATTGAAATTGAGTATAAAATCTTTCATTATTCAATAAAAAAAGTACTGTTTACTTTATTTAAGTATATACATTGAAACAGTAGTGATGTATTTCTAGTGCATTTTGAATAAAATAAATAGTTCTATGTACTCCGGCTCCATATTAATTTTATCTGTGTCAATTCACGATCATCTTTTATGTATTACATTAGTTTTTGTATGGTGATTACACCAAATACACTATATTGTAAGAGTAATTAGAACATTTGAAGGTTGATGAAACCCTCAGAACAAAATCTGAAAAAATGTGTTTAGACAAAAACAGATCAATTGTGTTTCATATCACAACACAAACAAAATCCAAAAAAATATCTTTATACCATCATATAATCAGTGCATATCTACTTTTGGATATAGACTCTCAAAAACAATAACATTCCTTAATTTATAAATGTATAAAATATAGGTTTATAGCTTTCCCGAGATCGATAAAATCTTTATCAACGGTTGCTGTATACATTGCCTGTGATACGATGAACAAAAATGTAAAAAGTTAAACAAACCACGTCATAAAAGCGTTAAAAAGAAATTTTATTATTAGTAGTGAACTGTTAGAAAATATACAGGAGGAATTATTAGAATTTATAATCGAAATATTGCTATTAAATAAAACAAATTCTTATCTGTTGTCTTAAAATCATAGAAATAACAGCGCCTCGCGATTTTTCGTGGTTTTTGTTCCCGTAAAAATAATAAATGTATAAGCTACTTACTCCAACATCAGCTATCAACCAATGAAAATTGTATCAAAATCGGTCCAGCTGATTCAGAGATTAGTCACGCATACAAAAAGACAAAAAAATAAATGAGAATTTGGAACATGCATTTAATGAGAATTTGGAATTACAGACACTTTAATTTATTTTATATGATGTATGATTTGTAAGTCATGACATGAGGTAGACCTCATACAGTTTTCTTCTGTATTGGAAACTAACTCTCACCTATTTTTTCCGCCAAATAGCAGTGTTCGCATTTCTGTGTTCCGGTTTGAAGGGTGACAGAGGCAGTGAAATTACCGAGTAATGAGACATAATCTCTTCAAGTCACAAGTTTGAAAACGCGCTAGTGATTTCCTTGTGATATTACGAGCATTTATAGACTGCAGTGACTAACACGCGGATAGTACGCATCAGCGACCTGGTCTAATAAAGAAAAATTAAATTTATTTAGAATTTTCTTTTAACTAAATACTATCTTGGGCGTTCAATTCATCCAGTATGTAATTGTAAAATATATTTAGTGCATGTCAAACATTTTTATACTGTATAACTGCAGCACTTATCTTTAATAAGTGTTAAACTATTCAAAGCGATGCCAGCATCGTTTGCAGCCAGCGCCTTATTTCGTTTTATGATGCGAAGTGGTACTTATTTTCAAGCATTGTTGTTATGTAAGAGTTGCTAAATTCGGTGCCGCGCAATGTGGTCCGACTTTAGTTTTTCTTTAATGCGACCATCGCTCTGAAGAAAACGGGACTTTTTAAGAAAACCGGCGGCTATATCTCTTATTTTAATTTAATTTAATATTAATTAACTAAATAAAATTCAATTAATTCACACAACGTCTTATACAATAGCCTGACTCCGAGCTAAGTCGCTCAAAACACTTAGGTAACGGACATCAGACAATAGAGGAATCACAAATATATTACTTAATATATATATTCAACGCCCAGACACAAACACAAACATCGTTATATTATATATATTGTAGTGGTTGGGGATCGAAACCACGATTTTTGGCGCGCAAGCTAGGAGTACTACCATCTGCGCCATCGCACCCATCAAGTACAAATTGAGCTTATGGCTCGTTTTTGTAATATAAATGTGACTTCAACATCAGCTGATTTACCCCAGAAAAGAAGTCAATATTATACTATGAAGGATATTATATTATGAATCTAACTAAAATATAACAGACGAGCAGTATCTTCGTCTCACATTTGATGTACTTTCCAAATCGCATATGCAGCTAAACTAAGCTTCCTTGTTAGAGTGTTTGTGTGGCGACTCCATTGTAGTTTAGAATGAAATTAAATAACACCCAAAAAACGATAGAATTAACTAGCTATTGTTTTTCCCCATTTATGTTTGCTATTGTATTTCCTTACATTAAGAAGTGAAAATTGAATTAATTTGTTTTTTTTTGCAATCGCCCCATTTTAAATCTATATTAACATTGTTTTTCCCAATACGACTTCCCTTTATCACAAATTTCAAAATAGTTTATCAATATTGATAAACAAGGCTACAGTACAATTATTTTTGTATTAAACAGCCGTCAAAATCTTTTGAGCGAATTATTTATCATTGTAAAGGATTGTCGATACGCAGCGGAGTCTGTCAGTTTTAAGGTTGAGTGAACTTTGCAAATGGCCCTTCCATTCACTTACGATACTCAAAGAAAATTCCTTACTCAATTCAATGGTAGTTAACTTTAATTGAATGGGACAAAAAGTCTCTATTTTGCTAAATATATATAAAGTAATATATATAAGGGATACTGGCGCATAAGGATCACTGCCATCTGTTAGTTAATTAAACAAACGTACAACTATACAGCATCTAATTTCTATTTAAATAAATCTAGGTGAGTGTAAAATGTTCTTTTTACTGTACCTATGTTTATGGTATCCCTACTTGTCTTTACTAGTGCGCGACGCATTGCGTGTGCGCACGTTTGTTGTTTGCTGCTCGCGTATATTGATGATCCAACGTTTTTTTAAAAACTACTTTGATTCTAAACTTTCCTGCCTTATAATAAAGACTATATATATTTGGTGGCTAGTTTAATACAAAACTGTTAAAAGATGGGCCCATTTTAATTATTATTGTGAAATATCCTAGTATTATTTTCACGCCCTATACACTTCGGCTGTGTTGTGACATGATTTGCTTGTGATATTTACATTTTTGATTTCATCAACGATTTTGTTTGAGTCATATAATCTATAGTCATGTCGTAAAGGGTCCTGGATACTGGAACAACGACAGATGGCGGTGTATATAATCAAAATAGCCCAAATGGAACAGAGCAGGGTTGGACAGCAGCATTCCTGCAGCGAAGCTACACTCTTCGATTGCCACCACGCTTGTCAATCATGGTGATTATTTATGGACAAAATTTTTCCTTTCTTGGAAGGCCTATCTCTAGCGGTGGACCTTCTATGGTCGCTATGATGAAGATGACACAGGTACCTTAATTTTTCATAGAATTTTGGTATAGATGCAATACATAGTTCGACGATATTTCGATTATATAAATAAACCACGATTTATAGCCGTTAAAAAAATGTTTAATTATTAGTAGAGAACGCGAAATATTAGAAAATATTATATGTTTGTGGTGTGGTTGTCTAACAATGAAAGAGTTTAACAAAACGAACTATTGACCGCAAGGACTGTTATTGAAAAGTTGTTTTTGTATCCAGTGCTGCTTGCTAAATATTTGAATTTCTTGTTAGTGATATAATTATTAAAAATCTTTTAGAGTAACTACAATGTGTTAAAACAGAAAGTTATTGGGCAGCAATCGCTCTAAATAATAGTCCATTATAAAGTTCCATGTTTTTGTAGTTATAAAAGTTGTTCTTGATGTACTCGTGCTATAAAAAGTAAATTATTTTATTTTTGTCTCTATCTACAACTAAAGCCTGGTGTAAAACGAGGACATGAAAGCAAGACAAAATATATTTGCAGATTCAGTGCTAACTTAGAATTACATATTATTAAGACACTATTAGCCGTGAGGTACCGGCAGAGTAGAATAGCACCTCCCCCTGTACTAGGTGTAGTAAGAGGCGACTAAGGTACCGAAACCGACAGATGGCGGTATATCAATGCAACAAGTCAGCTCAAACGTACAAGGCGGGGATGAGTAGCAGCTTCCCCGTCGCGAAAGCTGCGCCCTGCGATTGCCACACTCTTGCCCAGCGCGGCAATTTTGGGGAACATATCCCCTTTCCCCAAGAATTACAGTGGAATTTTAATGGCTGGTATGATGATGATAATGAGATTAATTTCTGACGCGCTACGAGTTTGATAATCGGTCGACATAAACTAACAATGGTCTTATGCAATGTGACTTAACTATCTCTCATTTCTACCGCCAAACAGCGGTGTTGCAGTGTTTTATTTTGTAAATTAATAGAGTCAGTAAAATCACCGGGTCAATTGACAAGAAACCCTCAATTTACAATATCTATCTGTCGGTTCCTCGTAACTTGTTCGCCTCTTACGACACTTGGTGGGGGGAAGGTACTTCTTTTTCTACTACTCTGCTTATATGGCATACAAAAATAACTATTCATATATTGGAAACTAGTTGTTGTTTGTGACTTTGTCTATGGGTGCAATCACGGAACCATTTCGCAGTTATCCAGTTTCTGATAGAATTCTATTGGTGTAGATTTCTATATTCAACTAGTCTATATCAATAATTGGCCTTCGAATGCAATAATCTTATTTCCATTTTTACGTATTTTATCCGTAAGATCTTCACTTAGTAGATGTAGGATTAAGGACTCTCCAAAAAGTTTTCAATAGAATCAATAAATTAGTTTTATATTATTGCGATGAAAGATGCGTTTATAAACAATAGTGATTATTACTATCAAGCGGACAGTACGCTTATTTAGCAGCATAAATAAAAACAAAGGGTAATCTATGATCACGTAGGTTTCTCCGTTCCCCCAGTAATTACGAGCTGGCTGTAAATTACAACAGAGAACGGCGAACATATAGCCTGAAAAGGGCAACACCATCTGACGCTTTTAGCGTGTCCCACGGAGGGTTAGCGGCTAGCGGCTTTGACTTAGCTTTTTCACAAATTTAAGAGAAATCAGCTTCTGTATCTCATTTTAATTAAAACTAGCTTTCTACTCGTGACTTTGTCTACGAGGTATTTACTTTTATATCCCTGAGTATTGTTCTTGTTATGAGAAGAAATCTATGTCATATCCTAGCAGCTGAAGTGAGCAAAAAGTTGCAGATTCTTTAGAAAAAACAATCAGGAACATGTTTTCGCGATAAAAATTTGTCTATGTATATGTCATTCTAGACTATATGCCAATTTAATTTAAATCTGTGTCGCGGTTCTGGCGATAAAAAGTAACAAACCACACATCCATACTCAAAAACTTTTGCATTTATCACACCACATTGTAAATATTGGCCTGGCTCCGAGATGAATCGCTTAAAGCACTTGTGTTACAGTCATCAGTAACAGAGCAATCACAAAAATAATAATTAAATACATAGAGAACATCCTTTTTACGAATATTTAAAATCCCCTATCGCGGTCAGACATATCTCTAAAAAAAGTAAGATAAAAATGTTGGTGTCTGAAAAACGTACGGCTATCTATTTGTAGAGAAATTATAAAAAAGAAAATTAATAGGAACGCCGTTGCGTACTTTCTATTAAATTGAACTGCTAGCGCTGAAAATATGGCAGCAAGCATTTTCTGAAGCTAGCGGTGAATACTAACTACGCTGCAGCGCTGTGGATTAGAAAGCGCGGTCAGCCGCTTGTCGCTCGAAATCGGCTCATTATCTGCTTCTTTTTTTGCTTTAAGATGGGTAGCGGGTCACTTTACAATAGACAACATTATCAATGAATATATGAAATTCAGCGGATATAAAGTCATTTTTAGTAGTTGAAAGAATTTCACGGAGATTGATAAATTAAAAATGTTTATTTTAATAAATTATTTTTATGAAATACAAGCTTTTACACGCGGCTATGCCCGTGTGAATTTTCCATGGAAATATTACTGTTTTAGGGATGAACGGTATTTATATATATACTTCCTAGTTATGTTCACTTTAGCCGTAAGGTAGTGCCGTGTAGCTCTAATACACAGGCGGGGATGGGCAGCAGTGTCCCCTTCGCGAAAGCTGCGCTCTGCTGCCCAGCGCGACAAATATGGACACAATTCCACATTTCTGGGGAAGGCCAATATCCAGCAGTGGACTTTAAATGACTGATGTGTTGAAATTTTCATTGATTATATAGATAACGCATAAAAAGATAATAAATGAATAAATATAGAAACTTCCTTGCTTCTTTATAATATTAATTGGGATTTGTCTATTTTCATTTTCTCCTTGCCTTTTTTTTATTCGCAATTTAATACTAAAAGTATTTTGGTATGATTTGTATATTTGTCCTGGACTCGTCTTCTTTGGGATACAATGTGATCGTTGTATCGTTTCGTACAAAAATTAACGCAAAATATCAAATACGGGCATTAGTTGAGGTTAGAGCAGAAGAATTGGTGTCAACTATGCTTTCAAATAAGAAAAAAACACGGCCATTTTTTATGTATATCGACTTCATACGAGTGATAGTAATTTTGGAGGATATTATAGCCTTTCTTGATAGATGGACTATGTAATACAGAAAGATTTATTCAAATCGGATGCTAGTCCTTCTTCTTCTTCTTCCGTTCTTGAGATTAGAGCGTTCAAACAAACAAAGAAACTCTTTAGATTCATAATATTAGTATAGATACATATAATAACTTGACGCAAGAATAAACTAAACTCTTATACCATTACTTCCAGAGAACAAAACTAAGAACAAAGCACAAAGACCCAAGAATAAATAGGGGTATTCAAAGAACGTATTAACAACCACTTTCATCTGTGAATATCCGCACCCTCTTTCCATCAGAAGCGCTACCGTCGTAAGATGACACTCAGGTCATATTTTATTAGAGGGTATAAAACCATAGTGAGACTTTTGTTTTTTTTGTCGAGTGCAATGCATTTATTACATACTATTAGATTTTATTTCATAACTACCGCTCTGACTCAAACAGTTGGTAAAGGTGGCATCACCTTTACTGACATATGTTATGACATAACACACATTGATTGAAGACTTGCGATGTGAGACAATAATGTTTTGCACTTTTCCGAACGCTGCCCAACTAAATTGGAATCGGTGATTTACCGCTTTCTTGATGTTAGATTTACGTAACTAGACTAGACTATGACTAGACTAGACTATGTAAGAGTCAATAACTTAAAGAAACTTCAACTGGCACTGGTATTTTAATTGCTCATACCCTCCCGATGTGATAATCGCTAAAATCTCAGCCCTTCCTCGCCCTCTTACAGGCAAAACATGATCATTAACACTCCACATGCACTCGTACAACAGAGCAGTATACCGCGTTCGCCGGCGAACGCGTGCAGTCCCTGCCCCCACGAGCGATAACTGACAGCCCTAGAGCTGTCGGGGTCAATCTGTCCGTCCTCTTTTGCTGATATTTCATAGTAAATTCAACACCAACGACGGCGGCCCGAGCCTAGTTCGAGCCTCTAGTGGTGCCCTCGGGCGCGCTGTCGGTCCCGCTCCGATCTCGCGAGATTCACGGGCGCGACCGCGCAAAATGCGCTATCGCGGCCGATGGGCACACAGGATGAATACGGGCATAGGTTCTCTTATCTATGAGAGGACCCGCCCTCTTTTTTCGGTGGCGCTGGAATTGACGTCTGAGTAGTCCAGCAGTCTTTTAGATCATACACAAATCATTCTCATATCAGCCATTGGAAGTCCACTGCTGGACAAAGGCATAGGGAATGTTGACAATAATTTTCGCGCTTGGGATGCTGCTGTCTATTGCCATATTAGCCATGTGCATATGAACTACACTGTTTCTAATGGATATACCGCTATCTGTCGGTTCTGGTACCTTAGTTGTCTCTTACGACACCAGGTATAGTGGGAGGTACTATTCTACTCTGCCGGTACGTCACGGCGATTGATTTCACGCCTGCCCAATTATGGGAAAAACTAATTATTGATTCTATTTAAAACTTTTTGGAGAGTCATTAATCCTACATCTACCAAGTGAAGATCCTACGGATGATATATATATATATATATATACTGTTTTCTGTTGGGAGACCATAATAGAAATCAATCAACATATAATGGTACTGTTTATACAGACTTTATATGATCGTGAAAATACGTGAAAATGGAAATAAGATTTTTGCATTCGAAGGCCAATTATTGATATAGACCTGTTGAATATAGAAATCTACACTAATATAATTCTATCAGAAACTGGATAACTGCGAAATGGTTCCGTGATTGCACCCATAGACGAAGTCACAAACAACAACTAGTTTCCAATATACGAATAGGTATTTTTGTATGCCATATTAGAAGAGTAGTAGAAAAAGAATCATCTGCAATTGCTAACACGCTTGCCCAGCGCGGCAATTATTGGCAAAAAGCCTACTCACTTGAAGAGGCTTATGTCCAGCAGTGAACTTCTAACGGTCGGAAAGATGATGAAATCAATCGCAGATGGTGGCTTCGCAACGGAAATGCTGCTGCCATTCCCTAGTTGTTTTGGATAAATACACCAAAATCCATGGCCTGATACTTCAGTTGCCTATTAAGATTTGCCAGATATCATTTATATTTAAGATTAACTTTACCGATACCTCACGATGTTGTTGACAACAGTATGTCCGAGTCCAGGGTTCATTCGGCACCAAACAACTGACTGTGTTACTTACATGATGCTATTGTATGCACCAGTTTACATAGATTAAAACGTCGTACAGTGTAAACGCCAGAAGTGGTTCATTTCGTGAGCGGCGCACTCAGCAGCCGACACTCGAAGCCTTTCACTTGGTGCATTCGACCAAATTGCACCGCAATTTATCTAGAGGACTCAGAGTGAATGATTGGCTTTTCCGAGTTGTCAATACGAAGCCGAACTATTCTTTTTGTGTATGGTACTATGTTCCTAATAAATGTTTTCTGTATATTGTTAAGTAACATTTAGCTGAGACCGAAAAATTTGTTAGCTTATTGTTCTTACTCTAGATTATATATTTACTAGTACTATGAGGACATGCAGACTTTTTTGTAGACGTTTTTAAGGTGAGCAATACTGTGGTACATTATTTTAAACTATCGCGTTGGGTTCAGCCATCAGGTAGGCCAGCGTTTGTAATAATAGCCCAAAAATGTGTTTATTTATGAATGTATTATACATATAAACCTTTATATTGAAAAAACTTCTAAGAAGCCCGTTGCGTTATATAGAAGATCGGAACATGCATAGAGACAGACAGACAGCGGGAAGTAACGTTGTTTTATGTTTTACTATGCAGTGAACGGTAGAACCTAAAACATTTTAGTCTGTAGTTTTTATTTAAATATTCATTAAAGAATATTTTCCATGGATGAGGATCGAAAGGGGATCAGTGCCATTGGGCCAGTCATAATAAAATAAACTGAGCTTCGTTCGCTTCGCTACCAAACGCAAACAAAAAGCGGCGACATGTACTAGTTCGGAGAGCTTGTCCTATATTCCTGTAGTCAGAGTTCTAGAACTACTAACGTTTCTATTTTATGTCTACACTGTTGTAGTGACTGTGCTTTTATATTATCTTCAATTTCAATCTGCAGACATTTTTGTGTCTGATTCTATTTCTGATATGTGTGTGAGATATGAGACACTGAAACACACTCATGACGTGCGGTATCTTTAAGCTAATCTACAATTCTCAAGCAAGTAATTAATTTGATTGTGTCTATTTTATATTAATAGGTGCTTCGTAAAACAACAGGATATCAGAATTATTTAAATTTGTACCAGTTGTCGTAAGATTTGACTAAGGTACCGGAACCAACAGTTATTGATAGATGGTTCCGGTACCTGCTTGCGTAGCTCAAATGCACAGGGTGGGGATGGGCTGCAGCATCCTCGTCACTAAATCACGCTCTGCGATAGCCACCACGCCTACCTAGCGTGGCAATTATGGGCAATTTTTCTTCTTTTCTGTGGAGGCCTATGTCCATCTATAGACATTTCTATGGCTAATTTGATAATTGTTATCGTTTTTATTAAATATATCTATACTTTTTCTTACTTATATACAACATACAACTTGAACAAAGAAAATATGTTATATTATTATATGTAACACAGTTAAAATTTACTATTAAATAAAAAATTACTTGCAAGTCACCATTGTATTTGGTAATATTTGAATGCATCTTTTTTTACGACAGCCAAGCTCTAATGCATTGAGCGGTAATGGACGACAGCATCTCCGCTACGCTCTGCGATTGCCACAACATTCTCCAATTCATGGGGAGAATTATGTCCATCATCCAATGGCTAGTAAAATGACGATGCTGAATAGGTTAATAAATATGTTTGAAGCATGTGTGAAATAGAATGGTCACAAATTTGTTTCACCATTGATACTATTAGCGCGTTGTCAACCTTGTGACTCGAAATGTCAAGAATTGTTGGACATGATTGCTTAGCAATTTCTACTTTCCTCATCCTTCAAAGTGTTAGTCTATTAATGCAGACAAATTTTGCGACGATCACAATCATTTCAGAACATATGTTGCTGTTAAACATTTTCTATTACCTTTCATAATAAAACTAATCTTTAATGATCCTTTAGACTTTGACATTTTACGTTCGATATTTAAATCTATGTCACCCTTAAAAACGGAAGCCATATCGTATCATGTTTCTTTTTTGAATTTAAGAACTTCGTGTCACCGTTCGAAAAAATTGATACTTATTTGTTGTTTTTGAATCTGGAGACATGACATGGAGCCGGAGTGAGGTACCGGCAAAGTACTATTTTACTACCCACTGCACAGGTTGGGGATGGGTAGCAGCATCCCTGTCGCGAAAGCTGCACTCTGTGATAGCCAACACGCTTGCCCAGCGCGGCATTTATGGTCAAAAATCCTCCTTTCTTGGCGAGGCCTATGTTCAGCAGTGGACTTTCAATGGCTGGTATGATGAATCTCGGGAATTGCATTCTCCTATGTAAAATGTTAAAGCAATTTGGATTATATACGCCTAAAACAAAGTTAAATAAGACTTTGGAACACGAAGAATTCGACTGTTGGACCCGGATGAAAACAAATAAATGTTAGGGCAAATTGTGCAAAGCACAGTGTAAATTGCACATTCAGAAAGATTTGAATACAACTGTAGAATCCTTTTGAATACAGGCTGATGTTAGGATTATGACAACACTTCCCATTATCATATCCCTCTTAGACTGCAAATACGAGGTACATATTATTCACCATATACCTGGCCAGATGGTGCTGATCTAGTCTTGTGCGTTTCTTCGATCCCCCTCCAGGACAAATATTTACATGATGAATATAGTATTTATTTTGTGTACGGGTGTTATTGATATGTATGTAAGTATACCTAATATTTTTGGTATTCCTCTGTTACCTGATATTCGTGCTAATTACTTTAAATTACTTATCTCGGAGTTAGTATACGATCAGAGTCGGGGTCAGAGTCAGAGTTGTTTATATATCACGTGAGGTACCCACGGAATACAATAGTACCTCCCAATGCACCAGGTGTCGTAAGAGCCGACTAAGGTACCAGAACCGACAGTTGGTGGTATATCCATCCAACAGTGCAGCTCAAATACACAGGGCGATGGGCATCAGCATCCCCGACACGATGTCTGCGCTCTGCGATTGCCAACACGCTTGCCCAGCGTGGCAATTATGGGCAAAAACCTTTCTTGTAGGGTCTTATGTACAGTAGTGGACTTCTAACGCCTGGTATGATGACGCATTAATACATAGACAATTTGGTAATATTCACATTAAATTAGTAAACTCCCAACAGCACTGCTTCTATCAGAACTTTTCAACAAAATGTCATATGTCACTGGAGTCAAATGTCAATCTAATAATACAAGAGGCAATAGATTCACACGCGAAAGAGATATTACGTCAAATAAAGTTACTTATATGTATTGACGTAGGTCAAATTTATTATATGTAATGAAGTTCTTTCAACTCCTCATTTCGGAGTCAGGTCTCAGTATGAAATGTTGTGTTATTTTTTTATTATTAAGAATGTATTTTTAATATTTTATATAAACTTTGTCAATGTAATGGAGTACATATATACGTTACATAAGACCGGCGAATGTGTTCTGCAATATCCACAGAATGTTACATTGCATGATAAAAAAATAAACTCCATATATATTGTACATTTATTAAAAGGGCATCACAATATTCTTGCCACAGATATTGTAATATCTGATAACGATATTTTAAATTGTTTTTGTTGTACATATTTACGTACAAAATATTCAATAAAAGTAATTTCTTGTTATTACATTTAAATGCCTTTCAAATATATTTCTTTTTTATGAAGAAATTATTTTCATTCGTAATTAAATCACAATTAGTTTGTTTGTACGTACAATCACACAAATTAAGTGTTTATGAAAATAAAAGCAGAAAAATCTAGTAACATAAATCTATCCTTTAAAGATATATTTACATATATGTGTGTATGGTGTCAAATCTTGAATAGGCTATAATAATAGGTGTACAAGGTTTCCAATTTAGCACTGAATAAATCGTAGAGATCAAATATAACGAGATATATACAAAAGAATTTAAATTTACTTAGAAATGATTTATTGGAAACTTAATTTCCACAAACAATGCATTCGTTCTTAAAAAAATCTATCTTGCAAGCTTCGTTAATCTCAACTTTTCGAACAAACCCTCAATTTTGTCAAGAACACTGGGCGTTGCGAGCGTTCCAAAATGTGCGAGTTACGCGTAAAAATCACCTTCTGAACTAATTTTCAAAGTCCTGTATGCGCCGTATGTTCCCTCATCCAAGTCGTCGTGTCTGTGGAGAGATCTGCAGGAGTGTGTTCGTGTCAACATGTCGTAGGATCCATTGCTTGCTCGGAGGCGGACGGCGCTCTTGTGTCTGGCACGGGAGTTTGGCTCTGGCTTCAGTTCGGTTTCGTAGAATCTTCTCTCTTCTGATTGCAGCCATTTTGAATTCGATAGTACTTTCTTTGTCCATTCATCTGAAAAAAAATACTGTAGTATGTAAACTTATATTTTTTTATATTGAATTACTGTGTCTAGGTGCTAAGTATTAAATTAGTGATTTGCTTTTGTCTTATGTTTGTTACACAGGTGTTTAAAGTGGCTTATCTAGAGGCCAGGTCAAAATAATTCTTTATTTACTAGATAGTAGTGTTGTAATTGTAGGTATACAGTGGAGCCCCGGTAGTCCGACAAACTTTTAGGGCTGTGTCGAACTGTCGAATTCTTCGGATTATAGAGTACCTACTGCCTAAGACCCCCTATAGTCCGGAATGTTTTACAGAAGAGTACCTTGTAATCCGACAAATTACAGATCCAATGAAAAGATTCTTTATACATATTATATATACATATATGTACTCTGAAGTACAAACCATACTTGTAGACCATGTCGGATTACAGGAGGCATCGGATTAGACATACCATAGTCAGGCCGGAATACCGGGGGTTCACTGTATTTCTTTTAACTCGGTTGTTATGACGTTAATATCTATTGATTCTATAATATCTATTTAATGTCTATTTACTTCTAATCAAAAAAGTACATTTGCAGATTTATAATACAACTATTTACACACCATTGAGATCCTTCATAGCTCCAGCTTTCCCTCCGTACTCGTAGGGCAAACCTTCTGGGGGGAAATAATCGAGGCCCATCGCCTGGTTGATCTCTTCGGCGTCTGAGTGGATCGTGACCACCTTACGCCTCCAAGGGTACAGCCCTATGTGGAGGAGCAGGAGAGACATGGTCTTCAATCTCTGTGTATTTATGACGTGAACATCTGCGAACTGCAGAGGGTATGCTGTCTGGAAAAGATTAACTATATAATTAATATCAGACATATTCCATGTTGAAAAATATGATTGTATTTTCACGTAACTTTTCATTAACTGTTAAAGAAGTTTATTTTCTTTATTTATCCTCCCTTAAGTGTTTCCCAATGCACTAGACGTCGTAAGAGGCGATTAAAGTGCCGGAACCGACTAATGGCGGTGTATCCATCCGAATCAGATCAGCTTAAATGCACTGGGCGGGGATGGGCAGCAGAATCCCGGTCACGAAATGGTATATTTTGCAATAAATTATTTTTATAGTCTCATTGCCTACGAAGTACCAATAAATCGGCTAAATATTAAGAAACACTCAAATTATATATATCACTATACACTTTTATGATGGTCTACTAAGTAGAAATAAATCGGGTACAAAAAAAAAACAGAATGGATTATATGTATGTATACACGAGAAGTACAGCAAATATTACCGGAGAAAATAGAGACATAGACAATTTAATGTATCCTGAGCACAAAACCACGCGTCGAATGCCACTCTTCATAAGTATCCATGCTGAATCCGAATTGTTTCAACACCATTTTATATTTATTGTGACGTGAATATGTCGTAGTTTGACGCGTTTTCTCTTGCGCTCGTGAATCTATTGAAATTTTTATATTACACTGACATTTCGCGGCAATAATATTTGAGAATATTTTTTGTTTTACTAGTACCTTTTACTTTGTTATATTTGTTGAAAATTTCTATAAGCAACAGCTGTTAAACATGTGCGAGAAAGTACTGAGTTATGTGATAGAACACTGTATTTTTTTAAATAAGCGAACTATTTTAAATTATAGTACTGCAACGATAAAATGTTATGTTTTATTTTCATTGGTACCTCATTCTCACCTATTTCTACTAAATAGCATTGTTAGCAGTGCTGTGTACCGGTTTGATTACTGGATATTGTGACATAACTATATCTTCCAATTACAAGGTTGGCAACGCTAAACATATATAAATATTTCGATCATATTTCCCATTCTCTTCTCGGCTAGCTTCCTATTCGTGAACGACGCAAAATTCGAATTCTAACCATACTATTTTTAATACTTTTTGATCCGTACGCACCAACTTACTTAAAGGACAGATTCCAATTCCTATCTTTCTCTCACGAACGTAATCTCCGTTCTTCTAATACTCTCTCGCTCTTAACTCCTTCTCATCACTTTAGTTCTTTGACAAACTCTTTTACAGTGACAGCTATACGACTCTGGAACGAGCTTCCGTTGAATATTAAGAAATCCGCAAACAAATTTATACTGAAACGCTGTCTCAGTACTTTATTTACTGATGCTGCTTCTCTAACTTTATATATATATATATATATATATATTTCT